>JASUAD010000013.1:14535407-15135407 GCA_037013555.1 Sextonia rubra | reverse complement strand
AGAAAGCGCACCTACTTTTCATTTATCAAGCTCACCATCCTTTGCACTCCCCTATAAAAGACAAACACATTGCTTTGGAGATTCTCCCCACGCTCGACAGAGAAACATACGGCACCCACCACCCACTCGTCTTTCGTCGCTCAAGACCGAAGCTCATCATCATCATCGTCCAAATCCAAATCCAAATCCAAATCCATCTTCTTCCAATAATGTGGTTTTCCCACGATTCCTCCCATATCCGATCTTCATCGATCCCTTGATCCCTTGTTCTTCCCGTGTAAACGAACGAATCCGATGATTCCTGATTCGAATCAGATCCTGTACGCTTGCATTGCCACTGGAACTAGCACGATCCTCGCAGATTTCTGCTCTGGCGATATCCATCTCAAAGCCCTAGCGCTCAAATGCATCGAACAGACGCCTCCTTTCCACCTCCTCTACTCCTACACCACTGGGAACCGGATCTACTGCTTCTCGATCGACGATCCCTTCGTCTTCTTCGCCATCATCGACCAAGGATTGGGGAAGACTCAGGGTTTCGGCCTTCTCGATCGCCTGAAGACCTCGTTCGCGTCTTTCCTGAAGAGACAGTCGATCAGCGGCACGGATCAGCTGAATTCCCTCTGCTTCCAGGAGGAATTCGGCCCTGTCTTCCCATCTCTGATGCGTCTCTCTGGAGAAGGAGATCAGGCGACGACGAAGAATCCTGATCGGGAGGAGAATGCCGGGCCGATTCGATGGAAGCGGATCTCCAATGGCGGCGGAGAGATCGGTGACGGATCGGTCGAAAACGCGTCGGGTCCGACATTTGGCCCCGATGAGACTAGAGAGCGATCTCTGTTACCGCTCAAGGACGGAGGAGCTGGTGTAGTAGACGGTGGATGGCGACAGTCCAGACGGATTTGGAGGAAACAGGTGCGGATTGTGCTGCTGATAGACTTGGCAGTCTGCTGTGCCTTGTTTTGTGTATGGCTTACCGTCTGCAAAGGGTTGCGCTGCATAGATCGCTGAGCGTTTATTGTTTTTTTGAGCTCTTTCACTTTCCAATCTGCAGCTGTTACTTGTATATTGCTGTTGATATGCAATTGGTTGGATTTTTACTTCAGCAGGGAGATGCTGTTACCAGCAGTGCAAATTTGGTAAGAACTCATTGCATTAGTTTGATGTTGATCAGTTCTTGTAATCTTTACTGCTTCTGCTTCTACTGTATCTTGATGAATTGCATTATGCTTTCTTTCACTTGGTTATTACAAGGCAGTCCTTATTATGTGAAAAATGTAACAATGTAAAGCTCCTCTGGAATGTTTTGTGTAATTTAGCTTTAGGCCTTTTATGGTGATCTATTCTGCTTCACCGTAATGTAAGTAAAGAATACGGAAGATTGAGAACATTTGTGATTAGAGTGGCTTTTATTGCAATAAGATTTCTGATCATCTTTGGTATTCGTTTATGAGAGCAGTCCATTTTCAATGAATATTGAGAAAAGGGTCAGGTTTATGTCATGGATCACATTATTATATTTATGCCTAAGATTGAAGCCCATACGCTCTGCTCTAGTGACAGTTTTGAAAACTGCCCCAAGAGTTGAGTGACCAGTGAAGAATGTAGTTGCTCCCAATAGGCTGCTGTGACCGTTCCTCCCTGAACAGTGCAATCTAAAAATTATACTACAATCGATATTGATGACTATCCTAATCAATCTTAAAACTTTGAACTCAAATCCTTACAATAAGGAAACCAAAATCTGTAGAAAGAATGATAAGATTTAGCTTATTTTGATTCCATTCGTAAGATAGGCTTTCCAAGGACTTGAGCATGAACTTCTGGAGGCCCATATCCAATCGCTACATGAAGGGCCCATGATGCAGCCAGGCCATGGGTCGGCCCACCCATTGGACCCAATCCATAGGCCCAACATTGCATCTGTATAATTAGAAGTTTTGGCTGTTTAGGAGCCTTCGTTGATTATTTTCATTTAGAAGTCTCTAAATTAGGAGTTTATGTGATTTGGAATGTTAGTCAAGATTAGTGGTTTAGTTTCCTCCTTTAATTAGGCTTCTTTAATTATTAGGAAAGTATTGGTAGATAAGAAAGATGTTAGTCCTCTCTCTCTCTATATATATATATAGTTATATATATAAAGGACATGCCTCAGTTGTAATAGCATGCTTATTATCAATTAAATCTAAGTCTTTTCTTTTTTTAAAAAAAGTCTATTCAATCCAATCATCAATCCGTCTTCACCAGTGTACTTGAGTCAACAAAATCTCTATAGCAGGTTAGTCTATTCAAAAGTAGCTACAATATTGTTGTCCTTGCATCAAAGTCACCGTGATATTTATTGGATATTCAATTGAACAACAAAGAAAATTATATCAGTACACATATGGAAGCTGGTATTTTGAGAAATTTCTTAATTTGAAGCAAGAAGAATTAACGGTTGATGAATATACTTGCCAATTTCAAGAGTTGCAAGACATATGTAAACTAGAGAAGAATGAGACACATGAGATACATTATTTGGTTCATTATATCAGAGGATTAAGACCAGACATTGTGGAGAATATGGATTATTGCGAAACCATTCAAGAGGCATACTTAGACATAGTTCATGTTGAGCATCTGCTTCAATGGTCTTGCATGTTACAATGTGAGTCTCAACAAAGACCAAGGGCCCATGTTGTGGAGAAACACTTTGCCAGAGAAGATAATCCCATAGTTGTCATTTGCACATGGGTAAGTGTTAAAACCAGTCCATTAATTTGATTATTGACAATGGTAGTGCTATAATTTTGTCGCGCAGGTGGTTATTAATAAACTTCATTTGACTATTGAGAACCTTCCTAAGCCCTACCAAGTCACATGGTCCAATGGTTATGTCATCCCCGTAACTCATAGATGCTTGGTATCATTCACGATTGGCAATTATGAAGACAAAATTTGGTGTGATGTGATCGACTGCTTATATTATTTTTGGACGACCATCGCTTTTTGATTGGAAAGTACACTATGATAAAGAGATGAACAAATATATAATTGCGCGGGAAGGAAAAAGGATTAGGCTCATTCCATTGCCATCAACAACCATATCTTCATCTACATCATTACCTTCAACTATAAAACAATAGAAAAGGCAATAAGAAGAAATAAAAGACATGATTGCACCACAACTGCAACTAGAAGGCATCAAGGATGACAATGTCAACTAAGAGCTGCAAACAGACATGAAAGACTTTGATCGGGTTAATGAGATTATTGAACATCCAGGAAATCTGATTGTAACACTATTTCCAGAAAATCCAATTGGGTCATCAAAAGTCACAACTGTTGTTCCAATAGTTCCACAAGAAAATATAGTTGTTGAAGTCCCCCACATTGACTTTATCTTTGGGGCTCAATGATGGAAAATCGAAGATCGTGCTATGTTGGTACCGAGACAACAGTTGCAGAGGTGAATGGTCAAACGCCACATTCGAGCCATATGCAAACATCAGAGGGAGAGACAATTCCCATCTACTTCTAGATGGAGGAAAGGGAAGCATCAAGCTTCCAAAGCATGTACGAAAATGAAGACCGAAAGAAAAATTAAAAGTTTGTGCGATTGGTTTTCGATCTAGGAGGACATTTTTCCAAACTTGCGGTTGAATTCTCTCCAACATTTTGGCAACTCATCAAGAGTAGAGTTTTTTCCAAGCCGAGTAGAGTTGATGCAAGCCAGGCCATGGGTCAGCCAACCCATTGGGCCTAGTCCATAGGCCCAATAGGACATCTATTTATTTAGGGATTTTATTAAGTAGTTTAATTTGATTAGGATTAATATTAATGAGTTTCCTATTTTGTTTAGGCTTATTCAGATATTAGAAAGTTTTGTTTCTTAGGGATCAAGCCAACTCCTCTATATGAGGATGATTCAACTTCATTGTAATGATGCATTCCTTATTATCAATATTATTTGAGTTCAAGATTTTTCTTGGTTATGTTTTTTTCCTCATCATGAGGGTGCCCTAGTGGCTGAATACATTATTGGATTTGATCAATCCTTCAAGAGATTGATCTATACATCGATTTTGGATCTGGGGCTGCATCACCCCATGACTTCGTAGTTTGGACTATTGATCTACACATACATGGTGCATAGGGCATACCTTGGAAATCTCACCTTAGAATCATAAGCCTCTAAATTAACCGTCTTTAAGGAAATATAGCAATGGCTGAACTTAATATAACAATGGTCAAACACTAGGTACTATGAGCTTTTGACCACTCATCTTTTGTGATATTATGTACAATGGGACCCATCGGTCATTATTCTAAAGACTGTGAACCACCAAATGGTGGTCCCTACATGTACAAGCTATAAGATACTCAAAAAACCTGAAGTTGAGGGTCATATAATCTCTCTTCTATGCTAGCACTAGCAGTGTTTGGAAGTTGAATCGAATCTTAAACACATGAAGAGTTAGATTTTAAGATTGAAACTTCCTTTCAATATGGAAAATTGCTAAAAGGATTAGGCAGAGCCCATCGTTTAGTATGTAACATCAGCGCATTGACTTATAGCAGTTCAACTTGAATCCTATATCGATATGGTTGTGATGACATTTCCAACTCCCTTGGCTTAAGAGGAGGTCATGAAAATCTATTCTGTATTTTCAGATTGATTTCCCTTTGTATTGGTGCTCTATTTTTCCATGCAAAAAGTTTTGTTCTTTGTGGACAGTAACAGAAGTATTTCAGCATGTTATGGGAGTGCATGATTCAAAAAATTTTCAACATGAAAACTTTACTATGATCTCAGTTAAGTAAGTGATCAACTGATAGTTGCGGCTTTTTTATAATTTATGTTGCTGTTAATCAAAGATTTATCAGATTCAACTGAACTAGCTCGTTAGAAGGAGGATTGAATTACCTATTTTGTAGCCAGCTTGTGTTATGACCTAAATTTTAGTGCAAATATCTGGTCTTGCTGTCTCTCTCTTTTGTTTATCTTAGTTTTGATCTGTATGGTCATTTTGCATAACAAAGAGGTACTACTGTTTTTAATAATATAAAAAAAGTCCATTTCCAACAGTTGTATCTATCTCTAACATGTGAATAGCCTTTGTTCTTATATTTTTCTCGTGTACACTATTAACTCTGCTTTATAATGCATTTCTTTTCTTTAAAGTTATTTTTGATGGCATGCAATGAATATTCTTACCAACGTCATCGTCATAATTTTGTCTTATCCCATCTATATCTAGTTATGAATTGGGTCCCAGGTACTTAATACGCAAAGGATCTAAATTGTATCAATCTACAAGTCGAATAGTTGGACACAATTTTGATTCATTTCTAGTTTTGGGGGTCCAGTTCAGAGGCCCCAGATGAAGTTCCAAATGAAGTTTGAGCTCATGTTCAGGTCCATGGACTTCATACTCATGGACCCAAACGCCTGATGCCACAACCATATCTTATGTACATTGCACACATGTTTAAGTATATTATATTAGTTTATAGGTAATTGGGCCTCGATTCAATCCTTTATGTGAGTTTGGGTCTATGCTCAGGTTTTTAATATGAACTCAGATATGTGGAGTCATCTTGTAACCTAGACTTGATTCAAGTCTGGAGTGGGGCATGTGCCTTTTATTGACAGAGCTTAGCTGAAGCCCACCGAGTTGAATTGAGTTCTACTCCATGGGCGGAGTTATGACAGTTGTCTGTTCAGTGTTCATTGTATTAACATTGGTTTTTATATAACATGTACAAGCTACAACTGGATAATCTATATATGGGTGTGCAAAGAAACAACCAAACATACACGATAATGGTATCATCATTGTCACCAAAGCCTAATCCTGTTTATTTAAAATAATCTTTCTGAGCTTTCCTACTTGATTCTATTTGAGGCTATGTCCTTGGGAACTTTACAGTCTAACATGTCTTCCGTCACTACTTCATCCAAGGTCTTAGATGGTCTTCCCCTTCTCCAAGCTCCTTGAACTAGTTAACCTTTGACACTTGTACAATATTTGATTTAGTCCTTCCATTGAATGTGCTCAAACCATCTCAACTGTCAATCAGCATACCTTGATTTTGTTTTTCTTCAAGTGGAGTGGGCTATGTGCCCTTATTTGTATGGAATCGTAGTTCAAATAGGGTCAGTTGACTTGTTCCAATTCATTGGTTTAATCCGAAATATTAGAATAAGATAGGATCATCTTATTTAAAAACAAGATATTTTTGTTTTAATAAGAACAAAAGTGTTTTTTTATTCCTCGAGCCTTGAAGGAAAATTGTTCTTTAGCGAAAAGTTTTCTATTTCTATTAGATTGGTCGTACCTGTTTGATTACTGTCCTTGTACAATATGGGTGACTGGAACCCGACCCATTCTCATCCCTAAATCTATTTTAGGCTGTCTTAATGTGTTTTACTCAAGGAAGGAAATAAGCTAAGGCCAAATAACCTATCTGGCATTAGTGCATACATGGATTTAGGGATGTGCCAAGAAACGACCACATGTGTAAGATAACAGTATCATCATTGTGGCGGCCAAAGCCTAATCCCATCTATTGAAGGTAGTCTTCCCGAGCTTTCCCCACAACCTAATTTGGAGATTCCTTAATGCCTTTAACTGTCATAGAGAAAAATCAGGAAAAAAAAAGTGGGCCGTATTGATTATTAAAGGTGAATGGGCCTTTTGCCATTCTAAGAGGGTTTAGAGTAGGGTTGGGGCTTTTAAGGAAAAATAAAATAAAATTGAAGCAAGTCCTTTTTTAAAAATAGAAATTAGCTGAAATTTCCAAAATCCAACAAAAATTACCAAAATCAAGTGAAAAATTGGCTGAAAAGTTGTATAGGGATATTTCATTTCGGTATGTTGACTGAAACAATTTTTTTTGGAAATTTCGTCTTATACAAACTGAATTTCACAACTATGCTAATGTCACCTTCAATTCCATCTCTTCTAATGGCTTTAACATAACTTCCATCAAAGTTTAATTTGAGATTACCCTTAGGAGGACAGTCCCACAGAACACTATGCAAAGGTTTAGTACAATCCACCATTTGATCCCACACTTCATTAGAAATTAGAGACTAATTCTAACTACTTCCAATATATTTCAATATTTTTTTTTGTATATGTAAATATACTAGTACTTGTATAAAAGTAAGTGTAAGCATATCAGTCGGGCTTCTTGAAATCTTTGTATGTTGCCACCCAATATTAATGTCTATTACTGACACTCACATTCATGACCTACTCTGTATGTTACGATTTCAAGGGTTTGTGATCTTTTGAGTTAAAAGTTAGGTCGTGCATTCCATATGCACGTAAGTTAAAGCAGGGTGCAAGTGTAGGGTTTTATATTTGGAAAGACACTTTTCGTTAGATGGGTTGCTAAAACAGGATTTAGATATTTGGTGGGATATGTTGAATTTGATTTTGGGAAGATATTTGGTTTGTAGAGCTAAGTTAAAGCAGGATGCAAATGTAGGGTTCTATATTTCGAATGACACTTTTCATTAGATGGGTTGCTAAAACAGGATTTATATTCTTGGTGGCTGATGTTGTATTTGATTTTGGGAAGATATTTGGTTTGTAGAGCTTACTTGCTAGGGCCATATTTGGGGACACTCTGCGATGCATTTGGGAAGCTTGTTTGAAGCATGAATTGTGGGATTTAGGGCCAGAGTGCAGCTGTAGGTAGCCATCATTGGATTTGCGAGACCCCTGAATGGAGTTTGGTTTATAAAAGACCTTTCTAGTCCATTGTCAAGCATTGCACTGAGCAATGCATGTGAGTCCAAGTGCGGATTTTGGATGACTTGTCCTTTAAAGACGCAGTTAGATAAGTGACTGATGGGGGAGATAAGATAACAAGAAGGATGCTTCAACTTTAGTGTTTTAATGAAGGGCAATTTGTAATTTCAGGATGCGTGGCGAAGTTGGGAATAAATATGTATGGAACCTTACATTTTGGAGCAATCTCTTGGATCATGAGATTTTACTGCAGTACTTCTATTACAATTGATCAGAGGAGTGGGCAAACCTTTTTGAAAGTGCAACAAAAAAATCTTGGAGCAGAGGAATCTAGTGGTATCTTAAAATCCATCTTTTTTTTTTTTTTTTGAAAAAAATGATTGTTTTGATTGCTCAAAAAGACTTTACCGTATAAAAGGGCTATACTGAACCCAAAAAACCCCACAAAAGGAGGGGGAAGTGCAAACAAACAAAACGAAGAGGACCCACAGCCCTTAAAAGGCGGGTAGAAATCCCTGAATAGAGAAATTAATGAGGGGACACAATTATAGAAGGCTTAGAAACTCCCTCTTTAGCAAGACTGTCTGCCTCTGCATTTCCTGAACGCTTGATATGGAAGAAAGAGATGTTGAGCTTCGAAGAGAGATGAGCCATCTCTTCAATTGAATCTGCCAAGTACCACGGAGCTGAGAAGATTGGAAGCCCACCAAGAGACAAAAGCGGAATTACCTTCCACCATCAGCTTGGCAAGATTCAGCAGCACCGTTTTACGCAAATCGACATTCAAGGCCAAAAGCTCAGCCTTGTTGACAGAGCATACTCTCACCGGACCCGAGTAATGGAGGATAGATAGGCCATCTTCATTTCTAATGATCTCTCCCAGTACTACCCTCTCCTGATTCCTAAGAACACTACCATCAAAGTCAAGCTTCAGCGTTCCTGGAGGTGCGGGACACCATTTAACTGTAATGGTCAAACAGACGGGCTTATAATAGGTGATCTCATTCCAATTTTGAATGATGGAATTGAATACACTACCTTTGAAGATGGGGAGAGGGGTGGCCCACTGCGTCATTATACTCTTAACTTTGTTGCTTAACACTTCCCGATCAGAAGATTTACCTTCGAAGCATCTAGCATTTCTATTTTTTCCAAATCGTCCAAATGGTAACCTGGAGCGAAAGGGTCCACATGGTTCTACCTTTCTTAGGGCCCACCCCAAGTCTCCAAGACTCAAATAAGTCCTTGATAGAGAAAGAGAGAGGGCCACAGCAGTGGAACCACCCCATGATTGCCTTCTAAATATACTGGGTAGTTAACCGATAGGTGATCGATAGACTCTTCATCAGCAAGACACACTGGGCAAGTGTTATCTTAGAATCCATCTTATTCTTATATAATCCCTGAATCGGTGATAATTTCTCACATAAAAATATAAAATCATTTGGAAATCGGTGAACCAAGTTGTTAGATGGCAACATCAAACAAATTTCTTACCATGGACTGCTTGAAATCATAGTGCTCAAGATAGATTTGAATGGAAAAACAGAATTCATGTCGCCAACCCCAACATAGTTGACAAGGCTTTGATGATGATGATGATGACGATGGAGTGCTTGAAATCTTGAAATTTTCGTAACTAATATTTTCTTTTGTTGGGAGGATGGAGAAACTATTGGTCAACACATTGTCCATTTGCCCTTCTGTCGATTTCTATGTTTGTTTTACTATCTCTTTTTTGTTTCTTGGATTTTGACTTCGACCTTTTGTTTTCGCATGGGTGGATGGTTTTGGGGTCCATTTATGCTGAGGCAAAGTTTGTGGTTAATTTTCCCATCAACAATCTCTGGTGAGAGTAGGAGTAAATGAATTGAAGCGTTTTTGAAGTAGAAGGGTCACGTTGATCATCTCTCTTTGCTGGAATTAAGTTCTTCCTAGTCAAATGGAGCTAAAGTAAAAGAATTTCATTGGATCTTTTCCCCAGACCTAAACAAAGATTGGTAAGCTTTAATTGATGTAATGGGTTTGTTTGTGTTTATATGCCAAAGTGGATGCGACCACCCTCCAAGGGGTTTAAAATTGAGAGTGATGGAGGTTTGAGAAGCAACTTTGGGCTCTTTGGTAATGGTGTTATCTTAAGAAAATGAGCTTGGAGACGTGATCTCGTTCTTTATGCTGGTTGGAATTAGGCACTCCAATAGAAATGGAGTTATCTAGTAAAGAAATGTGAACATTGTGGATAAGCTTCATGGCTCATTTGTGGTGGAAGGTGATTCATGCAGTGCAATTCGCTGGGCAAGGGGAGATGATAAATCGCCTTGGAATTTAATACTAAGTTGTAAATGAATTAGGCAGTTGACTAAAAAAAACATTCACTTCTTTCAATCACTACAAGGAAATGGATGGGAAGTGGATGGTCAGCTAATTTCTAATAGTAGAATGTTCAATATGTACACGTGCATAGCTCACCCTACTCAAGCATAAACTAGTTGTATAATTAGATTCATTCCCATCCTCCAACCGTTGTAAATAGTATATTGTTTCAATCCAATGCTTTTCCTTAGGCTTGTATTTTGGCATCATCAATGCTGATATCCTTTAGGTACAATTTTTTGAAAGCTAAATGCTGAAGCTGATATAGAGTTAGGCGATCAGGTCTTGCTTTTGGAAATGGCTTGCCCTAATGTAGTGTCCTTTTTACCCATATCCTTTATGGATTTGTATATTACATCCTTAATAAAGTCCCTTGAGATGGTTTTTGGACATGTTCAACGTAGGCAAAAAATGGCGCCGATGAGGAAAAGTTTATGGCCTCTCAAGGGAAAGGGTAAGTTGAAGCGGACATCAATGGAAGTGTAAGATAGATATGAAGAAGTGCAACCTATCTAAGGATTTTGCCCAAGATAGACTTGAATAGCGCAGGTTGTGTGCAACCCCCATACCCACCTACTCACACCACCCAACCACCCTAGACCCACCCATCCATGCCATACACCACACATATGGAAAACCCTCTCATGAGAAACATCTTCCATGAGAGAGAACTCTTCTACCACCACATGGGACTGTTGGTGATTATTCTATCCACCCATGATTTGGCACTCACCTTAATTTTGACACTAATCCTAATGAATTATGATACTCGCCTTTGGATTTGAATTTCACAAAAAAGTGTGACTTGGGAAATGGTTAAACTTTAAGGCACCTAAATTGAAGGTTGTGGTGATCTGATTGGGATGACTTTTTCCCCTAAAATTATATCCACAGTGACACCTTTCCTTCACACTATCCTCCTATGACTGGTGTGCAGCTATGTGAGTCTCAAAGGAACTTAGAAATTTGTGTCCCATGCAAGCATTGGAGACACCCTTAGAAACTTGTGGCTATATATATATATATATATATATATATGAGGAACATTCATGTGCATCCAACCCTTGCCATGGAGTAAAGGATAATTAATATATGGCTTTCCTTATTTGTACATAAGCATTCCTCTTCTGGATATGACCGTAAATGCCTTTTCCTCTTTTGCACATGAATATTTCCAATTATGTAACTGTCTCTCACTTTATGGTAAGAGATGGATGCACATGAACATTCTTATATATATATATATGTCCATATAGGACAATATTCATGTTGATACATCCCTTACCAAAATAGTGAGGGACACTTCATATTGGGAAAGTATTAATGTAGAAAAGGATAAAACCATCACACTCAGGACACCTTTTTGACCTTATTAGGTCTAAAAAAGGAAGTGTTCCTCACCAAAACGGTGAGGGATATATGCATATGAATATCCCCCATATATACACATATATATATATATGAGAAGAACCGTCCTTATGGACCATTTCTCACCGTTTTGGATAGTGGGACTTACGTTGTGAGCCATCCAAATGGATTACATACATGATCCCTGTGAATTGGACACATTACCAATTTTGGTTTCCATTTGAATAGGCTGAACTGTTTGATCGACTGTACATATATATGACTGTGTAATCGATCCAACGGTCCAATTTATTCAGATGGGACCCAAAATTGGTGGACATGTGCAATTCACGGGGGTCATGTGTGTGATTCGTTTGGATGGCTCGTAACGTGAGCCTCACTATCCAAAACTGTGAGCAATGGTCTGTAAGGACGATCTCTCTCTCTATATATATGTGCACACTAGATGACTATACGCACCTCAACATGGGGGCCCCACTAGGGCAAGGATCAAAGGGATTGAATGATCTCCCCGGGCCCCTCCTATCTGCAAAAAAATAACCTCACCCCTTACCTCTATCATCTCCATCTAGGCCCCACAAGTTCCAATGGTATACAGTCCATTTAGATGGGCATGTAGTCGATCCAATGATCTAGTCTATTCGGATGGGACCCAAACCCTAGAGACGGGTGCAATTTAAGGGGGTGCGTGTGTATGGTCCACTTGGATGGGCTATCGGGTGGGCCAACATGACATGGTAACCTAACCCATATCTAACCTGTAGACCCACATTACTAGACCAGCATCCTATATTGGTTGGTCATGGGTCAGGTAAATTTGACTTGCAATAAAAAATGGGTTGGGTTTTGGGTTGACTTGTAGTAACTTATTTGACCCGAAAAAACACTTAAACCCCTAATCCCAACCTTTGGCCGCTTCTTGTTCCTTCCTCTTCCTCTATCTCTCTCCATCTTCCTTTTTCTCCTACTTTTGTTTTCAAATTTTTTTTATTTTTAAATCTGATTCTAGATTTCATGCTCTAGAAAACCAAATGACTTGTCAAAAAGATGATGTTGAAGAACGGATTGAGATCAAGAAGGATGAACCTCTTCAGTAGGGAAAGCAGTGTCCAAAGTATTACGTTCATACATAGCATTGTGTACTGTGTCTAACAATGAATAACGCATCATGGCAAAATTTATGAGCTTAAGATCCTAGAGGAAACTTTTGATGTTAGATAGTTTTTTGGAAGTCACCACAAATAGTCGTTAACATATTCTTTTTTATTCTTTCTCTTTTTTTTTTCATTTTTCTATGTTGTTGTTTTCTTGTTTGTTAACTCACGTATTCACCGTCTTTACCCCATATCTCTAACCAGCCAAGCAAAAGGTAGGGGAAATGTGTCCCTATTAAAAAAAAAACATTACAAAATTGAAGAAAGGGACATGCAGACTGAATAGGTGCAAGTACATATTTGTGAATCTGATATGGGATGGCACGCCTGACTTGGCAATATCCTATGCATTAGACGATTTTACTAATAGAAAAGTGAAGGTCGCCTAATAACCTTTATCCTCACCTTTTTAATAATCCTTTGGTAGATAGGACCTTCACTTTCCTATGTATTGAATTATAGGGCGATGGTTGTGAATCTTTTTGGTTTCTATTCCCCTAAAAGGAAAGTTGATTTGATGCTCATTTTTGGAATTTCAACTTTGATCTTCTTTTTTTAACCACTTATAGTATGAATTCTATGTATTCTATTTCTTTTTCTTTCTTTGTTTTTTTTGGCTAAATGAGTCCTATATATTCTATGCAAACAAACAGGCCTGAACAACAACATAAGGTGAATCAAAATGGAGAGAGGCTTTTGCTTTTTTAGATGTATTAGATATGCATACATATGCACATTTATATTTCATGTGCATGAATGTTTGTGTAGATAGATAGATATAGGGGCTGAACTAGAGGGGGCTTGTCGTTTCTATGGCCCCGTAGGAATTTGGAACCCCCAACCCAACCCAACCCAACCCAATGCCTAATGAAAATTTATTTTTTTTTACATTCCCACCCCAAAAGTGTTTTGTTTTGTTGGCCAAAAGGTAAATCTTCTGGCTCCGCCCCTGGATGGATGGATAGGGAGGAGGGAGGGAGGTGGTCATGTCTTGTCTTTTTTTTTTTTTTTAATGGTTGTGCATATTTAGTGGCAGACCTAGGATTTTCATTTGGGTGGGGTGAATTATGGTTAATTGAAAATTTCTATCATTCATGTGCTCAACATCTTGAATAGTCAAAATTATATTTGAACAGGCCTCATGATGGAGTACCGGGTCAGTTCATTCATTCTTAATATGTAATTAATCATATTTTCATCATGCGTTCAATCAAATGGTGGGACCCACCTCTGTTGAAATGAAATTCTAGGACATGTCATTGAATGGGTTAGCATTTATTTTGAATGATTCAGATAATAATTTTGTGGGGCCCCACGATAGATTCTTGGAGAACTGTAAATTCACATGTAATAGTTTTAACAGAGAACTAGAGTTAGCACCACCAAATCAAAACTTATTTATCTTATCAACCTTCTCATCTTGTCTCCCCTCTTCCTCTCACTTATCTCATCTAATGTCATGATTACCACACGTGGACACCACATGGACATAACAAAAGCCCAAACCAACCTTCCCCTTTCCATTTGAGATCCCCTTTTGTAGTTTTTTTCCCCTTCCCCGTTTAGGTTTCTTCTTCTCTTTCCTTTTCCTTTCTTCCTCCCTCTCCCATAGGTCTTCTCATTTCTTCTTCTCTCTTTCTCCCCATTCTTTGTCTCTTCTCTTTCTCTTTCTCTCTCCCTCCTTGCCTCTAGGGTGGGGTGGAATCCATTTTGAACTGGGGCATGGGTATACAACCAATAACCCCATCATGGCAGTTTTCTAAATCCAACGGTGCGATCACACCCACATGACGTTACCTAGGTCCGCCCCTCTGCACATTATCTCCTTTGGAAAGCTTTTTGTTAATTGATAAATTTTCTTCTTCTTTTGAGTCTTGTTACATCTAAAAAATATTATTTTTCACCATATGTCCAATTATCTAAAGTCATGCTACATTCAGTCTCCTTTAGAGTTTTTTCATTCATATACTGTTCTCTTTACATTATTCCCTGCACATAAAATATGTTTTCTGTCAAGTTACCTGTCAATAAATGAAAAAAAAAATGTTTTCTATCTTGCGGCAGCTAAGATTTTTAAAACATAGTCTAAATTCAGATGAGTATGTGCATGAGTTAGAGAGGACCTCTACCTGAAGCATACGATAGCATGGAAAGTCTGTTAGAATAAATCAGCCTTAGGTGGAGCTTCCTTCTTTTTTTTTTTTTTTTATTTGCAGCATTCTCCTTTATTGTAATGTCATCGTCGTGTACCTTTGTAATGTAGTAATATATTCAATTGGGTAATGGTTTAACTTTGAGTCCCCTATTCTTGTTAAGAATGAATCTTAGTGAATTGGGGGTATCTTCTTTACTCTGAATATGAGTATCACAGAAGAGGTGTTTCAAAATTCAAAGAAATTGAATTTTTCATTTCATCACATCAAGTGTAGTGCTAATTTAGAGGCAGACTGCCTTGTGAAAGAGGGAGTTTCAAGACCTTATTTATTTCTTTTGTTTGTTAATATGTATGTTTTTCCTGTAAAGGCTGATGCTTTATTTTTGGGGCTTCAGCTTTATGTTATAGGTCGGCTATTTTGGCCTCTATTTTTGGGTCTCTTGTTTCAGTATCCATCTCTTATACTGTAAAGTTTTTGTGGAATGAGCACAGTCATCATTCTAAAAAAAAAGTCTATCTTTTCTTCAATCTGGATTGTCCTCTCCAATCAGAGGGGTGTGTGTACATTCATTCAGCCATTCTCAGTCATAATCAATGGTATTCACACCTGTCCTAGGAGTTCTTCCAGATTTAAATGGGTGTTAAAATTCATTCAGTCATTTTCAGACACAGTATTTCACAAGCAATTGTACTGAACTTACAGTCTTTCCATCAAAATTTATAATTTGCAGTATTGGTAGTGTTATGGGTGTTTAAATTCAGTCAATCATTCTCAAACATAATCTTTCACATGCTCTTGTACTCAGTTACCGTCATTCCATCAAAATTGACTATTTACTGAATCGGTAGTGTTCATAATATCAACCTTGGGATCCTGTTGGAAATAATAGCGTATCTAAGGACAACTTTTCGTAGCATGTATTGAACTATGGCAGTGAATTTAGAGCTATCTCAGTTGCTTGGTCCTATTTGTGCGATCATGGAAAGACTTTACATCTCTTGTTTCGCTGAAACTAAAAACTAGGTGACAAGATTGTCAGGAAATTAGCTGCAAATGGTAACTATTGAGAGGGAAATGATTTCACCAACAAAAGCAGAAGCGTAGCTTCCTTTTAATAAGATCTGCCCTCTGAGATCATATCCTAAGTAATGAAAGGGAAGGTAATTCCTCCCGTAACTACAATACTTTTAGTCCAAAGAAACAGCCAACAGTCCAATAGAAGTGTTACTTTGTTTATTTTCTGTGAAAATGATTCACGCACATAACTATTACGTGTGATTTATTTACATATATGAAAATGAGTTACATGTGAGACTAATTTTATTATTTGTCGTTTTCACATTCTTTCATTTGTGAATATAAGCACATACAACAGTTTTTACCATTTCTCACAATTTTTTTGAAGTTCATGATAATGAAGATGAACATTTCGCATTGTGAAATAGTGGTCCACAGAAGCCCATAAAAGCAAATCTAATGGTATGAAGTTTTTTACAAATTTCTCAATTTCCATGATTTAGTTTGGGCCAAAATTTGATGTATGGTCATTGTTATCCTTTTAAAGAGGATGAACAGTTTAGATTGTGATTTAGGTACTCGCATTAAAATTTTGAAAAGAAAAAGTGAATTGACTAATGATCACATGAAAATTATATTATTTATACCATGCTACGTCCAATGGTTCAATGTTTTTTCACATAATTTGTCAAAATCCAAGAATAATTAAGCGATGAAATTTGAAACCCTACCCTGTTCCCCCGAACTTCTTTTTAGCCCTTTAAAGAGCATGAACAGTTTGGATTGTAATTTAGGGCCCACAAGAGTTCAAAAAGCAGATCTTATGTTTTGAAGTTTTTATCAAAATTTTTTATCATCTATAATGTATTTGGTCTAGAAATATGACCCTCCAAATTGTTGTTGGCCATCTAAAGATGATAAACTGTTTAGATTGTGGTTTGGGGGCCTTAAAAAAAAATTAGAAAATGAAGCATTAGCTAGGGCGTGAGTAAGTATTTTTTTGCAACACGCGCCTCTCACAATCGTGCATAACCATATGCCACCTAGCATAAATTTCCTTAGGGGCATATTTTCACTCCATTTTCACGTTTGATTCATGCACGTGATGTGTATGGGTGCAAAGAAATATCATGCATATCTACGTATCAGGTAGAGCTACGTGGCATCTTAGAATGGTGTAGCAGTCCCATTTTTATGTATAGTGAGGCTTACTTTTTTATAATTCTAGCCATCCACCAGTCTTAAGAACATTTGCAATGAGCATCCTATAACTTCTTATTTAAATATGTAGCATTGATACCATTAAATTAAATTTCATTTAAAGCATATGAACTTATCTTATTATTGTCTTGTTTGAATAGAAATAGGAGCAGATACGCATATATAATCAATTTAAGTGCTTGGACTACTGAATAAAATCACTATAGAGGGTCTTGTGACTTATGAATGACTAGAATTTAATAATGATAGATCAGCATAAAATGGGGTGATGCACAGTAACTCAGTCCGTACATCTTTGCCAACGAAAGAAAAAGAAAGAAACCTTTTTTAGGCGTTGTTTGGCAACCAAGTCGAGAAAAAGATACTCATTTCACCGGAATTAAGGTGCATTAATTAAGCATAGGTACAAAACATAGTGCCTGGAGCTGTGCCTAGGTGGTTAGGTAGTACATAGCGAAGCATAAAAGTCCTAAGGCTAGGGGAGAAAATAAAGATAAAGGTTTGGGTTTATAGTGCCTACTGCCTAGTATTCGATGGGGTAACCGAAGGAAATTCCACCGGCAAACATTGTTTGGGTATAGCCCGGGCTAAGCTTTGCGCGTGCTGCTAATGCATCAGAACTGACGCATCGGGTGTGGTGTGTTCCACAGGACCGTAAATCTTCGAGGATTTCTGAAAACTCTCAACTGTGCGGATTTTGAATTCTGACCTGCTTCCACAGGATTTGAAAATTTCTAGGTTTGCGGATTTTTGTGCCTAAATCAGGTTTTTTTAGTTATATTCATTAATATGCATCAATATCGATGAGAAATCCTTAACTATATAAATCCTCATCGAAATCCCTTGATAGAGGATTGTATAATAGAGAGGGAAATTTATCTGATATTTATTTTTGCAGCCGACAATTCCTTTGATGCTGCACGTTTTTGTTGTAGAAAAAAGAAAAAAATGAGCTGTTTTTTCTCGATAGAGATTTCAATATGCAGGAGGAGATGAAATCTAGAATTTCTCTCCCGTGTAAATTGAAATCTGAGGAGTGCAGAGTCCAACTCGTGAGGAGAACATGTCATGAGACCCGAACCGAATCTAGCCCGCACGGTTTCAGGTGGGTTAGGGAATGTCCTAGTCCAAGTTGCATCCCAGTCTGCTATAAATAAGGAAATGAGAAAGAAAATCATGGAGTGATAGTTGCATTGTCAGACTCCAAGCGGTCCTATGTACTACAATTGTATTGCCGACATGCTAATGTTTGTTGGCTTGGATGTCGAAGGCTTCAATTCCTCCTTTCACTGTCCCAATGTTTCAAGAATTTCGATGGTGCTTGTCTAATGAGCCCTTTTGTTATTAAGCCTCTAAGTACTTCCTGGATTTACCCATCTATGGCCTTATTTGTTGATTATATTTCTTCATGATACTCGAAACAAATGTAAGAGTCGTGTTTTTCTTTATTTAGATTTATTTATTTTCAGCAGTAGCAGCCATAGGATTGGACCCATGAGAGACCTAACAAATATAGGAGTGAACTTTTTTCAAGGGAAGAAAACCTCGTGCACATGTAACATGCAATTAGTGAACTAGGGATCAAACTTTGGTTAGTTGGATAAGAGATAGTATATCCAACCACCCACTTGGTCTATCTCTATGTTCTTGAATTAAAAAATAGATAGCCTTTTCTTTTTTTCTTGTTCCTCTCCTCGTATATAGCAGGTGAACAAAAGCTAAAGAAATGGTAGCAATGTTAAAAAATAAAAAAACTCTCATAAAGTTGGGAAATATGACAGAGTCTAAGCACTTCATTTTGATGGGAGAGAACCGCTATTTCATGATATCATGACATAATCTTACATTCTATACTATTATATTAATAATATGACATACAATGATTCCATGATATCATGCAATGTTGGATTATTCTATGATATTATGGAATGTTCTTGTTTTCATGAAATCTACATTTTGATTATTTCATGATATTATGGAATAAAGGTCCCTGTGTTGTTATCAATAAGTATTTGGGCCGTTTGTTGTATTTCTCAACTTGAAGGGTGTTTTTTTCTCTAAAAATCTGGAAAAAAAAAAGACCGACAAAGGAACTTTACTAGAAAGTGGGTCCTTCATGAAAATTCTCTAAAGCAAAAAGAAACTTCAATTTGAAAACACATAAATTTCTTAATTCCTGGGCTAGGGGAGTTCTCATCAGTATTTCCCTAGAATTCCCCTAATCAACTGCATTTCACTTTTAGCAGATCAGCTCACCATATTATAATCCATAAACATCCGGCCTTACTAATTTCCATTCTGTCTGTTTAAATCCAATTAGAAGTGATAGAATTCATGATTTAGCTCAAAATTAAAAAGGTTTAGAAGACAGCAGGGGCACATGCAACTTTTTTATTGCACTAATTGCACACCGTTGGAGAGGTTTGAAGTAGCTTTCATGGATTGAATGGGATTACCAAATACTGGTACCGCTTGGTTGCCTTTAATGAGAATGCCGCGCCACAAGAGCTCTCAGAATTTCCAAGGGTCCCTCCAATACTAAAATCTAAAAATGGGGACGTTTCGGCTCCGCTGTTTTGAGCGATATAGCCTATTCATGCATCCACCCATGGTAAGCTCTAACTCATGCGCCCCTAATTGTGGTTAAGGTGTGCCCTACATTTAAGTTTGCGGGTGGATGGTACTCGTCTAAGACAAAAGGTTCTGCTGCTTCTTCAATTTTAGGAAGGAATTTCTTAGAAACAGATAGAAAAGAACCAAATAAAGATTTTTTGTTGGCCAACCCACTGCCAATTTGATCCAGATCCCAGTCTATTTTGGTTGGGCTGGACATTCATCTGTGTCCGAAAGGGCTTATCTTCACGGCCCACGACCCTTGAAAGGGCAGGATCCGGGTTTAGGTCTCAAGTCTGTTGGACTCTCACTAGGCCCGTTTACTTTTAGTTTGCATATAACATATATTGTGTATATGCCCAAAAAATAACATTAACACAAAACATATATGTGCACCATGTATTATAGGATTTTTTTTTTTTTTTTGGTAAAAAAGGATATATGTGCACCCTAAAGTCTGGATCTGGGTTTGAGAGACTGATGGGGCAGAACCCAAATGTATAGACTCGGATTCCAGCTCTAGATTACATACACTATTGATGGGCACGTTCCAACACTCACTGTCTCAGTGACTCACTCCCACAAAAGAATACACGTGAAAAATTTAGCTTTCAAATGCAGGGGCAAATTATGTCTTTTTTCACAGTTTTGCAGTTAGATTGAATTAGAAATATTTTATTTTTTGGGCAGAAGCATATGGTTCATGTTGTGGGGGTTGTATTAGATATTTATTCATATTGGAAGAAGTTGTAGAACTGTTGACAAATTAGGGATTATTTAGAATTAACAGAAACCCCAGGGAATTTTTTTTTATCACTGTCGGTTATACTTTGGATTGAGTCACTTTCATTGGACCCACTCACCGCTCGAGCACAACATGTCCCCACTGCCCTCCCTACAGCCCTTATAACCACTTTCATTGGCAAGAAAATGCGGGCCCCATCTGTTTTTTGTTTTTTTTTTATATTTTTATTTGTGCTGATGTGAACCCACCAACCCCAACGTCACAAACATGAGTTTGGATCAAGATTCCACGGTAGCCATAGCAGGACCAATCAGGCCATGCTCATCCTGAGGGATTTCCTCGTAAAATCTCCATTCTATAAGTGTTGTTGGCGACCATAAAACACGAGATACACAAGAGTACCCATAACAACCATAAATTAAGTAGGGCAGGGCTACAGTGCACTGAGGTATGGTGGAGCACCCCATTTTAATACATGGTAGGGTCCACTTTGTTAAAATCCAAGCCATTCATCAGTCCTAAGACCTTTATTAATCATTGTATCTAAATTTTTAAAAAAACATTTAGTGGTCCAACCATTTAAATTAATCACATATAAGTAACTTTCTCCATTTCTATTTCAACGAGAGAATAATAGGGTAAGTTCATCATGTGCTTCAGATAGAGTTGAATTTAAAGGTGACAATGTTACATATTTGAATAATAAATTATAAGGTAATCATTAAAAAGGATCTTAATATTGATGGATGGCTCGGATTATAAAAAAGTGGACCCCACCATGCATCAAATGAGGGCGCTGACAGTGTAGTCCTGCCCAATCAAATAAGGCACTCAAAGTGTGGACCTCAATAATAGACCCCCCAGGAGGCATGAATTTGGCTAAGTGCTTTTAAATAGTGGCATACTCTTTTTACCCCTAACATCATCAAAGCTGCCATTGGATGCCAGTTTTATGATGTGAAATGTCATACAGCCACGGCCCCGTTACAAAATTTGCACAAGCAACATTTGAGCAGGGTTGCAAATGGGCCGGAGTGCCCGTTTTGCAATTTGGCCATTCTCAATCCATTGCACATATTTAAAGAGAATTGTCCTGTACTGCAGATCACTTCGGTATTGCTGGGAGCAAATACTATATGGTTTTTCACGTATGGGATTTGCTTGATCAAACACAAACCCCTAAGCAGCACTGGAACTATTCCAAATTTCACATTAATCAGAGGTCTATACACCATTGCATTGATTATATTCATAAAACATAATTAAATAATTAAATATATTTCACAGTGATCAATCCAACAATGAATATAACTGAGACCAACCTATACACAGAGTGTGACATGTAATACTGCAAGAGAATAGACCCAATCAGCCCATGCCCACTTTCCTAGTTGGATCAGTGTCTCACATGTACTGGAAAATTCTCAAAAACAATGTGAAATCACCATATTGTCAAAAACATTTGGTTAGCCCACAAAACCCAAAATCAAAATTTGGGCTCTTTGGGCAGATATTTGGCCGGTTAATTATTGAAGTTTCAAGAGGAGTAGGGGAATGTGACTATGATCTCATGGTGGTTGTTGTTAGGCTGCTTACTCATCCTTGAGTACCTACAAGTGCAAGGAAAAGCAAAGGAGGTGGTTCCTTCTACCTCCAAGAGAAAGAAAGGGAAAATAAAAACAAAAATTTAACGTTGAAAACGTCGCCATCTTTCACCTGATTTCTATTGTTGGCGGAGTTTCCAACTGATTCCAAACTAGGTAGGTCTTCCTGAACTCGATCCTTCCATATCTTTTTTGTTTTTCTTTCTGAGAACCCAAGGAAGTTCTCTCTACGTCTCATATATAACTGCCTCTCGTCGTTATTTACACTGTAGCTGTTTCTGACAACCCAAGGAAGTTTACTCTGCCTCTCTTATATAACTGCCCCTTGTCATCATTTAAACTATGTCATTATAAACTATAGAGAGAGAGAGAGAGAGAGAGAGAGAGAGAGAGAGAGAGAGAGAGAGAGAGATGGCATTGATGACAGCTTCTTCTTGTTCCAAGTTGGTGTTTGGAAAAAGAGAAGAAGGTGGCAATGGGGCTTCTTTGCTTCAGTACAATGGCCTCAGACCATTGGAAAACAATCAAATGGCCTTTGCTTTCAGAAAGCCAAGTGGGCTCTTTGCAACTAAAAGTGAGTGTCAATAATTCCATTTCAATTAATTATCTTCTTAGTCTCCCTTTCTTCAGTTTTCGGGGTGTTTCAAGCATCTATATTGCTTAATTTTCTTATTAGTGTTTCTGGGTCTAGAAGTGCGGTTTGGCCCTATAATAAAGGCTTACCGGTAAGGTCCCAAACGATGAGGCTACGCACATTTTGTCCTCCCCAGCCCCCGCATGGACCGTCCTTTTTTTAGTATTTCTGGGTCTGCTTCTTTCTAATACGATTACTGTTGACAGTTTTCGTTTTTTTTTTTAATCGAAATTCGTTATGCAATTCAAATGCTGCATTACACAACAATGTTCACCTTAAGCATATATGGTTGCAGACTTCATCATGATGATGCTATACTATCCTCCATGGTTCTTCTAATTGATTCCAGTTTTGTATTCTTTCTGCAGATAAAAAATTCAGAGGTGTCAGAGCCTGGGCATCAACCACTGTAATGGCACCAAAGAGAGAAAAAGATCCCAAGAAACGGATTGTCATAACTGGAATGGGGCTGGTTTCTGTCTTTGGAAATGACATCAATACATTTTATGATAAACTGCTGGAAGGGGAGAGCGGGATTGGCCCAATTGATAGATTCGACGCTTCTTCATTCTCAGTTAGATTTGGCGGTCAGATTCGCAATTTCTCATCCGAAGGGTACATTGATGGGAAAAACGACCGTCGCCTAGATGACTGTTGGAGATATTGCCTTGTGGCAGGAAAAAGAGCCCTTGAAGATGCCAACCTTGGACCTGAGGTCTTAGGAACTGTAAGTAGGAATCTGTTAATAGAGGCAGTTGGCCGAAAAGATTAGTACATTTCATGTTCATAGATTAAAATTCAAGTTGTTTAGGGTGAATTCTTAGTAATTAACTTTGAAAGAAAAATATTTATTTTTGAAAGCATTCATTAAGAAGGGTGGCTTGGCCCAAGAGTGGTTACCAGTAGTGTTCTGGAGGACGTGTTCTTAAAACGAAGCTAAGGCTGTGTACATCTTGCCCTCTCCAAATCCTGCTAGGCGGTAGCCTCACTGGGCCGCCCCTTTTTTTTAGATGGCACTTCATTCCACTGCACAATTGATGCAGTGCAAAAATCAGAAAACAGGTTGCATTTCTGCCTTTCCTGCTTCAAATCATTATTGGATTTTGCAACATCGAAAGTCAGAAGACGATCCCACTAATATGATTTCTTAATCCAAATCATCTAATGGGAAAGAAATCCACGATTTGTCTAATATATTCAAATTAAATGCAAACTGGGGAACATTTAAGTAGACCTCATTAAATCCTCCAAGGTTCCAGAGATTGAGAAGCATTACCATTTCTTGTTCTATAAACTGTGCAGATGGACAAGTCTAGAATGGGGGTGCTGGTGGGATCAGGGATGGGCGGGTTAACAGCATTCAGCGGTGGAGTTGAGTCTTTGATCCAAAAGGGCTTCAAGAAAATCACTCCATTTTTCATTCCTTACTCCATCACCAATATGGGCTCTGCTCTTTTGGCGATAGACACAGGCCTAATGGGACCCAACTACTCCATTTCAACAGCTTGTGCAACTGCGAACTATTGTCTCTATGCTGCTGCAAATCACATAAGAAGGGATGAAGCAGATATCATGGCCGTTGGAGGGACGGAGGCTGCGATCTTACCCACTGGAGTTGGTGGCTTCATAGCTTGCAGAGCTTTGTCGCAGAGGAACAGTGAACCTGAGAAAGCCTCTAGGCCATGGGATAAAGATCGTGACGGTTTTGTCATGGGTGAAGGCTCTGGTGTGCTGGTAACATCATCATTTTACTGAATCATTGATGTTTATGATACCTAAACCTTTCTCTGGTTTATGAGCTCTCTCATTACATCTTTTGCTTATTAACAACTGCCTATACACTTAACATACTGGTAGTAGCCACGCTGTAGAATTGAATGTGATTCAAGTTAGTGTTTTTTTTTTTTTTTTAATTTTTTTGGGTACCATATGTTTCTCAAGACACATATTTCTTTCATCCTATGCACGAGGGCCCATTTTCCACTTATCAAAATCATTTATCAGTGGCCCCCATTGAGTCTGATTGATCATACCATGATATCTTGCCTATTAGATGAACCTAGCAATCCAATTGATGGCCTACAATTATTTCCAACATCTAGCATCAAAATTGGATGTTAAGGTTATCTGACAAGAAAGATCTCAGAATTATCTTCAATCTCACAACAGGACCCATAAAAAGAGTAGCTGAGATTGCGAGATATTGTGGGGCAAATCTGCAAATTGTCCAATCATATGTTGACCATCATTCTTGAATGCACTGTGAGAACTCCTGATCACTGTTTTAAATCTCTCTTTCCCCCTCTCTCTCTCTCTCTCTCTCTAGATATATATATATATGCCAATCATACTATTGCGAATTGTGCCATGATAATTGCTGGGGTGTGGCAAAGTGAAGTACTGGATTTATTAGAATCTAGTTCAATTTTCTGTGGTTTATTATTATTTAATAAAAAATAATTGAATCCCATGTTTTATTAGAAAAAAACATTTCCATAATATGTACCAATAGTATTCTATGTATTTCCTATTTTTCCATTACTTTCATGTATTGAGCAATGCATCTAATTTTTTTGAACATTTAAAGGTACATACTGTTAGTAGGGTCTTATTGACTACCCTAATTCTTTAAGAATATAAAAAAATTTTGAAATCTCAACACTGCTTGAATGTCTCAAACAATCACAAATATATTAATCATAGTTTGAATTTGTATGTCTTTGACTAACAATTCTCTATACTTCTATGTACCCATACACGAATATATTTTAACTATATATAATTATCTGTATAACCCATACATGCATGAACACATATATTCTCAGTGCTGATTTGGCTACCTAGGCATCTTTCTCAGTCATAATTGATAACTGGGCCATTGTGGAAAGGTAATGGAGAGCTTGGAGCATGCAGAAAAAAGAGGTGCAAACATAATTGCAGAGTACTTAGGAGGAGCAATAACATGTGATGCACATCACATGACCGATCCTCGATCAGATGGTCTTGGCGTTTCTTCCTGCATAACCAAGAGTTTGGAAGATGCAGGAGTTTCCCCAGAAGAGGTAGGTTCTATCCTGGGTACGGTATCTGATTAATCAGCCTTGACAAAGTCACTGATTTCCAAGTATCTATTTACATTGTAAAAATTCCTTTCCATAATCAAACAACCTTTAATGATTGTTGAAATCTATTCTTTTTCAAGTATTTATGTCCTCTTTTGTTTTTTAGTGCTTCGGTTATTTCTAATATGTATCAGATCTAGAGAGTAGTGTAGCATGTTTACTTCAACTGCCGAATGTTGCAACGTTTGTGCCCTTTTGTCTTCATATTAGAAATATCATCAAGATGACTGTAGAAGTGTTCTTGAAATTTGCAAAGATAATGCAACATTGTGCAACTGTGTTATTCAAAACAAAACTTAAAACTGAACTGTCGCAATATCTAGTAGATTCAATGCTGGATCATCAACATTTCTAGATTCACATATGGAGAGCTACCAATATGACATTATAAAATATTACAATATTGGGGTGCCCAACTGTACTGGTGTATTGTGTATATTGTCATCCTTAATCCTGGATGTTGACATACTTGTGAATCCTTGCTCATTGCATTCCCTTACTGATAGTACAAGTTTACAAAGGATTAACATGACCCATAGTTAAAGAGGATCTCATTCCATAATTAGGTAGATAGAGTTAACTGGTAGAACTCTTTTAGACGGCCCCAAACTGATGGAATGAATAAGGCTCTGTTGATTGATGATTATTATGATGACACACGGCTACTTTCAACATTAGAATTTCTTAAAGTTGGATTGACAGCAATCATTTACTTCTGCTTTTTGATGAAATGTCCATTTGCACACTAGGATGGCTTAGTTCTGCATGACCTGACTTGTATTTTCAACCATCTCTGGGTTCTTTTTCTTCATGTCTACATGCATAATTGCTTCGTTGTCTCAGTTGAGCCGGCTTTTCTTTCCTTTCCGGAGTTCACATCCATTCAGATTCTGATGGAAGCTGAAATTTCTAAAACATGCAGGTGAACTATGTGAATGCTCATGCAACATCAACACTTGCAGGAGATTTAGCAGAGGTTAATGCCATAAAGAAGGTCTTCAAGGATACATCTGAAATGAAAATGAATGGAACTAAGGTAATAAAAACACAACAATGGAGCTTTATACAAAAGAATCACTGTTTTTGCCCTGAAATCAGTAGATTACCAACTGTTCAAATCTTGTTGGGATTCTGCATACCATGAAGTTACTCCACTAAAATAATTTTTATAGCCCCTCATTATCATTTTTTTTTTCATGAAGCGCATAGTTCTATATATGTTGGGGCTCATGGGTCTACAATTCAGACTTTTTAATCTGGTTCTGTTTGTTGGAGAATATTGAGGAATTAAGATCTTCCAATGTCCAAGATGTTTGGTGAAGCATCCATTGTGTACCCAACAGCTTAACAGTCTGGATCTCATATTATGCTCCACTGATCTACAGATGCTTTTGTCTACAGAAACCACGTCTATGTGCACTCTATTTTACATTTATTGTCACAACTAAGAGAATTTCGTATGCCATGAACAATCCATGCTCCCTTTTGGTCATTATTCTGTAGAAGTCAGTTGTAAACTTGGATAGTGTTTATAAATGTTAAATATCTCAATTTCTAATGGTTGCCTCTCACCACAGTCGATGATTGGACACTGTCTTGGGGCAGCTGGTGGTTTGGAAGCTATTGCTACCATCAAAGCTATCACTACTGGCTGGCTACATCCAACTATTAACCAAATTGTATGGCATCTTGACCTACACATCTCCATATGCATACTTTTATGTTCCTAATTAGAACTGATCATCATGAGTACATTTTTCTTCTGTTTGATTTTATTTGTAGAACATAGAGCCGGAGGTAACTATCGACACAGTTCCAAATGTGAAGAAAAAGCACGAAGTTAATGTTGGTATGTGCAAAGTTGTGTACATCAATAAGATTTCAACTGTGAAAAGCTTTTGCTTTTTGGTTTTTCCAAAAAAAATTCCGATTCATAATTTATATAAAATGATCAAAAGATGGCAATCGCTTACAGCCATGAATCTGAGGAATATGTCCGTTTGGTTGTAGTATTTTAATGTGCATGAGGTTCTACCCTCTATGTGATATTTTTTGTCTGTCGGTTGTTACTTATTTGCTAACTTATTGTGTGTTATTTACTGCAGCAATATCTAATTCATTTGGCTTTGGAGGGCACAACTCGGTGGTTGTTTTTGCTCCATTCATGCCATGATCAAAACAAAGAAAATTCTGAGTCAGGATATTTGGGATGGTCACAGATTTTTGAGACCGCCAGCCAATACATTTTACTGACTCTTTTTGTTTGTTTGTTTGTTTTTTCTTTTTTTTTTTTTTTTTTATTTTGTAACTCTCTCTTCATAGTTCATATTCATGTCTTCATTATCCAGTTGAAATTGATATATGTACCTAAATGTTATTTCAGAAAATAAAACCACTACATCGTTTTCTTTTTCTGTCCTTGTTTATATTGAATCATCAGCTGTATATTTTGTGTGTAAAATCTAAATATAAACTAAGATTATTGGTGGGACCAAAAATGGTTTATGTAAGATAAATAGCTGTTCTGAGAAGAAAAATAATGCATGATAAGAGGTTAAAAAAAGGAAATGTAACAAAAACCAAACAAAGGGGCCATTTGGATGGTTTCCTCCACCTTTGCTCCTGATCGAAACAGACCCTAAGATTTCAGGTAGAACTTTCTAGATTAAGATCCATAAACACATTCCACCACCAAAATACCTAGTATGAAGAATAAACACCACAAAATGTTACAACTCAAAGAATAAATGGCATCTTTCTACATTGTGTGTTAGATTTATGCAATTGGTTAATTCATGGGTTCACAAAACTCTAAGCCTATTGAGTTGTAATTTTATATTTCATTTAGAATAAATTGAGGTTTGTGTCACCAAGAGCTAATTGAAGAAATTTGGAAGAACAAACTGGGCTACATGCTCGAGCGAACCCTATAGCCCGCTAGAGCAGATGGTTCCAAAATTTTAAGTTGTCAGACAGAAGCTTACACACTTAAGCGGACCTAACAGAAATTGTGCTAGATTTGAAATAACTAAGAGTTTTCTTCACGTGCTCACGTAAATAGCTATACGCCCTCGACTGCATGATGGAAACCCACTTTCCTGTTTGCTAACTATTTCTTTTTTGTTCCAGGACTTGTTTTACGAGAGAAGAATATTTCATAATTTTATAAATGATTTTTCGTAATATGGTTATATCTATTTGATAAAAAAAAATCCGATGCTTTGAATATCTTTAAAATATTTAAAGTAGAAGTAAAAAAGCAATTAGACATGAAAATTAAAATAGTGAGATCTGATAGAGGGGGTAAGCAGATTTGAGTCGTAATTTAGGCTTGTTTGCTAGATTTTTAGAAATGGAAGGTATTGTTGCACAATATACAAAGCCAGACACAATATAATAAAATAACATAACTAGAAGAAGGATTAAAACATTAATGGACATAGTTTGGAGTACGGTTAGCAATACCAATTTAGCTGATTTAATGTTGGATGAGGCACTAAATATGATAATGTATATATTGAATTGTGTCCTTTCGAAAGCAGTCTTTAAAACTCCTTTCTAGTTATGGACTGGTAGGAAGCCCATTTTAAATCATTTTCAAGTATGCAGTTGTCCTTCTGAAGTGAGAATTTTTAACCCGGAAGAATGGAAATTAGACCCTAAAACAATCAATGAATATTTAATTAGTTATCCGAAAATGTCCAACCCATACAATTAGGATTGTTGAGTCTGAAAATGTCAGATTTTTCAAGGATTATAAGTATAATAGGAGTTATCAGAATAGATATATGACTTATAAATAAGCTAGCGAGTAACTTGAGTTGCCTATTAAATGAGGTAGAGTTGTTGTCCTACTTGATATCCTAATGATTATCAAGAGATATAATAACCACTGAATTTTTAGATTGAACTTGACACCGAGCAACCCATCAATGAGGTACTTTATGAGAAAAATAATGATCCACTTCCAAGTACACAATAAAGTACTACTAAATCCAATCCAGAGATATAGAAGCGGTCAACTCGAATGATAAAACATGATATTCCAGATGATTATGTCATGTATATTTGAAGAAGTGGCAATAAGGAAGATCCTAGGACCTTTAAGGAAGCCATTGAATGTGAGAATTCCAATAAATGGTTATACGTCTAAAAAATTACTTAGAATCAATGACCACCAAGGAAAAGGATAATGAGAGCAAAAATTATTCTCATGCTAATCAACAAATCTTTAAGTAAAAATACAAAGTGTTGTTTTAAGGTTTCATTAAAATATAGGGGCCTAACTAAGTTTCTTGGCAAATTAGAGTTGCATAAAGAGAAGATAAATTTCTAAAGAATAGTTATCTAGCCAATAAGGCTTTTAATTTGCAAATGTTCATTTTCAAGCAATTTAAAGTTTCAAGAATTGCATTCTTTTACTTTTTCTTTGTTACATATGTTGGCATCTGTAATGGGGCCCACTTGTGTTTATATGTGGGTGGACTCTAACATAGAGAGACACTCCTCACAAAGAGGTTATTTGGATTTGAAGGGATGCGTTAATCCTTGTGTGATGATAGAGATAGAATTTATTTGAATTTAATACAACTCATTTATCCTTATCATCTCTCCATTTAAATTCAAATTGAGAGAACTTGATCTAGCTCTCTGTCCTCATCATCTTTGTCATGCTTCGAAATCTAAGATCGTTGGGACCCTCAAATCACAAGGCACGACGGGTCCACAATAACTAAAGTAAAAGAAATTTTAATTAGTAAATCTCACTGAACAATAATTACATGAACAAATAAACTCCTACACATGCTACTAATGTTTAATGTAAAATTCTCGCAACTCATTCCTCAATCCTAGTCCCACATGCAAGCTCGGTATCCTCCATATCCAGTCAACTGATAAATCTGGAGAAAAACAAAAGGAGTGAGTACAACTCTATAAGTAGACCCACTATGCAACCGTAGCAAACGGATAACAACCAAGATATCAAGTTTAGAAGTTACAGTATCAAACAAATTAACAAATAGCAGAATATAGCAATCTTAAAAGTAATAAAGTTGAATAATAAGATTAGATCAAATACAAATTGGCAAAATCAGATTCAGCAGAGTTTACACAAGACGAAGGAAATAAGCAAGATAATTCAACAATTAATCAAAATTATTACAAATTCAGTCACGGAGTACGAATTTAGATATTTCAAATGTAATTTCACAATTGCTTAAACTAGGTAATAAGAGAAATAGTTCAAATCAAAATATCATTAGCAAAAGTAGTAATCAATACGAATGTGAAATAAATCATGAGCCAAAGTAATTAACTTAGGAGAGTCATATCTTTAGCATAATTAAATACAAATTTAACAAGTATGAAAATGTATAATCTCCGAAACAACAAAGAGAGTTAATCAAAACATCACAATTTAGGAGCAACATCTTAAAACCAATTTAAAAATAAGGTATCTCTGCAGTAAACCAAATAACAATACCATGATTTGGGTTTATGTGTGGACTAATAAATGACACTTGGTTATGGGTTACTAAGTCATAGGTAAACACTGCCTTAGTTGGGCTCACATTATTTAGTCATGCAAGTAGGACAAGTAATTTGAATTCTGCATATGTCTCTAGTGGGCCAAATAGACCGTTCTTATGGGCTCAATCAAAGTTTTCCAAACTTGGATAAGACCTGGTTTTGGCATATCTTTGTGGGACCCAAGTCACTAAATTACACCTAGGTTTAATATGCATGCAAGGTGGGCCAAGGGAGTGGACCACTTGAGTTCAAATGGGTTGCACTTGGGTGAATGGGTTGGGTTGAAAGAAAAACCGTGTGACCATGGATATTGACAAATCGATTACAACATGCATTAAGATGGACTCACAGGCAGCCCTAAAAAGATACATTTTGCACGACTATGCATGCTCATAAATGCCTAGCTTAGGTCCTTAAGGTGATGTGATACTGTGAACAACATGCAGTTGGATTGCCAGGCACTATGGTGGTTTAAGTTCATCATCATATCAATATATATGAGCCCACCCATGATGCATCCTTATATTTATCATACATAAGCATGACAATATCCAACCAAAAGCTTCATCTTGAAATTCATGTTACCTAGACAAATATCTAATAAATTCTGTGCACAGCATGACTTTACCAGAATGGATAGAAGATCCGCCGTCCTAATGAGTGAACATCAAGCATGAGAGAGGGATACCTTAAATATAATAGAAGTGGGTCACATGCTTTGGGTCAGTTTGAAAGTTAGCATGGGTGTTTGAATGGGTGGAATCCAAGGTTTTAGATTTAGTTTGGTTTGGTGTACCTTATATAAAGGATGAGTTAAGATGATGAGATAACGTAGAGACCTTGATGATCTAGTTAAGTGCTTGCCAATGACAATGGTGATGGTAAGCATGAGTGAAACCGAGATATATGCATAAAGGAAACATGAAACTAAAATATCAATAGAAATAGAGATGGTGATCACTTAGATGCCTGAAGAACGAGAGAAGGCAATGAAGTAATGAAAACACATGTAAGGAAACATAAACAAAAGGAGAGGAGATTAGATGAGAACGCACCTAAGGTCGAGAGGGAAAAGAGAAAGAAAAAGAAAGCAGTATAAGGAGAAAAAGAAGATTAGGGGAGAAAGAGTAAAAGAGAAGGAAAGATAGATGGGTTGATGGGCTGTAACTCTAATAGGCCAATTCATGTTGGTGGGCCTACTTGTTGATGGGTAAAGCCCATCCAATCGGTGATGATGATGGGGTGCTTACGACTGTGGATTCTAAATCTAATGCAAGGGATAGTGATGGTGATAATGACATTGAGGGGCCAGCAAGTGGATAGTGTTGATGCTCGTGTTACGGTGTTCATGAGACATGGATCCTAGATTTAATGAAAGGTGGGCACTAGTAGTGGATGATGCAGATTGAAGTGGCTAGCAGTGAAGAAGACTATGATGGATTAACAGTAAATTCTGTGGCTTGATATGAACATAAACTAAAAACTTTTTGAAGCATGCTATATGGAGAATATTGGACTAACCTATTATAGTTACTTGCAAAAGAAAGAGAGAAAGATGAAAGGGTCATACTTTAAAAGGGAAGAGAAAACTCTAATACGAGAGAGGCAGAAAACTTGGAGTTCGTAGATGTAATTCAAGAGAGGAAGATGGTGTTCTATTTATAAGTAGATAAAAACAAGAGTCACAAAAGAATTTTAGTCGTAGCCAAATTTAACCAAGGAAGCTTAGTTTGAATTGAATTCCATCCCCAAGTAGAATTGGGCTAATTCAATACAATTAAGGAGATTTAATCCAATAAAACTCCAATTTGAGCACAACTCTAAGATTCTCAAACTCTAGTGATTTATGGGATCTGCACAGTAACTAATTAATATTCGGATTTAAATAGCATAAAATCATAAAAATAATAATAATCACATGTGGGGTCCATCAAGATTAAAAAAAGGGTTAAGATTAATTCAAATTAAAAATAAAAAGGATGGGTCATTACAATCTCTCTATTCAAATTTGAATTTTCTTAGTCGTATCATAGGTTTCAGAAGCGGAAACTAACTTGAAACTACTTAGCACAAGCAAATGCGATTGTTTTCCCCTCACTAATTGAAATCATGCAATGCAGGAGAAACATCATTTTCTAGTTCAGGTCAAGTCTTAATCGTTTCTAAGGTATATGTAACTTCTTGTTCATTGAACAGGTAAATCATGATCCGGTACCGTTGGTCATAGTTACTATCATCTAACTTGTCTCCCTTATTAAGGTTAGCAATAATAGTTTTTGAAGATATCATTGAAAAGGAATAATATAAAAAAAATGTTGATAAATGAATGCACAATGGCAACATATACATACATATTGGTTTTCCTTTTTGAGCTCAAATCAATCCGAAAATTAGGACATTGAGATGAAAACCGTTCATGCCTAGGACAAGTTCGGGGCATTTAGAATTAATTGGTTGATTTGATAGCATCATGCAAATCCAATGCTTTGATCCTTATGTAATTAGATTAAAAAAATACAAAAGGAATCCACATAATTGTTGGAAATAATAAGTTGAACAATATAAAGGATTAGAACTCACGCATCTACATAGTCACACTTGTGTCCCTAACCGGCTTCGTAAAATGCATCCTTAAATTTCTCTATGGGAACATTTGTGTTGCAATTTTTCATAGAAAAAGGAAATTAGAAATGCTTTTTTTGCATAAAAAGGTTCCATGTTTGGTGCAGGTGTTGGTCACTTTTTTGTAAGGAAAAGCAAAAACAAAACAAACAATGAACGTAAATTTTCACAATTCCACAAAAAAGCGTTTCTAACAGGGGGAGGTTGGAATGGGTTTTCCTCAGAATCCAAAAAAGGTTGTCTACAAAACCGGTTTTCCATAGCACTACACAAACGTGCCTTAGGGGGTGCATTTATGTCCCGAGTAGATTCCACGATAAAGAGGAGAATTTTTGAATTCCCAATTTGTCCTACCCTTTTGTTGTCTACTGTAACACCAGCTTTTTTTTTTTTTACAGAGGAGAAAATAGTGAATTAATATTCCTCAATAATGAGGACTTTGATTCCCTAGGAAGGCAGTAGAATGCCAAGTTCCTCTTTCCTGTGAAAATGAAAATTTGTGGGGTGCAAAATCCTCTGATTACACAAACACACCCTTAGCAAGCCGTGGTGCCATCCAAAAATTTTAAAGTTCTCAAAAGTCAAAACCACTACTTTCCTATTCATTAACTTCAACTATAATTTTTTTAATAGGAAGAAGGAATCACCTTGGTATTAAATTCAACCGTATCTAACTTCAATAAGAGTGTACGTCTAAAAGTTTACTTTTGTTTTCATCTTACTCAAGGGCATGTTTGTGTAATACTCTTCTACGGAAAAAGGGAACGGTTTTCTTTAGAGAAATTATTTTTAATGCATTTGATATAGTATAATTCATCGGAACCACTTTTTTGCCATGTCAAACTATTTTTAAGAAGGTTGGAAATTGAATTCATATGAGGGACGATTAGAATTTTGTTTCCGTAAAAATGTTTACCCTCCTCTCATTTAACTGTGGGTTGCAACCTCATATTTATGCTCCTCCCTCTTTATCTACCACGATGCCCCTTCCCTCTCTTCCTATTTCCATAGTCTCCCTCTTTGCACCTTGCACGCACCCTTCCGTCCACTTTTTTTTTATGGTTTTCACTAAATATTCCTCAACGGCACTGAACAACATTATCTCCAATTCACCAAGGAAAGATATTTTGCACTAAACACCGACTTTTGTGATCAATTTGTTAATGAATTCTCCTTTGATTAGTGTAATGTTTGGGCTAAAGTTAATTTAACGGAAAGCTGTTTTGTGACATTATGATTTTAATGTGGACCCCAATAATGAATTTCTAACAGACTCAAATGAAATTGTTCATCTAACTTGAACTAAACTCCCAATTAGACAAATCCAAAGAGAATTAGATGAACCTAATGCGTGTAATTTTCCTCCAGGATGCCATCATTTGGAGTGTGTTCAAGGTTTAAAGTGACAGGGGAAGGCAGCTTTTATGTGAGTTTTCCTAATCTGAAAAGAAAGCCCCTCGCTTAAGTAATGGCAAAAAGATCTCAGCTACAATTGGATCCGGAATTCGACGACAGAGCTTCATAGTGAAAAGAAGAAGATCTATATATTTGAAAAGGTGATCCGGGCTAGGCTCTGGAAGTTGTTTTAGAGATTTGTAAAGCTTTCGTTCAACAGCATCCTGCTTTTCAGGTTTCTGTTAAGGAAGCAATAGAGGAATATAAAGGGAGAGACAGGCCCATGAAAAGAAGGTGGGCTTATGATGAGGGGCGATGGGTGTGTCGTAGCTACTTGCTTTGAATATTTGATGAAGAAAGGGGATAGGGAAAGTGGAAGCATTGTTGGACTTTTTATAGGTAGATACACCTAAAACTTAGTAGAAAAATGACAATGTCTATGATAGAGTCCTTTTTTCTAACCTGTGGCCATGTTAGCTTTTCTGGGGTTTTGATTTCCTCCTCTGGGTTGCTGCTGGAACTGGGTGTTTCATCTCATGATGAAGAAATTTCTATCCAGGTTCTATGCACCTAAAATTTCTTGCAATCAATCCATCTTTCTTACATCTGTTACTATTTGGTACAAACATGGATTCTGATGCTAGTCTTTCACATTGAAAACTGTGAGACTCTAACCCATACTTTCCAAGTAGAGGGCCTTACTATAGATTTTTTGGGCTTAAAAGAAGCTATGGTAGAACCATACTGCCCACCTAATTTACCTCTGAACATAGATCATTCAAACTTTTTTCCCCTATCTGAAGGCAATCATTTGGATGGAGATGATAGACTGATCGAGGCAATATTCCATGATGCACTGTCCAAAATGAGGGTTACAATTACATTATGAATTGTTCTTTTTATTTTTCGGTTAACATAGCCTGGGAAGCTGAGACCTGAGAAAGAGCCTGTATATATGATAAGAAAATCTACACATGTGGAAAGAGGTAGTATCCCTAGGTTTCGAACTTTAAACACCTAAGTAAGAATTGACAGGAATTTGGGACACTTAGATGGTCTTCAGCAATCCCGTAGAAAAGTGAAGCATGGCAGATGGTTAGATTGTTTGTCTTACCATATATGTGAAAAGGAGGAGGTTAGGTTTGAGCCTAAGATCTAGGATATTATTTCAAATACTTCTTATCATTAAGGTAAAGAACCATTCTCACATCATTTTGAGTTAAGACAATCAAAATGTTCCAAGTGTGAGCTAAGATCTACTTTAGTAAGTGAAGGTCTTGTCAGGATGCGTTTGTTGTGGATGTAAACCAACTGAAAGGTCAAATAATGATCTAAATGCCTTCCATAATAAAATATAACATAAACCGAAGAACAAACCCATTTATATAGATCCTGCCGCTGTGTTTCCATTATAATAGGATTAGAACATCTAGTCTCAAGTAGGCAGTTAAGCACAACGTGGCTATGACAGCTATTAACTCAAAACACTTGACGAGCCATTTATTCGCATGGAATTGAGTTTATAAGAACTCTACTAAATATATTCCTAAAAGCAGCTTAATTTTGAGATTGGAAGGTGAAAATCTATAAACACTTCAACAGCCATCAAATAATTTTTTTTTAGTAGAAAGTGAGTAAAGGGATGATGGAAAATGAATACCTAGTCATCGCTTTTGTGAGTCAAATCTTAGAAAAAGCCAGGTTCCATCTTCAACTTATATCTTTTGCACCTCATTTTAATCCTTTCTGAAACCCATTTTATTGTAAATTCCATACAAACAAAGTACCTTAAGAGTTAACATTAATTAAGAGATTAGTGGCATTATCATGCCACAAGTCTAACAGGAAGGGTGAAGTTGCGAAATAATTAGCCATTATGGCCATGTGTGTGGCTCCTGCACTGCTTTGATCAATTCACAAACCTCCCTAATTTTTTTTTGGCAATTCCACTTGCTTGTAGGTGGACAACTGACCGTGGCTCAGGTGTAACTGTAGACCTGCATTGGTTTTGTCACGAGTCAAATAGTGTGAAACTGTTACAAATAAGTAATCTAGTAGGTGATTCCTTGGTGGGCCACGATGGGCCCCTCGTCCTATCTTTGACTGTTGGATAGGAGCAATCCTCTAGCTAATCTGGGTGAAGCTTCGGAGTCCACTTTGAAGGCATCCAATTTGATGGCCAGGATCACCTAAACAGGGTGAGCCTTGGGCCGCGCTTAATTATGGTTTGTCCATCTTATCCAGTGGGCCCACATGAAATCTCATACTGCCTTTTGGCCTATTGGATTTTGTCCTCACACATGTAAATTTCTGGGACGTCCATTTCCTTTTATCTTTGGAGGAAAGAAACAGGTTTGTTGTAGGTTGGGTTGCCTTTGGTTTTCTATGGATGAACAGCAGGTGCAGCCAAGAAAAACATCTTCCAACCACTCCCATAATAGAAAGAAAAAACATCTTTTCCGCGTACAGTGACCAAAAGAAGTACCAAAACCTATCTTTGAAAGCCTTTTTTCTTCTTCTCCTGATGGTGGCCTTCCACCAAAACAACTATGCACCACACCTATATGTCATTCTCTTCCGAACTTTGCGGAAATTCATCAACTGCACTGGACCATATCTATGCCCACCAGTCTCAATTGGGTACCCAATAATCTTCTAGAATCCTATTATCAATTTGATTTTTATTTCTCCCATGATTCAGATGGTCCGAATTGAAGGGTACAAATACACCATGAGTAGAATGGATGAGTTCTTACTTCCCTTTGTGAAGACCAACACGGAGTCGTCCAGAAATTCGGCTCTTCCTTCAGTGGCCACTACTTGAATTGAAAATAGAAAAAGGGTAGTTTGTAATCTGGGAATAAAATCACTAGGCCCTCTTGAAATATTACAAAACAAATAAATTCTTAAAAAAAAAGTTTCTATAGTGATAATAAATGCAGAAAATTCGACCATGAACCAACAGCAGATTTTACATTTGCCAATCTTTTTTTTTTTTTTTTTTGTGGGGGTGCAAACCTTGGTTCATTATAATAATTATAATAACTAGGACATATAGGGTTGCATGATCAGAAGGTCCCCGTGTGAAATTAGAGATGTATTGGTCATATATTTGATATCTGATGATTGTAAGAGTTTAATGGTCATATTTATACTCATAAAATTGTTAAACTTTGGGCCATTAAATAGGTTGTTTAGATCATCTTATCTAATCGATACACAGCCACATTTCCCACCTCTAAACCAGTCAGACCTTTTAATCACACTCGATCATAGGCCTTTGCAGCTGAGGTTTGCAAATGTAAATTTTGGGGGGCTGGTTTGATAGAGCAGATTTTCATCATAAAAAACTATCTATATACAAAGATGAACCAACATCTGATGACATGATTTCTAGCATTCTCTAATGATTTATTAAAAAAAAAAAAACTCAATAGAGCATAATGTGTTAGAATGTACACACTTTGCATTATTCATTGGTCATTTTCAAACTTCAACCACCATTATAATAATTGTGGCATTTAAAAAAGGAACATCTGAACTTTTTATTTTAATTACCAACGTCACAAATATCATTGTCATGATATTTTCACTATCATGTTATTTTCAAAGTATATTAGATATATGAATTTAGAAATGCTTTTGAGAGGTTTTAGTAAAATCTATACACTTTTTAGATCTATATTTTTAACTAATATTTGATACAGACAAACATATATTATTTATTTTTTTAAATTTTCAAAAAAAAAATCAAATTATATCATGAGAAGATCCTAAATTTGAAAATCTCCTTAAATCCAATTTAAGGGAGAAATTATCGAGAACAAGAGATCATCTTAGATTGTATCTTCGCATTTGAGATGAACTGTCTTAAAATGACACAAGCTCAATAAACTAAGGCTAAGATGATAATAGTGAATAGATTTAAAAGAACAACAAATGTGATAAGGTCAACCATGCAAAAATATTATAAAGAACTCTAATATATGAACAATATGCAATCAGAAACATCTAGAATAATCTTACATGAAAGACTTTTTATGACTATTTTTTATTCATTACAAAAACTGCATAACAAAGAGGGATTTTGTTTATGATTTACAGGGCAATGGCTAGGCATTCATTTTCGAACCACATGGGAGACTATTTCCTTCAATTTTAGCTCCTTCAATGAAACTACATATCTAAAAATTTGTAGGAATTCAATGCTGAGCAAACAAACTAAATCTAACTAGAAGTAATTTTCGGAAAAATGGAAAATTGGAACTGATAAAAAATAACCAATTAACTAATAAGATATTGATTTTGTTGTTTGTTATAGAGGTTCATTTACTGTACCCATGATTTAATTTTCCCTTTCTGTCATGTAAACTGTCCTAGAACTTATTCTGCATTCCCCACACGTATGAAAGACATGCCTTTGGCATTCTCAGACCATGAAAAGCTAGTAACCACTCCCCATCAAAAAATAGAAAGACAATGAGAAGTTACTTCATTTTAGAGAATTTCATTCTTCTTCCTTTTTTTCTTTATATGGGCTCTTCCTGCATTTTATGATCCATTAAAAGAGTCAACTTGTTTCCATGTAGATTGTTTCTTCTGTTTCTTGGTTTGAGTAGGTGCAGTCTAATCATTTTCCACTTGCTTTTAACGAAAAGAAGAAAAGATCATAGTTCTGCTGTGTGAGGCCTGATGAACTGCTGCTAAGAGAATTCGGTACTTCTGTTTTCGTTGACTACTTTTCTGCAATGATGTTACATTGAATTGCTATTGATCATCTACATACCAACATGATTCATGCCATTTGTGTTTTATATATAGAAAGAACTTCACGGTTCTCTTCAAATGTCTTGGTGAATTGCTATGATGGGTATTATTGGTTCGCTTAGAATATTATCTGAGTTTTAATTGCTTGACTGTCTGGAGAGGGTTTAAAAAAAGCCAAATTTTGGACTAATGGATGAGAAGGAGATCTTAGTTTCATCAGGGGTTGCGCCCAAAGAAATAGTTGATAGTGTTTATCCAATGTACTTTGGCGCATCATGTGCATTTGCTGCTCTTCAGCTACTATCAACTGCTAAAGGACCTATGATCCTTTGTGGTGAATGGTCAGCGATTACAGACAGAATGCTTCAAGGCAGTGCCCAGCTATTAGGCTTGCTTGTATGGAAAGCACAGGGAGGAGAAGCCATGGAAGGAAAGGTGGAGCTTCTGAACAAGCTTAAGAAAGCAGAATCTGAGGTTGCATTGCTGAAGAGAATGCGAACCGAAGATGGGAAGGCTAATGAAAAGGTCATTAGCATCATAGCCACCAAGGAACAGAGCTGGAGCAGTGAAAGAAAGAGGCTTATGCAGAAGATTCAAGCTCTTTCGAATGATTTGTGTGCCTTTGAGACAAAGAAGGAAGAAATTATATCGAATTTCACTAAAGAAACCAAGAAGAAGGAGCATCTAATGCAGTTGAAAGATGAGGACTTGGAAGAAGAAATCTACAAGAGGAAGGAGTTAGAAGAGAGGCTACGACTGGCAGAATCAATTTCAGAGGAATTGAGAGAAACAGCAAAAAGGGAAGCACAAGATCATTCATTGGAGCTTTGGAAGCACAAGACTGCCTTCATTGAGCTTGTCTCTAATCAACGCCAATTAGAAGTTGAAATGTGTCGTGCTATTAGGCAGGTGGACCTGACAAAGCAGGAGCTCAATGCAACCCTCAAGCAGAGAGAAGAGTCGGTTGCGATAATTCAAAAGCTTTCATTGGAGATAATCAATCTGAAGAAGGATGCAGAGCAGAAGGATAAAATCATTTCTGCTATGCTGAGGAAGTCCAAGGTAGATATGGAGGAGAAGCAAACGCTATTGAAGGAGGTCAAGCTATCAAAGGCAAGAAGGAAGCAAGCAGAACTTGAGTCCGAGCGATGGCGGGTGAGCTGCGAATTGAGGCCCAACAAGAATTTGAGAAGTAATTTGAGCGATAGACCAGATTCAAGATCAGATATGTTCTTGGGGTCAAAAAGGTTGGCTTTATTTGCAGCAGCATCCTCACATAGATGGACTGAACTAAAGCCTTCAAAAAATGGTGTAAACAACAAAACTTTTTTCTTTGATTACTTGGAAGCTGGGCAGAGAAAGGAGCTTGAATCCATATCACAGAGAATGAGTAATGCAACAGATGACCATTTTGGGTGGTATTCCCCAGGAGATAATGTGGAACACAGTAAGATAAAGACTTCTGATGTGATCCTTTCTAATTGTTCAGAACCATACTGTCAGCTTATAGTATCACCCACCCAATAATCTCTAAAAATAAGTACATCCTCAATGATAAGAGAAATTGAGAACATGGTGTTTGTATTGAAATCCATCTGCATATTATGAATTTATCTGCATATTATTGAACCCCAAAACTATAATGAATTTATGTTACACTCCTACATAAAAAAGACGAGATAGATATCCATATCTAAAACTTTCTGTATCTATTTGGTTAGTATTTCAAATTTCAGATGAAATATTATGCTTCTTTTATTCATTTTTGTGATATATGTTCTCGCTTTCACCTATGTTTGGCTTTTCAATTATAGACACAAAAAAATTCGTTGTTCCTTTTAAAGATCCAGTTGACTCTTTCCTATTTGGTGGGATAGGCTAGTAAGTTCTTGTATGATCATGCATCGGTTTGCTCTCTTGTTTCTGTTTTATTAATTTTGGGAATTGATAAGAATTCCAAATACTGTAAATGAATTTTCTCCACTCCTAGAATATAAAGGATCCAAATGCAGCTTCATTCTTTCAGATTTCAGGGACTGAAATTCTACTTTTATCTGGAACTTTGGCAATTCTTTAGGATTACCAACATTTGGTAGCAATGGGCTTTGCATTTGGCAAATTCTATTTCTTCTAAAATTCTAAATTACAGTGAAAATATGTAATTTCTCAAGCTCCAACTTGCTTCTTTCTGAATTCCAATTCAAGACATAAATTCCAGGTGCTACCGAACAAGACTAGAAAATCATAACTTTAGAAATTCCAGAAGTCTATGAACTCTGATTTCAAATAAAACTAGTGCACATGCTTGTTGCAAGAAAGGAATTGAGTACTCAGTATATAGGTTGGTGGATCAGCTCATTGAAATTCTTACAGAAGGATCATCGTTAACTTAGTTTTCACTGCTTCAAGGAAAGGTGAATGTTGCTGAATGGACAATCACCATGAGGGGGAAAATTGGAAGACACTCTCCATGGTTGTGTGCTTAAATTTGCTGAATACTGTTACAATTCCACTCATCCTGTGCTGACTCAGGCCCTTTCCCATGTTGCCATTAGCATAAAAGATGTACAAAGAGTACACCTTTCTTGCAAGGGAAAGCAAGGAAAAGTTATCCATAGGTTTGTATCTTAAACATCCCTTGAAGCTATTTAGTAGTTAGTTTGTTGTGCCTTTAACGCCTAGGCATTTTAGGTGTATTGGTTAGCAACTTGAGATGGTATCAAAGCCAACACATTCAGGTTTGAATCCACGTAGGGCAAAAAAAGGCTCCATGATGCATTTCGTATGTGGGCTCATGTGCGCATTGTAAAAGGACCCCATGCCATGTCTTGTGCAGGCATGTGCTTCGAGTCCGGGCAATGTCCTGCCCGTTGTGTTGGGGGGGGGGGGGGGGGGGGGGGGGTGGTGTTAAGTAGTTAGTTTGCTGAACCATTAATGCTTAGGCATTTTGGGTGCATTGGTTAGCAACTTGAGAGAAGCTATCCATGTGGTATGAAAAGAGAATATCATATATTAAGAAGGTTGAACATGTTGTGATAATGATGAGTTTGTATTATCTTAGGATTAGATTTGATTTGATTTATATGTGAATTTAGTTAATTTAGATTTATGACATAGTTAGGTTACCTTAAGATTTGAGTAGTTTCCTGGCTTGAGGATCTTCATTTCACTCTAAAAAGAGCAAACTATTCTCAATGAAAGAAACACAGTGAATTTATCAAAATGTAGTTCCTACGTTTCTTCATAGTATTGTGTTAACTTCTCTATTATGTAGCTGAATTTCTTCTTTTTTTCCTGCTTCAAAGAGATTACTACTAATGCGAAGCAGTCAGATGATTGCATCCGCTTGGAAACAGAGAAGTACATAACCATCCTTGAGCACAGGCACCATGAAGAAACAGATGCGTTTGCAGAACAAATGAGACTGAAAGATGAGAAGTTAGAATCCTTTCGCTGGCAGTTACTTAGCATGGAACTAGAATCAAAGCGGCTTCAGTCACACATTGAAGGACTTGATGAGAACATTACTCAATTAAAGGAGGAAATAATGAAACTGGAAGTGCTGTTGTCAGAAAGGAACATGGAGCAAAACTCCTTAAAAGAAAAGTTTAGTGACTATAGTCTGCAACCCCTGCATTGCAAAAGGAGAAACTCTAGTAACTGCACCGAGCATCCAGAAACAACCCCAGATGCCATTTGGTCAGAAGTGAAGATTATAAACAGCAAACTGATGGCGAATGAGCAAGATCAAGAGGTTGGTGAAATTGGCATTTCTTGTCAGGTAAAGACTAATATTCTAAATAGTGATGATAAGAAGGCTTTTTTTGAGACGAGATCATCAGAAATAAGGACAGAGATAGAACAGAAAGAAAAAGAATGGACAGAAAACGACATCTCAAATATATTCAAGGAAGATGCTGAAGTCAGAATTCAAGAACAGTCAATGAAGGAACTAGAAAGAGTAGAAAACTCATTCGAGGACCAGTGGCGGGGTGTTGGAGTAGCGGTCCAAGCTCTTGCAGATGAAGTAGAAGAAGAGATAGAGGTCTGCATCAATCAGGATCATGCACGTGAAAATCACCTGAAGAATAATTGTCCCGAGCGTGATACTGCCAACAAGTTATCAACTGTCGAGAAAAGTTTGGTTAAGAAGTATTCTACTTGCAAGATGGATCTCCTTGCTCTTGGGGTTTCTTACAAGATCAAAAGACTGAAACAGCTACTTCTTATGGTTGAGAAGCAGGCAGCAGCGCAAGCTTTCAAGAAGACAGCTGGCAAAAGCAATGCAACTGGCACATTAGAGAGCTGCGAAATGGGGAGGACCAATGAACAAGTGCATCAATCAAAGGGTTTTCTTTTAATCATGTATATGCTCATGAAACATGTGCAAAGGTACCAGAACCTTGAAGAGAAGGCCAATGACCTATGCAAGCGAATGGTAAGCTCTTATATCAGTTGTCCAATGAATTTTTCAAGTCTGATTCAATTAATTATAAGCACATCAATTATGATTTTAGGTTGAGCAATAAAGAAGACAATATATAGAGAAAGCTTACTAAATTTTCTTCTCATTCATACTGCAAATAGCTGAGTACATGGATATATTTATAGATACACAAGAAACTTCTCGTTAAGATCCTCTTTCGTCTAAATTTTTTCATTGGACTTCTACTTTATTTGCAATGGCTATTTTCTAGATGCTCTTGAATTCCAGCAGTTATGTTTAGCCTTCTAGACTTATGCAAAAAATTCATTCTGTTACCTGATTTCCTAGACTCCTCACCTAAGCATCTTTCAGCATTCCAGCAACTAGCATTCTAGATTTGCCTACTGGTTTCTAAACGAGTTAATTATTCCGAAACAGGCCACCATCATAACTTTACAAATTATTGACACGACATTTATGGGTGAATTGTTTCAGGATGAGAAAGACCTGGAGGCAAATGGTGGACATTCAGACATTGTTAGAACAAAGGAGCAAACAGTAGCGCTGGAACACTTTCTCGAAGAGGTGTTTCAGCTACAGCGATACATGGTTGCAGCAGGGCAGAAGCAGTTGGAGATACAATCCAGGATTGCTTGCAGTTTTGTAGTCACTTCTGAAGGGCTGGATAAATCTACAGGTATTAATATGAGGCAGGTTGAGGACCACATTCGAACTCTCTTCAGAGAAATACAGAGAGGTTTAGAGATCCGGATAGCTCGGATTATCGGAGATATTGAGGGCACATTGGCTTGCGAAGGGATCATGAATATAAGAAACTAGTGTTCAGCAGCATCTCATTAGAAGGAATGAATTTGTCATGAGACTAAACAAACACTGAGCTCAGCCATTTGCATATGCAAGTTATGAGACAAAGAACCCAAAAGAAGATTGTTTATGTTATCTAATATCTACTCCTTCTGCTATTCAATTGTGTGTAAAGAAGCAATAATCTAAGAACATTAATGCAAGTGGAATGTAGTATTTCTTTTTGTAGTATTTTTCATCATTCATGAATTTGTGGTCTTATTCATCCGAAGAATACAATGAAAATTGAAAGTTTTTAGGGCATCCTGGATTTCTAAATTGCAAGTCAAATGATATGCAGCGGAAGAAATAAACAAACTTGTATATAAACAATCAACTACACAAACAAATAGGCACATAATTTTTTAATGTGGAAACCTAAACTGGAAAAAAACCATGAGTCCTCTTTGGACTAGCAAAAACCAAGCACTAATCATAAACAGTTACAAGATATACTCAAAAACCCTTTCCAGTTTCCCCGACGTAAGGAGTGTAGTTCTTTTTGCACAAATTCATGCCAAGACTTTCCGCCGCCATGCATTGCTCTCATGCTTGACCCAGCCAATCTTCTCTAAGTAAAATGATCTTCTACACGAGATGTAGAAACAATATTCTCTAGCACTCTATCAACTCAACTCTCTCCAAGGAATGCTCTAAAGAAGAAGGAAGATCTCTAATATGAATTTTCAATTCTAAATAGTGAGATCCTTAGCTTAGAGTTGAGGGAAACAACCTTTTTATAAGCCTCAATTCATGCCTTAGAGCTTTAGTCCTTGTAGGAATAAAACAGGCAATTCTGGCACCAAAAGGAAAGCTTTTCCTGCAAGTTAAATCAGCAAAATCACCTCTCTGTTCCAACCCCCAGACCTCCATTAGAATGTCCATACTCTCAGCTATAAAATTCAAACAGTCCGCAGCCTACATAGACTTCTGTTCAAACCTCCAAAAACTTCCATTCGAATGGATGGCATTTTTATAATTATAGGCAGCACAGTTCTGAAAAACTCATGAGGTCATAACTTTGTCGTTTTAGCGTCGATTGAAGCAATCTTACACTCTACAAATATTTACTTGAAACGAGCTTTCCAATGGTAGGTAGCTTGCCATGATCCACCTTATGATTTGAGAGAAAGAACCATTTTTCTCCAAACACCTTCATTCAAGCGATACGGTGAAACACGCTATAGTCCAATTTAAAAAATATAAAATTACATCTCAATTGGACCCAGGATTTTGTCTAACGTATGAATTAGCCAATTACAAAAATCCTTACAAAAATAATTTTACCAAAATTCCCTAGGAGTATTGTATTGACAGTCCTCTTCAATCTATCTCAACTTTGAGGGGATAAAAGAAAACCAAATCCAACAGAGTATATGAAGCGGTTCCAAGATAAATGCCATTTTTAGTAGCTTGTATCTATATCCATAGAATGTTAAGCAATTATTCAGCCTATCAACATTGACAAAAAGGAATATTTGATTATTGCATCAGGTCCTTTGAGATGTTGATATGAGAATTCCCGATGCCAACCTATTTAGAAAAGGATAGTAGTTTTGGAGGGTTGCTTGAAGCTAATGAAATAAAGTTTTAATGAGATCCACTGATGCTTTAACAAGAGAAGTGACTCCTTTGCCTTTGTTCCAGCAGCAATGCTACATCTGGGGCCTCCACCATGGTTAGGAATCAAAACCAACCTTGTCCATGTACCCACAAAGAAATCTCCATATGAGTGAAACCATCACATGTGTGTGTTTGTGGCAAAGTTCCTAGTTACTTTAAGTGCAGTAATCACAGACAAGATCAAGATTAGACAGAGACTTGTTTGGGGAAGATGGAAATGTGGGGCAGTGATTAATTTAATCAAGGAAGTATAGTGTAGAAATGAGCAGTTTTCCCCTTCCAATTGATTTGGGTACAGAGATTGCTATTTTGTATATCAAGGCCTAGCTCAAGCCCAGGTTTTTAGGCAGCCCAAGACAGGTTCGGTCCGCCGTGATATCTTGTGGGGAGAGGGTTCATGGGCGTTTTCATTCCGGTCCCGACACTGGTCCAAACCTGGCCCATTTAATTTGGTGTCTAAAAATCATGCCTGGACCCAAGCATGGCCCTTAAACTCAAGCCCAGATCATTTCTAATTACCCAAAACTCATCCAGTTGATCCATTTCCCGCCTTCAGGGATAACTGTGCCCAGCATTCGCTCAATTAACAATTGGCCAAAAAATTCTTGGATCCTTCGTCGGCCTAGAAATTCTACCACAGACCAATTCTGCCAGTGCTCATAGGTTGTACCTGAGCCATCCCAGCCCATGAAGTACACTAGTGGGATAGGTTCAAAAGATCAAGCCCATTATAAATCAGGTGGGTTGTATGAACAAACCTGGGATCGGGCCAAATTTTACAATTCTCCTCGTGCAGGACACACCTCGGACAAGATGCAGCATGAGGCCTTTTTGGCCTATGCACATGCATCTATACGTAAGACGTGCCACTGGGTTCTATTTTTAACCATACATAGATTCGCTAGAGTTTATTGGCTCTAATACCATCTCAGGTTGCTATACCCAAAATGCATAGGCATAAAGGTGTGAAAAATTAACTAATTAATATCTAACCTTCATTCACCATTGAATTGAATAAAAAAAAACTATGGTTAAAATGCCTCTAAACTTTATGGTTGTCAAATCAAGGTTTAGCTGATTTTTTGGACAACCTTATCTACACTGAAAATGAATAGGCATAATGGTATGGTGGTCTTTCCATCTACTTGACCTCTGACAGGGGTTCTCTAAGTAGGTCCCACAAGTTGGACTTATGAATAGTATATAGTATGCTTTTAGGAGAGTTTTCCATAGCATTGAATACAGCTAGTTTTATGGCACATTTGTGTAACTGTTTTCCACAGAAAATTTTGTATTTTTTCACTAAAAAGTTACTTTTTAGATGTTTGGTGCATAAATTTTCTATGGAGAATAAATTCTATGGGGTCTATGTTTTCTTCAAAAAATATGGATTTTAACTTCCCATTGGGGAGGGTAGGAATTCAATTCCTCGAAAAATCCGACCCATATATACACACACACACACACACACATTGATCTGTAACAAGAATACTTGCATAAATAAAAGAAAAGAACAAGAAAGGAAAAGAAAAGAGAGACAACAAGAGTACCAAGAGAGTATGGTGTAAAAGCAATGTACACAAAGACAAATTTGACCCTCATATATATGTGCTTCATTTTCATGCCTCTTCCTCGTTGTAGAAAATTAGTTAGTATAGATGAGGAATCCACAGGTGCACCAAACATGAAAAGCACTATTTCACTATAGAAAATATTCCTGCACCAAACATGTATTACCAACTCCAATAGAACTTATTTTCCTATTAATCTAATTGCCATAGATTTTGCTGATGTGGCAATTTCCACTTTATAAAGAAATTACATGTACATAAACATGCCTTAGACTCAAAGGAGTCAAACTGGGGTCTAGTATGAGCAGCTAATCTTGTTTGAGTCCAGTTCCAGTTCCACTATAGACTAATTCTAAATATGATTCATTTGCATCCCTACATGACCTACAGATGGATTAGTTTGCTTTGGGCTTGTCAATTCTTTTTGCTAAAATAAAAGAAAGGAAATTTTACACAGTGTACATTAATTCTAAACATGATCCATTTACATCCCTACATTACCTACACATGGATTAGTATTTTTTTGAGCTTGTCAGTCCTTTCTGCTAAAATAAAAGAAAGGGAATTTTACACAAAAAATCTCAGTAAATGGGACCTACACTGAAAAGGATTACGTAGCTCCAACAATACTAGAAAGGTCCTGTGAGTCCTTTTTAGTGCAAAATCTTTTTTTTTAATTAACTAGGTAGCGACGCTACCATCACTCGTGAGCAATACTAGTATTGCTCTCTAGCAACTTTTAGGGTTTTAAAAAGCATCCATTTCATTTCTTCTCAACTTGTATAACTATAAATCCGCCTGGCTCATCGCTTCTTTTTCTCCTGTTTCTGTTTTTTTTTTTTTTGGCCCTTTCTTTCTTCTTCATCTTTCTTTATCCCTATCATGATTCCAATGCTCCAATCTATGCATAGGTGGATAGCACAGAAGGGAAAGTGACTTCATTCAACCTCATTTCTATCAACAGCATCTCCGCGAAAAGATCCAAAGCTTCATTGCTTCAAGCATGTTGGGCATAACGTTCAATCATAACATTACAACACACATTATCCCTATTTTGTGGGCTCGGTGAAATCCCTTATTTTGGCATAGGAAGTGATCATGGCGGTAGACAAGACAACCTCCTCTGAGCCATTTTGTCGAATGGGTATTGGTGGAATTGACATCTCCTCCACATGCACATGCATCCAATAGCGTCGTCCTAACATAGGGATCCGAGTCGAAGGTGAATTTAATGGCTTGAGAAGGTGAATGTGTTAGGTTGGATGGTACCGTTAGTGAGAACTTGGTGGTAGAGTAGGGCGTGGTGGGGAAGGCCGTTGTTTTCTTTTTAGGTAAATGGAGTGACGATAGTGTTGCTGCATTGCAATCGTCGCTGACAAAATGAGTTTTGGTCTTCGTTGCATGTTATCTGCTGCGACACTTTCATCACAGTGTAGAGGATGCCATCTTCACCAATGACTTTCACCATGCCATATTCAGAAAGCTCATCACGAAGAAGTCTCCATGCCCTAAAGGTATAGATATCGGAGGTTTTCTCATGGATCTCACGAGGGCAACGATATCATCACTCGTTGATAAGACAAGCGACTTAGCGTTACTCCTCACATGTAGCGTTGCTCGTCACAAGGATGAGCGACGTTATCGTTGCCATGAGAAATTTCAAAAAACAATTTAGAGTTGTATTTGGAATGGTGGATTGGGTAAGAAAAAGAGTAGAAGCTAGCATCACTCGACAAATTATATATATATATATATATATATATTAAAGCTCTAAAAATCGAGGACTGTGAGAGGTGCCGCATCAGCAACTTTTTCTTTAAAGCACCACCTCAGCATCTCAATTCTTCGAACTTTTCACCCAACTTTCCATATTTTTTGATATCTTTTCTTATCACATATCCTATGAAGATCTCTTTTATCACAAATCCTACAAAAATCTCTTTTCTGCAAACTCTCTAAAATTGAATTCAAAGAAGAAGAATCTCGTACATCTCTCAGACCCGTCTGTGAACTCTCTCCGCCTGTTTCTCGCAGATCTCTTAGACCCGTCTACGAACTCTTTCCACCTGTGAACAGGGAGCGCTTCACTCGGACTCCATCTGCCAACCCTCTGAGAACTCAAAGAAGAAGAACCGAGCAGATCTAACAGGGGGGCCTTCACTCGGACTCTGCAAAATCGGATCGGTCATCGCGAATAGGCTGTAGTAAAAAACCCTCCGTCGCCGACAAAATTGGATCTCCTGCGGCATTGGAAATCCAGGCTGGCTTAGAGAATCACCGGCATGGTTTCCCCCCTTCGTTCCCTTGACTGGGTAGAGATCACTGGCGTGGTTTCCCCCCTTTCTTCTCTTGACTATTTCCCATTCCTTCCCTGCCGAGCATCCTCTCTTCGCAATTCGACTTACTACCTTTGCCTACCTTTTCTATAACAGACCTAGGCGCATTAAAAACCAGAGGCGGACGAGGGACGGAATCTTTCTATGAAGCTAGGGTTTGAGTCTTTCTTTCGATCTTGTGCTCTCATAGGTGGGTTTCTCTACCCCTCTTTTCCGGTTCGGTCCTTTCTGTCCATCCTCTTTTTCATTCCTTTTTTAGCTATGGCCAGCGCTGATGTCGAGTACCGCTGCTTTGTTGGCGGCCTTGCTTGGGCCACCGATAACCGTTCCCTCAAGTGCGCCTTCAGTGCTTGCGGCGAAATCATTGAATCGAAGGTATCTGATCGAGTAGATCTAGATCTATTTTGTTCATCTCTTTTTTTATCAGATCTTGATCGAGATCTCTTCTGGGTCCACTCAAAATTGGGTTTTTCTTTTGTTCATCTCTTTTTTGATCAGATCTTGATAGAGATATAGATCAGAGATCTCTTCTGGGTCCACTCAAAATTGGGTTTTACAGGGATTTCCGAATCTAGCATTGGATTCCTAAAATGGGTTTTGGGCAATTTTCAATGGCAAATATGATTGTGGAAGACCAAAGAGGGATAGATTGTAACGGTTGTGTTTTATTCCAGGGATTACAGAGAAAGAGATATGGGTTTTTGCTTTGCTGTTTCTATTAAAGGGTAGTTTTGTCGAAAGTGATTTGGATTTGCTTCGTTTTACTTTTCCACTCAGTAAAATTTTATTGCATTCAATTTCAAACCAAAAACTAGTTATATTTGTTGAACCATTTCCTTTTTAATTTTCTACTGTTTTTTATATATACCATGCCTGTTTTTTTATGCTTTTCTTCTCCGGCGATGAAAAGATACGGATGAGATTTCCAACTTGGGCTTTTCCACATTTGCAGGTCAATATATTTGAATGAAATTGTTGCTTTTAATATTGTTGCTTTTAGTTACAGTAATTCTTTATGTCTATTGTGGTCCATTTGATGCTTAGCATTGATAATGATTTTGTGAGCTTGGAAAGGTCATTTAAAAAATTTCCCTTCAATCTCTTCCCCTTTTACTGTTTTTCGTAACTTGTCACATCACTTTGTGCAACATTTATTTTAAAAAAAATCATACAATTTCTCCCTAAAATCCCTCCCTCTTTAATGACTTCTCTAAAATCTCTCATTCCCTTGCTTAAATGATAATATGCTAATTTTTCGTGTAGGGCCTATTTATAAATATTTGGCACCAATCAAAATAGATGATTCCATTTCTTATATAAGTTAGACCGACCATTAAATTATAATGCTAAAAATTTAAATTGTTTATTACAAAGTTTATTTAAATAATGAATTTTTAAATGTTTATAAATTTTAATAACTGAATTTTTTTTCCTTGTATTTAAACAACAAGAATCATTAGTGGGCTCCTTACATATTTTCTAATTTTTATTTTATTCCTTTAGTATGCTAACTTTTATAAATATCTAACATTTTATATTTTTATAAATTTTTTAATAAACTATTGAATTTTTTATGGAGGCCCAGGCTGAGCACGGGCCTTGGTTTCTAGTTATATACATTAAAGTTACAAGAATGGAAACTTCTGGAGGGTGCCACATCAACACCTTTTATTTTTCTTTTTTTTTTTAGAGTGCCACGTTAGCGTCCAAAATAAGTTTTGTTAGAGAGATCTTCTCTCTGTTCCTTATCCATAATCCCCTAACTGAAATCGTTAGATTAGGCTTTGGAATTGTTTCAGTGTTTCGGAAGCAATTTCCACCAACCCCGCACGTTGCACCCGAATCGCCTGCATGAAAGATACGAAGGACCTGGAAGTTGTCTTGTTTTCTTCTGCATTTCCATCTTTCTCTGTGTGTTTAAGGAAGGAGAACGAGAGGATGTATTCTGCGGAGAAGGCCGCCCAAAACCCTACTTCTACTACCAGTGCAATCGCATGGTCTCCATCTCCATCTCTGCTTCTTCCGAGCTCCTCTACCCTCTCTGCCATGGCGGATTCCTCGAAGAATACGAAAACCTAACCCTAGCCCTAGCCCCTTCCACTACTTCTTCGCCGACCCCTTCTCCCCCCACTTTGGCTTCGCCAGCCGCGCCCGCCCCCACCCCCCCCCCCCCCGCCTCCGGCGGCTTCGATCTCCAGCCTCCGCCCTCCGATCCCTCCTTTCGCCCCTCCTCCACAGCCGATCCCGACGCCTTCAGCCCCTTGACCTTCCTCCAGAACCACCTCCACAACCTCATGGCTGGCGGCGCCAACATCCAGTTTGTCATCGAGAACAGCTCCGATCCAGGCGGCGATGACTTCCGGCTCCCTGCCACCTTCGACAATTACTTCCTCGGGCCTGGTCTTGAGCAGCTCATCCAGTAGCTCCTAGAGAACGATCCGAACAGGTATGGCACTCTGCCGGCGGTGAAATCCGTGGTGGAGTCACTCGCCAGCGTTAAGATGTCGGAGGAGCTGCTTGCGTCGGACTACTCGGCGTAGTGCACCGTGTGTATGGACGCGTTTGAGTACTTTCTAAAGGTACCCCCGACTCTCTGTCTCTTACCTCCCTACAAGAATGACGATTGTTCCATTGGACGAGGAGACTGCCAAGAACATTAGCAGACAGGCAAAAAAATCACATCTTTATCTCACTATCTCCTTACTTTGGCATCTTGAATTGGTGAAGAAACATGTCTTTCCCCAGGTAAAGCTCTATTTCAGCGACAGCAATCTCCCTCCCAATAAATTCCTGAAGAAGTCGATCGAGGACAATGATGGCAGACGTATCTTTGATTCTTCTCTCTAATGGTGATTCGCTGTGAATGCCCATCTGTCTAAGTTTTTTGTATTACATGTCTTATTTTGACTTGAAACTTCTCAATGGTTAGTTTGGCGTTGATTGTTCATTTACCCGAATGAGAAATCATCTTGGTCTTGGTGATGTTAAAGTTGTTGAAGTGCTAGAAGAGACGGTGCTGGCTGTTGCAGACGCATTGGGGAAAAAATACACTAAATGATTTATGTTATATATTTTTGCACTACAATGTTGTTTTGGATGTTTTAACACATTGTTTGCATCTACTCCAAAGCAAACATCATCATGTAAGTAATTACTTTTCCATATCTAGTTTAGGTATTATTATTATTTGTGTTGTTGAATGGATTTCAAAGATTGCATCTTTTTCTTTTGATATACATGGCCAAATAATAAAATAGTTGCATGCATGTCTTTAAATCAAGGGCTAAAATGTTTTTTCAATTTAAGGCGAATTTTCAAAAATGCATTTGAAGTGATTAAAGTTTATAATATATCAAATCACTTTTTGTTTACATACATATCTCTCTTTTCATTTTCGTATTATTTATAATTTTTACTTCATTTTTTCTCTATCATAATTTTTGATGCGTAAAATAAAATATAAGAATTAAAAAAAATATACTTTTCTTTTACACTTAGTTTTTATTAATTATATTATAAAAACTTTAAAGTTTTAATTTTTTTTTTTTTTTAGAGCGCCGCGTATGTAAAGTATCTCGGTTAAAACCAACTGTCCATTCTTTTCAACTCAATAATCCTACAAATCTTTCATATCGCTCATATCATACTGCAGTCTGGCCAAATCGGATCAAGATCTGGCTTATATCACGATCTTGCCCCTGTATTTGCTGGAGGTTTTCAGATCGGAAAACCCTTGGGAGAAAAACCCCCAAACCGAGTAGATCCATGGAAAACGGAGGTTTTCAGATCCCCCAGCGGAATTTGCTGGAGGCTGAGCAGCAGCTCCACCAGCTAGATAGCGGTCAGTGGAGTTTCTAGGGTTGTTTGGGTTTTGTGTTTGTTTGGGTGGTTTTTAAGGGTTTGGTTTTGGTGATTGGGGGCGGGAGGGATGGGGATCTCGGAGGGGTTGGATGCTGGGGCGGCGGTCAGTAGCAGCGTCGGGATGATTGTTTGGGTGCGGCGGAGGAACGGGTCGTGGTGGCCGGGGAGGATTCTGGGGTCAAACAAGCTTTCGGCTTCTCATCTCATGTCTCCTCGGTCGGGCACTTCAGTCAAGCTTCTCGGAAAGGAAGATGCCAGCGTGTGAGTTTTCTCTCAGGCTATTTCTCTCTGTTTTTGTCATTATAGCTGCTCCTTTTGGTTCCCAAAGCCTACTTTTTATTTGATCATTGTTAGATTATGTTTTGATCTGATAATGTAATCCGCCCAATCCTCCTAAAGTTTGATTAGTGCATATATTTGCTGTTGATTCTTTTTCCTCTGTACATGTTTTAGTCATCTGGCTTGTAGCTTATTCTATGGTTTTTGGGTTTACTTGAAGCTGAAATGTTATGGGTTTTTGTGTGTGTGGGGGTGTGGGTGTGGGCGCGTGCGTGCTAAGTGTGTTGGGTGTATTGGGGATTTACTAATTGGGTTTATTTGTTTTTATGTTTTTTTTTAGTCTTTCAAACGCTTATCATAATAAAATAAAGATCAAAGAATTAGGGGTTTCTACTCCCGGAATCGACGAAGATCAGATCTGCGAACTCACCGACGAAGGTCTGATCTGCAAACTCGCTCAAATCGCACCGGCATTTCGACTCAACTCGGATAAAGCAGGATCTACGAAACCGAACCGACTACCTCAAGACCGTCGTACGAACTCAGATCGCACCGGCGTTTCGACTCGACTCGGATCATGGCAGAACCGACTGCCGGATCTGAAGAAGACAGCAATGACACCTTCCCGACTCTCGACCAAGCTGCCGCCTGCTGCCTTCAATTGAACTTTCCCGTGGAACTGAAGAAGAAGATCCGGTAGTACCACCCTGCGTTGGCCTTGACTCGGACTCTGCAGTGTTGACTCAGATTACGGGTTTGGTCGTTCTCTTGCCCAGTTTGAAATTTTTTCATACAGTCCTAAGACATGGTTTTGTATTTTGACAGTAAGGTAATGCATATGTGTAGAAAACATTAACTGAATCCTGTGTTTGTTTCTTCTCTGGGTTTATCTTGTTTAGATTTGTAATTTCTTATTTTATGATTTCTATATATTTTATTTTAGTAGAAAGGGCCCAACAGATGCAAATATCAATGAAGTAGCAATATATATTTTATTTTGTTTGTTTTCCCGTATGCATATTTCATGTTTTCAATGCACCACCCTTTGTGGGGTACCAAAGACTCAAGTAGTCAATTTAGAAAAATTCAATATTTTCTTGCATATCTCATGAATGGTTCTAATGTCTGGAAAAAAAAACCATTTGTGATGGATGCTTGTAGTTATATGCTGAGGGTCCTAAGATCTAGATAATTAAGTTGAGGCAAGAGTTGCTTTATTATTTTGTTTAGGTGTCAAGTTTGAAAAAACCATTTATTAGGTTTAAACTTGATCCAAACAAGCGTTTGAATGTTTTAGACTATTTCATAATGTTTATTTTCCTCTATGACTATTTGACGTTGCTAAATCACTCTCATTTTAAGAATTTCCCTATACTCTCTCCCTCATCCATCGCACCCCTAAATGACTGTCATTTTAAAATTTTCCCTTTAATCTCTCCCTCTTCCACTGTTTTTCTTGGCTTGCCACATCACTTTTTGCAACATTTATTTTAATATAAAAAATCACACAATTCTTCCCAAAAATCCCTCCATCTCCAATGACTTCCCTAAAATTTCTCATTCCCTCAAATCACTCCTCTATTCCCATATGACCCATTAAGTATCAGCCAACTCTAAAATGTTGGCTAAGTCCTATTTATTACTTAAATTGTAGGGCCTATTTATAAATATTTGGCACCAATCAAAATAGATGACTCCATTTTTTATAGGAGTTAAGCCCACCATCAAAATATAATGCTAAAAATTTAAATGGTTTTTTACAAAGCTTATTTAAATAATTAAATTTCAAATGTCTATAAAATTTAGTAACTGAATTCTTTTCTTTTACTTAAACCACGAGAATCATTCGTGGTTCCTTATATTTTTAGACATTTTCTAATTTTTATTTAATTCCTTTAGTATCCTAACTTTTAAAAATATCTAACATTTTCTATTTTTAAAATTTTTTTAATAAACTATTTAATTTTTTTATGGAGGCCCGGGCTGAGCACGGGCCTTGGTTGCTAGTATATATATATATATATATATATATAAGAGTCTTCATATGCATTTGTCCTCACCACTTTTTTGAGTAGGTACCATCTAGAGGGACTTTTCACATAGGTTTCATCTACTGGAACTTCTCACGTAAAATCCTCTAAAAGAAACCTAAACAGCACCTCAAAATAAAAACTAAAAATCTTCAAGTTTTAGAGGTAAATATTTTTGGTGAGTGCCTCTAGGTGAAGGGTGTGGTAATTGAAAAATCGTTTGGTAACTTTGCTTGTAGAGGAAAGTGAGGTAAATGATTAAATTAAAAGATAAAAAAAAGAATGGTCAAATTAAAAAATGATGGATATGATGGATTTTTATCATTTAGTGAATGAGAATATAGCTCTTTAATATATATTTTTTTTCTAAAGAAGACTTGTTGCCATTTAATAGCATGAAAATGTACTTTTTAACCTTTTCTAGTAAAAGGTAGAAGTATCGTTTGAAATATGATACTTTTTAATTTGACCCTTTTATTTTTATTGTATCTTGAAACAGCTACTCACCTCACTTTAGTAGTAAAGTGAATTTATCAAACGTGAAAACAAAATTTCTCATGCATATACTATGTTATTAGATAATTTGGATATCAAAGGCAATTTTGGGTTCCTAAACTCCAAAACTGAACCAGACCAGATTTCTCTGTGGGTCTCATAATCCAGGCGAGAGTCCCACCTAAGCCCAACAATCCAACAACAACTGTACTTTCAGATGGGCCAGACCATACAGATTTAGATTCAGCTTGGCCCAAGTTACACCCTCAATTGGATCTAATGGTTGGAATCTACGGAATATCACATGGGTTGAATACAGCTGTGGTGCAAATAAATACTAATAACTCCCACAATTATTCATAAATTGATTTACAAAAATAAAGGATGGCAAGACAGTTCATTGACTATAACCATATGTATGATATATATAAGAAAAGATTGCAGAGAGAAAAATTAAGCAGCTGTAGCTTCTATTATCCTTCTCTTGTAGTTGGCCTTGAAGCAAGCCTGTCTCAATTTCTTGGTCTCCTCGTTGAGCTCCATCTCTGGCTCTCTCTCCAGTAATCTCTTCATCTGTTCCAATCTGTGTATTGTGTCTCCATTGTCACCAATTCTCTAAATTCCATCACACCAAGTTAGATCTAGGCATTCATCATCATTCATAGCCACATTCTCACAACAATTAACAGAAGTAAGAGCAATAAATGACAGGACTGTTTAGGTGGGCCAACCCATCCACATGGTGAAACTGTAATTTTTTAACTCAACTCAGCCAAGTGAGTTTTACCAAGTTTTATGACTTTTGTGACTTGGTGACTCTGAAGTCAACACAGACGGGTCCAGTTCATCATCTTTTTTATTTTGTTAACAAGCCTGATACAATATGGGAGTGGGCTCTCAGTCCAACTTGACTGGATCCAACTTTGGACTCCTGCCTAATAGTTGAACTGCATGGATAATCTGCATCCAGGTCAGAACACTAGATCGGATAACTAATTGGATAACCTTTGGCCTGGGCTGCATAGATCTGACGCAAGTACAATACTTCATGAATGGGTCCATCACTAGTGATCCAAATTGTCCACCAGGTAAGTTGGATTCATCGTAGAGGCTACATGATCACACAGGCTAGGACATCCCTCGGGTATAGCCTGATAATTACCCATAGAAGAAAAATAACAAAACCATGATGATCACCGGCACCGGAAAAACAATCAATTTGATAGTCTAGTGGGCCTCATAACACCTATTACATAAAGGGTCTAGTGGGCCTCTTCATGTTTTAGATAAACAGATCCTTCCATTTCTCCCATGTGAGATTCACAGAAGCAAAGAATGGAGCCCATATTGTGTGTAATGACCATATTGCACTCCATTACATTACATACACATACCTTGACGTTGTGAATTAAAGACCTCAAGCTGTTCATCTTCCTACTGGGCCACCTTGTGATCCCTAGCTCTCTGCACCTCTTCTTCAAAAGAGTCAATCCTACCCTCAATTCCTTGGCCGCTTGGGTGATCGGAAGGTAAAAATACCTCTTAATCTCATCAAATTCAATTGAGATCGACGACCGGATCTTCCCATTGCACTGCCCATTTCTCCCTTTTTCATTTCTGCAAATGGAGCCCGAGCTCACACCGTCTTTACCAACTTCACCTAATTCTTCACAGAATCCCATACCGTCATTTCTATGAGAGGAATCAATTGCAAAGTTGAGTGGGATGGCAGTGATGCATTCATCATACTCTTTAAGAAACGGGAAGCTATTACACCACATAAGGAAATCAACTTCAGAGTCTTGGAAGTCATAGAGTGGAGGGAAGGGAGGGAGCTCTGTATGATGAAAAGGGAATTGAAAGAATTCATTTTTTGTTGATAAAGTACTGCACAAGAAGGAAAAGTAAAACGTTAAAAACTAGAAACAAACTGCTTAGTGCAAGGGAATTGTTTTTTGCTGTTGGTGCAAGCAAAAAAAAAAAAATGAATCATCATGGTGAGGAATACTTTCATAGTTGAAAAATATTAATGTACAAAAAGATAAAATTATAACACCTCATGATACATTTTTTACCTTGTTAGACTAAAAAAAAAATTTATTCCTCATCATTGTGTGAGGTATATGTATAAATAAAAAAATATTACTACACATCTATTTCCCACCATAGAGTAAAGAATAAATTTTTTTTTGAAAAATATTAATGTGTAAAAAGATAAAACCATCACACCTCATTATATATTTTTTTATCTTGTTAGGTAAAAAAAGAAAGCATCTCTTTCATTTAATTATGGATGGATGTATAGTGATCTTCTTTTTATATAGACGTAAGTATATATAAACTTATGCACATCTTGTATGTATGCATGCATGCATGCATGCTATGCATGGTTGGGCCAAAAAAATTCTGATTCATGTTTGGTGTTTACAAAATATGTGCGCGTGGAGCTCAATATTCAAAGTAGGCATAGGAAACTGCTGTTTTCTTTTCTGAATCGGGTACTGTGAGAAAGTTAACCCTTTTTCACCCTCCCCAATCACAGGTGAAATGCATGAAAACATCAATATCTAGGGTCGGTTAAACAATAAAGTTAAAGGGAAAAAAGGAAGAGAGAGAGAGAGAGAGAGAGAGAGAGAGAGAGAGAGTAGAGAAGTGTAAGAACTTGCAGGAGAATTGAGGAAGAGGTTCCTCTGTAAAAGGACTGGCAAGGGAGTCTCCATTTGCAGTAAGAGAAGTAAAAACAAAAACAAAAGAAAACCTTAATGTCGACAAAAGAATCCCAAGCTCTCTGCTTGAGTTTTTACCTCATGAGTTCTCCGTCATAAAGCCAGTCCTGAAAGATGGGGCTTCCGATCTTATAATCGTTGACATGGAAGGAATCCATTTAGGTGCAAAGGACAGTGGAAAAAACTCTAAGCGCAGCAACCAAGCATGTATTATCTATGTGGAATAGATTTTCTTATATAGATCGTCGTCGGCCGGATTAGAGCGATAGGAAGAGAGTAAATAATGAGTTTGTGAATGCGTGCGCCGACTTGCGTAACGGGGGGTTACATCCGAAGAGAGGCGAGCATTTACTACTATGGGATGGGATGGATAATGATTATTATACGATCAAGAAAAACATGCCAATGCCGCCGTCTTAAATGATTTAATTGCATGCTCAAATCTTATATGGACCAACTCACTCCTATTGGAGTGATTTACCTGAACAAAAAAGAAAAAAAAAACCACTTCTATATATGAGAGTGAAGAAAAAAATATGGGTTAGCCATGAATTTGAGCCGCTTAGATTTTCGATATCATAGGTTCTACTGTTGAGTTTCTCTTTACACTAGGGATGTATTTAGAAGCCGGATAAGAGAAAAATAAGTGAGGAGATAGGCAACTTTTTACATCATGTCCTACTTATTTCTTGTTTGTTTGCTTTTTTAATGCTGGGGATTATACTACCCGACACTATATGAAATTAATATTTAGTATTCCAGTTTAAATAATCCCACCTGAGAGGTAAGTTAATTTGAGCTTGCTTAAAGTGGGGGAGAAATTATATTTTTTAGGTCTTTTTTGTTCCATATCTCCCATTTGTCTTTACACAACCAAATATTAGGCTGGATTCATCTCTAAAATAAATAGAGTCTCATGTAATAATACCATTAGATGGGTTTGGATGATATTAGCTACGCAATCCTACATAATATTTATCTCCCTTTTCATTTTAAAGAATTAAGTTGAATTGAGACAAGATACACCACTACACACGTGCGTAAGTATTTATGTACTACATGATGTATTCTTGCATGAACAGCTACGTTTGCATCATGTGGGTTATTTTGTTAATGTGTACATCCAGTATGGGACCCATGGCAAGGCCCATCAGCCCGGTCGCGTGGAGGCGAGAAACCAATTCAAGTTCCCACGACGTTTTTTTTTTTTAAAGAAAAGTTCCCATGACTTGAGAGATATATGGGAAGGGAAATCTTTTGCTTGTTGAAATAAATTGATGGGGGGCAGTTACATGCATAGGTACGGTGCACTGCAGTGATAATTACTCACTTGGGTATCGTGAAAACACGTTTCTCAACCGCGACGTGCAACGCACCTGATTCATTTCGGCAAATCCCAGTAATTTGTCATTATAGCTGTTATTATTGCCTGATTAGTATTTGGGTTGTGCACAAATCATCTAACAAGAAACCTTGGAACCCCGTGGCCAATTTCTATCCCTCAGATCCAGAACAATGGAATTGATGTTTAAAAACTAGGGCAAATCCAGACAGTCCATTGCATCATCTTTGTTAATTAGATGGACAGAAAGTCTTTTGGAGGATCGCTTATCGGCCATCTTTCATTGCATTTGGTGGGCTATACCAGGTCTCATCTAGTTGATTTGTAGTAGGGCAATTCATGATCTCGTCTTGAATTATCACTCCGATATTATGGCTAATTATAAAACAAATAGTTCTAATTTGATCGACTGATTGGATTTTCCTAGAATTAGATTGGTCATGAGCCTCAGCATCAGTTAATTCATATGCACAACCTTGACTGACCCACCCATTCAACATACATCCAGCCCAATTAATTGCAATGATACGGGTTGAGCCTGTACTTGCTATTCAACCCAAACCCCCGCCAAGCTAACCAACTCTTTGCACTTTGACCCACCAGCCCTATCAGAACCAGCCTAGTAATTTGTGGTTTGGGTTGACGTTTACCGCTACATGGTTCGGTTCCGTTTGGCAAATTTCAAACCAATTAATAAAGAAATTGAGCATGTGGATATGAACCTGACCACGCATGAAGTCCTGATCGCATTCAACAATAAATCATGGGATAGATTGAAGGTCAGATATTCCATTTAGAGAAGTTATAAAGAAAAGAGCTTTTTCACTTCAAAATTCTTCTCACTCCCACCTTACTTTTTGGCAACGGCTTCTCTAGGGGTATTTGAATTTTCTGGAACCAGGCAGTCACAGATATCACCCTCACTCACTCTTCTGATCAGGCCTTCATCTTTCGTCTCACTCCCATCGCCTCCACCCTTTCCCCCTTCTTTTTAACAGCTATCTATGGCTCTCCAGATAGCAGAAAACGTGCTAAGCTTCGGCACGACCTGACGTCTCTCAATCGCTCCGTCATTTCTAACTAGTCCGCTTGGTTCATCATCGAAGATTTCAAGGACCTCTCTCAACAAGATAAAGACGTCCCTTCCTTCGTGGCCTTCATGCGAATAAGTTTCAAAATTTTGTGGAAGATAATCTTCTGGTGGATCGAGGTTTCATAGACCAAACTTTTACCAAGACCAACAACAGACTGGGCCTGTATCGAGTCCATGAATGCCTTGATCGGGTTTTAGCAAACCACAAGTGGATCCAATTTTTATGTTCTCACTTGGTTTATCACCTTCCCTGCACTGTTTCCAACCATAAACCTATTCTCTTCTCTGACGATCTAAGGTACACCCGTTCTCCCCCCAAATTCCAGTTCGAACACCATTGGTTGCTGATTACAGGCTTCAAGGACACCCTCTCCCACTATTAGCAAAAAGCTTCCAGACCTTTCCTTTTCGTGGCCTTCGCCTCCAAACTCCAAAACCTCTCCGAGGAGCTGGACGCCCGGAAGAAGGATACAGTAGGAAACCATTGTGTCACATCCGCTATCTTCAACGACAGTTGGATGGTATCCAAAGAAGCCCCCACTATGTCACCTCTCCCTACCTCCACTCGTTGGAGAGATCGCTCATGAAGGAGCTCGTTAACTACCAACAGCAACATGAGACCTTTTGGAAACAAGGATCCCGCCTTCCATGGGTTAAGGATGAGGATCAGAATACTAAGCTGTTCCATCAGGCGGTAAGCTAAACCATAAACGGAACTTCATCCACTCCTTCATCTCGGATTCGGGCCAGGTTTTCACTTCCATCAAGGACATGACCCCTTTAGCCTTTTCCCATTTCTACTCCCAATACTCTGATCCTGGTACTTCCCCAGACACCCCTTCCCTCACCCAATTGTTGGAGATTGTTATTACTCCGCTGGACAACCAACTTCTCACCTCCCTTCCCACACCTGAGGAATCAAGCGTACAGCTTTCTTGATACACAAGGACAAAGCTCCGGGGCCTATGGCTTCAATGACGCTTTTTTCCAAGCTTGTTGGGACACTATCAGTCCTAACGTTTGCCACTTCATCTATAGCTTCTTCTCCGATGGCGGCCTCCTAGCAACAGACAACGGCACCACCAACATCATCCTTATCCCCAAGGTCAATGGTATGAATAGGCTTCCAGACTTCCACACCATCAGCCTATGCAACATTCACGACAAAATCATCTCCGAGCTCCTTGTTAATCACATGCAACCTCTTCTTCACAAGTGCATTGACCGAAATCAACCAGCCTTTGTCCCTGGACGAAGGGCTTCTAATAATATAATCATTGCCAAGGAAGTTTTGTCCATCATGGGTCAACACCAACGTAAGCAAAAATGGATAGCTCTCAAGGTGGATATTGCCAAAGCCTACGATAGGCTTTCTTGGCCTTTCATCAGGGCAGCCTTCCTGGCTATGGGCTTCCATACATCTTTTGTTCGATGGAAAATGACCTGTGTAACGTCGGTCACCTACAATGTTATAATCAATGGCCACGCCACTCCCACAATTCATCCCTCTATTGGCATCCGTCGAGGCGATCCCTTATCCCTTTAGATTTACATCATTTGCGCTCAAGTGTTCACTAAGGCCCTTACCACCTTGGCGTCCATGAAGCCCCACCTTTTCTTGTCCATCTGCCTAAGGGGAGATTGTATTCCAGTTTTACAACAAACGATATTCGGGTGTTCTTCAAGGCCTCAGGTCCGCTGCCACTGTCATTCACAATACCCTCGCCCTCTTTAGATCCCAGGCAGGACAGGTAGTTAACCCTACCCTCACCCTCTTTAGATCCCAAGTAGGACAGGTAGTTAACCCAACCCCAACCCACCCCCCGGCCGCCCCGCAAGACTACTATCATCTTAAGGGTGGCACCCCCCTTAGGACTCCCAACGGATTCATTCCTTATTTCAACTCAACCGATCAGCCTCATCCTGCACCTACCTTGGGCACCATTTTTGCCTCACCTCTAGTGGTACCAATCCGTTACTGATGTGGTGGATAGGTGATCGCGCTTAAAAATGGCGTGGAAATGTATAATGAATTCAATGTCCAACATTCACGTACTTCAAGCGTTAAGAAGAATAGGAATTAATTATAGTTCATCATTAATTTCCCTTTGTTTTCATGGGTTCTAATGCCCCGACTGCGGGGATGCAGGTTGTTTATATGAGTTTACAAAGTTTACAACCCCTCTCTCAAGTCTTAGATGTGATCTCAATTTAGAAAATACAAGAAAATGTACATAAACTAGGAAAAAATGCTAAAAAGAGGGAAACATGGGGGGTGACTGTGACTCGTGGTCACTGCCCTAGGCCAGTGACCGTGGGTCACGGCCACTGGCAGACAGCGACTGTGAAGCCACTGTTCGCCTCCGTTTTTCATGCTGTTCGTGCTGGTTGTTCTTCCAAACTTTTTCAAGTGTTGAAACTCCCTTTCATGACATCTTGGGGTGTTGGATAACCATTGAGAAGATCGAATTCGACTATGGAATCGATTAAAAACTTTGTGATTCATCATTCTTGTTTACAGACTGTCTTTTGTTCAAGTCTGAGGAGGGCATCACAGCAAAACCAAAGTTGTGTCATTTTGAACCTATAATTTTCAAGGAACAAAATGAGGATCAAAGGGGCTCGTTCACAACCTCTGTAATGGCCAAGAAATCCCCCCGAATGAGAAAGACAAAGATGACAACGTCATCCTTCGAATAACTGTTACTGCATGTCCATAATGTATTTTGTAATTACCCCACCTTTCTCCTCTTCCTCTGAATCTTTTTGCTCACCTTGGTGACTAAAATGGAAGGAAATGGTCGTGGGATTGCTGCTTTCTTGCTTGAATGCCTCTAGTTTGTTCAATTCTATCTTTTTCTTTCTCCCTCTGTTCTCTCCTGCTTCCTTCAAACACTCTTCTTTTTATAGAGGTTCCAGGTGGTTTTTGGTGGTTCCTGGGAGTTAAGGGGAGTTGTGGGAAGTTTGATTTCGAAAGGGAGTGGAGAGAAACTGCCCAAAACTGCAAGAAGTGTCCTTTGGGGGTCCGTGACCGCAGCCGTGGTCACGGACAAGGCCCAATTTCGGGGTTTTTGCAGTTGTGGTCCGTTTTCACCTGTTTGGGGTCCAAACGAAGTCCAATCGCCACGAAACTTAGAGGGATGCTTTTTGACACTATTTTGACCATGTCATAAAATTTTTAGCTCGTTTTGACCATCTGAAGTTGGTCAACTCCCTTGATGAACAGGCCACAGTCACGGACAAGGCCCATTTTTTGGATTTTTGCATTTGTAATCCGTTTTCACCAGTTTAGGGCCCGACTGATGTCTAACCGCCACGAAACTTGGTAGGATGCTTCTTGACACTATTTTGAGTGTGTCATAGAAGTTTGAGCTCATTTTGACCACCTGAAGTTGGTCAACTCCCTTGATGAACAGGCTGCGGTCACTCCCAAAGCCCATTTTTGGACTTTTGCATTTTTGACCCATTTTCACCTGTTTGGGGTCCGAACGAAGTCCAGTTGCCATGAAACTTGGTAGGATGTTTCTTGACACTACTTTGAGCATGTCATAAAAGTTTCAACCTGTTTTGACTTTTGAAAGTTGGTCAACTCTCCAGTTGACTTTTTACGAAAGTGGGCCCTTGTCTCAGTTGTTTGAAGCCCAAATGACCTCGGTTTAGTTTGAAACTTGGAGGGACTGACTTTAAGAATATCTTGGAGTATTCCTCTGAATTTCATCAGCTTTGGATTTGGGGAAGCATGATTTCAAACAGTGGCCTATTCATTACATGTGTTAGGTCACTATTCACTCTACATTGAGGTAGTTAGCCTATTTTGTATCTGAACAGCCTCCACTTGATTTGAAACTTTAAGAGAGTAACTTGGGGCATTCTTTGAGCATTTGTTCCAAATTTTATTTGCTTTGGCCTTCTAGAAGTAAGATCTTAGTCGGTGACCTCCATAACTCGGTGTCACTATCCTCTAAGCTGACATGCAGTGAAATTCAGACCAAACGGAGTCCTTTTAACTTGAAAAATTGCAGAATATCTTCTGAGCATAACTGAAGCTTTGCACCCAAATTTCATCAATTTTGGACATCAGAAAGCAGGACTTTGGTCAATAACCCTATGGTTTGAGGGGGGGCTAACCCCAAGTTAACATGCTTGTAGCTTTTAGGTTCGGTGATATCTGTTTAACCCGGAATTTTGTAGGGCCTGTCTTGGGCATCATTTGAGTTTCCCCTGGGAGTTCCAGCTAATTTGATCTTCATGAGATGTCATTCTACACAGGGACCCACAGAGCATGGTATATGATCATCTGGACCAAGTTTGGATCCAAATGGTATCCAAATGCTTTGAATCCTTGAGGAGTAATCTTTAAATGTACTTGAAAAAATTCCGTTGAATAGGAGCTTGCTTCAACATGTGGAAGTGTCAGGCCCCACGGTGATTCCCAAAGAGCTGGCCAAAAGTCTTTGAAGCTGATTTCAGCTGAGATGAGGTCCAAGTGCTTTGAAAACTTTAGAACTTTATAATCCAAAACTTGTAATGCCTTTGCTGCATTATTTGTAAATTTTTATGGGTCAACAAGTGCCCCCTCGAGGTGCAATGATTATTAGTATAATAATCATTGAGCCTCGAAATAGCCAATCTGTGGGAAATGATGAATGGTTCAATGAAAAGACAATATGTCAAGATATGTTGTAAGTCCAAACTTGGGATTTTGAAAATTTTGATGAAAAAACATGAAGGGTTTGATGATAGAGTTTGGCAAAAACATATGAATTCTGAATTTCTTTACCTAATTTCACAGATATCCAAAGTGGCGTTTCTGTGGGGATTGTGAGGAACACCCACATAAGGATTCCCGGGGTATTTAAAAAACCCATAAGCTTATGAATTTTGTTTGGATTTTTTTTGGAAATGAATTTGATTTTCTTTTGACCTATTTATCACAGATATCCAAAGTAACATCTCTGCGGGGATGTGGGAAATACACAAAAGAACCCCCAAGGTTTTAAGAAAAATCAAAGTTTGAATATGAAATGGATTAGGGTTTGGGATGTTCGTGGATTTTTGGTTTGTTTTCAAAATCAAAATTTTGGGTTTTGACTTGGCTTGACATGATTCAAAATGAGATGCAATTTTGACAAAATGAGATGTAATTTTGAAAGAGATTGGCTTTGATTCAAAAAAATTTAGGATATTGGTTTAAAATCAAGTTTTGACCCAAAGTTGATTTGGAAAGAAACACCGCCCCTTTTCTTTTTGTATTATTTCCCTCAAAATACCCTAAAAAATAGGATCATTTTATTTGTGAGAGATTTATTTCTTTTGTGAATTACCCCAAGTGAACTCACCATGGGAATTTCAAAGAAAAAATGAATCATGATAGTCAGTTTTACTACTCAAAACCACAGTGACTGCGAAGACAAGATGATGGCAAAGGCATGGATTATGTATTTGACCAAGCCATAATCTCCATCATAAAACAATTTGTGTCTGAGGGGGGGAGCAAGTGAGATCCAGGTTTCAGGTTCACTCAATCACAATGGCAAAGGCCACTAAGCAATGAATTCTAACACTTAGACTGGTGATATTGCAATTTTAGTGGGCTTAGTTGAGCTGTGGGCCCTACTGCCACTGAGTTGTGAATCCTATGGCCAAATGGTTCATGTTAAGCAATGGACCCCATTGGTGATCCCATATGGTGTCATAGATGGAGAGACGTGACCGGGCTATCGAGCCATGGGTCCCAATGCCCAGCCACATTGTGACCGTGAGCAAAGAGACCAACAGGGGGGAGACCGTGGGCTTTTAAAACCCCACGTCTCTGCCTTCTCTTTTATTTTTTTAATTCTGCTGTTCAAACCAACGATCAGAGAGAGACCTGGAGAGAGAGAGAGAGAAAGAGAGAGAGACCAAATTGAAGTGAGAGAGAGGGAGAGACCGTGGGTATTTAAGACCCAATGTCTTTATCTTCTTTCTTCCTCTTTTTTTTAATTCTATTGTTCAAAGTAGCAAAGAGAGAGGGAGACCGAGTCGATCGAGAAAAAGAGGGAGAGACCAAACTGACTGGGGGAGAAGAGGCAGCACCAAATGGGAGAGGAGAAGATGAACCGACTGGGAGAAAAAGGGACGAGCCGAGTGGGGGAAAGAAAAAATAGCACCGACTGGGAGAAGGGGAGACTAAACCGATCGAAAAGGAGAGGAAAAAGCTGAAACTCCAAGGACCCAAAGGCATCTATCCCCTTTTTTTCGTATTACTGCAGATTCATCGACTGAAGATCACCATGACTGGTAAATTTTATTGTCCTCAAATTCTGTTATGGCTGAATGTCTTCTTGGTCACATCTTGAGCAATTTGAGTGAGTTCATGGTCATGACCGAAACAATTTGCAAGGGGCTCAATCACGACTGATTGTTGTTCTTTTCTTCCTCTCTTTTTTCCTTTTCTCTCTCAAGAACTGATGTAAGGTGATGTTTGTGAAATCATCTCAAGCTCATCAGTCTACTGAGCATATAATCCCATAATGGTTTATCATGGCCACCACCTATTTGAGGAAATGCCCAATTGAAAATTTTCTGCTGAACTTGCCTTTTGTCCCTTACTTTAGTACTGTTTTACTGAGTTTGGAGTTACCCAAAGGCATTTTCAGCTATGATCTCTGCTGTTTTGGTGGAGTTAATCCCATGTTTACGGAGCACCCACTGCCATGGCCTTGGCTTTGGCTAAGCCCACGGTCACGGTCTAAGCAAATCGAAGGGGGTTCATGGTTATGACCAAACTGTTCATGGCTTGGGAAGATTTTTTTTTTCTTCGATGTAAAATCTGTAAGGGAATTCTGATATTGATCTCCCAGACCTGAAATACAGCTGGTCTTAATGAACCCATAGTGATGGCCACGGTAAATTGTTTACTTGAGAAGAAATTTGTTCACTTTACTGGATTCAATCAATTTTCTTGGCACATGATGGTGTTCTGGATTTCATTCTCTGGTGGAGTCTACATTGAGTAAGCCCATTGCTAAAACCACTGTTGTAGTCCACGGTTGCTTGCACATACTTCTTCTCTTTTTTTTTTTATGCTCTCAGCTTGATGTCTATCATAAGGATCTTGCCCGGGCTTAATTCTTTTGGAAAACAGCCCAACTTGGGCATCATAATCAGGAAATTTACAGTCACATCCGGTTAAGAACAATTCTTGTGTCTTAAACACTATCAGAACTTCTTTGTAATCACGGTCAATCTTGATTGTCTAATACTTGTTGCTGTTGTCACAGTGACTGTCACAAACTGAAATTTGCAATTCATGGTGACTGATATGAGTTGGAATTATCATTGGTGAGAGTGCTTCATACCGAATAGTGGGGAAGTTTAAAACCAGGGAGGTTTAAAACTAAACAGCCATTGTATCTAAGTGCACAAATTTCACCTCTTGTTCACAGTATGACAGAATCCATTACCACTTCGTTTAAGCACTAACCCTTTGTATTTCTTAGCATAGTGAAAGCACAAATTGAATCACCATAGCCTCTGTGGGAATTACAGAAGATTGGATTGTGGTGATTTGCTCGGTCACTGATAAGGCCCCTACAAACTCGACCACCATAGTCTTTATAAGAATTGTAACTTGAATTCTCAAATCTGGTAGCCATTAGGGGCATCCTTCTTTTTTTTTTTATGAGAAGGTTACTCCCTTTAAGCGTCTATAAGCATGAAAAGCATAGACCGCCTTGAATATGAGCAGTTAATGAAGACGATCAACAGAAAACTAACTGAAATAACTTAATCATCACAAGGTGGATTCTCTCTGCCTTTGATGAGAAGGTTACTTCCCTTAAGCCTCCATGAGTATGAGAAGCATAGACCACCTCAAATATGAATGGCTAATGAAGGAGACTGATGAGAATAGGGAAGATCCTCATATCGACCCCAAAATTGAATGTAGTCTTGAATAAACTGTTTTACATTGTCTTTTTCTATCACAACTGCCAAGCTTGAAGAACCACCGAATAGACGGTCGAATGTAACCTCGAAGACCCACCAATCATACGGTCGAATGTAGTTTTGAATGAGACATTTTACATTGTCTTTTTCTACTACAACTTCCAAACATGAAGAACCACTGATCACACAGTTGAATATAGCTTTGAGTAAGACGTTTTACATTGTCTTTTTCTACTACAACTTCCAAAGATGAAGAACCACCGATCACACAATTGAATGTAACCTTAAAGACCCACCAATCATACGGTTGAATGTAGTTTTGAATAAGACATTTTACATTGTCTTTTTCTACTACAACTTCCAAACATGAAGAACTGCCGATCATAATGTTGAATGTAGCCTTGAAGACCCATCAATCATACGGTCGAATGTAGTTTTGAATAAGACATTTTACATTGTCTTTTTCTACTACAACTTCCAAGCATGATCTGTTCTTCTGTGCCTTCTTCTAACACTTCCAATCATTGATGACGGTTGAAGTTTTTTAAGATCAGCTTTGCAAAGTAACTGTAGATTCCCCAAGAGTGTCTAATGGTCCCATCATAGCAAATCATCACCCAGGCCTTCGCTCACTAAGATTTAATCAAAGCACTTATTGATTTCACAAGAGTATCTAATGGTCCCATTATAGCAAATCATTGCCCGAGGCCTCGTTTGCTGAAATTAGGAATGTGAAAATTCTTTGGCCTTGAAATGGATGTTACATTTTGTCGATGTTCTTGGAAACATGTCATGCACTTTTAAATATTGTTCTTTCATACATGCTTGAATTTGTTCATGCTTTTTATGATGTACACAAATGTTGTTTTCATGCTTGAACACGAACCTATTGCCCCCTGAAAAGGTCTTAAGGTGCTTGAACATCTGTTTGGACCGGGAGCCTCAATTCTGAGACTTAAGTGTACCTTTGATGGCAATTCATGGTCTCAGAACTAAGTATTGTGTCACGACCCGAGCCCAGAAATCGGGGGTTAGCGAAAAGCTAAACCTGTGACACACGTACTCCCGTGCACGTGCACCCAAACCCAGTCCAGATGCACGCACACAAGGGATCTAACACGTGCGAACTAAGCGTACGCGGAAGCTGTACATATCATAGCAAGCAACAAAGAAAATAAATAGCGGAAGCTAAAACAAATGCGGAACGGAAAAGACAAAGACAAATACACTGATATAAAACCGAATACACACCAAAATCAATATATACAAAAATATACAGAATACGAGTCCAAAGTCCAAAGTCCAAATACACATCCCCTGAAACCAAAACTCAAAATCCCAAAACAAAAGCCACTGGAAGTATGCATGAACGCACTCGGCAGAGATGATCAGGCCCACTCTGCCAAACCTGAGGGTGCCTCTACACTCGCCCCTGCAGCCTCCTCGACCGCCGGGGAGCTGGGCAAGGTATCTGTGCCTGCAACACCACAGACAACACTAATGAATACAACGATCCAGCAAATACAAGTAACAGGGGTGAAACACGCATAGTATCAAAGAGGATATAATAATGACAGAAGATTAAATACAGAGTTCCATATTAGGAAACTAAGCAAATCGTGCATAGAAGTAAAACATGATATGTGAATCAAAACATAGAATACTGAACTAGTTGGCTACTACGTTAACCATGTTCTCTCCAATAGAGAGCAGAGCAGAGCAGAGGAGAACACCGCTGTCCAGGCCAAAGGTACAAGCGGGTCTCGGTTTCCTGGGTTCCGGGGTCCCAAGACAAAGCAACACTGCAGTTATACAGAGATACAGAGATCTAAGCCGGAGGTAACCCCGTCGGGCATCCTAGGGCTGAGGCTGAGTAGAGCCAGACCAATACCAATCAAATCAAATCCATAGAAAGGGAGATTATCCGCTTTGGACTCACCGATGACAAAGACCGGATCTTATCCTCACGTATTAACCTCTGGGCAGAGCCACCAGGGAATACCCAAACTCAGAGATAAACAAAGCCAGCAGAGCATAGATATAAATCCAAAGCACAGCATAGATCAAAGCATAGTGCGGAACGAAGCATAGAACAGAGATACAGGACGAAAACAAAAATGACTACGGAATGCATAAACTTAGATTAACAGAACAGAGGGCAAAATCATAAACAATATGCAATGCATCTCAGATTAATACGGAGTCAAGGTTCATTACAAGCCAGTCCTAAGCTAGTTGTTCACTGTCACTAACCGTGCATGTTGATGTAGTTTTAAGTTAGTCAATACACCGTTGCCATCAAAGTGTTGCAATGTAATCTGTGCGTGCACCGACGTCCCTTAAACCAACACCCATGGGGAGGTGCTTAACAGTAAATCAACACTCACATGAATAAGTCACAGCCTAACAGACTATTCATGCGATCCAAGAATCCATTGGGCCGGTTTACATGAGTGGTCAACCCGTGTTTGAGCCCTACAAGTCTCACCATTATCCTAAGTTATGTTTCAGAATTGCCATGCCGAACGGTTTAGCCATGAGGGACCTATGGTTGAGCCGAAGACATCTTACGCGCTCGTCGTAATATGCACTACGGCTTCACCTTGGTTCCATACAAAACACAGCTAAACTGATCATCCTTTCACCTCTGATCTGGTGCCTTTTTCGGCTGAGCTACAGTCAGTATACGGCTTAGCCGTAGACCAATCCACGGCTTAGCCGTAGCATTCCACGGCTTAGCCGTAGCCTCACCGTAGGAGTACTGATATCAGAAAAGTTTCGACTGATCAGAGATTTAATTCACGGCTGGGGTACTGTTGGGTCACGGCTAGCTTACGGCTCAGCCGTAGGACAAATTACGGCTTAGCCGTAGCCTAGCCGTAGAACAAAAGTGAAATTTCAAGTCTCTGGATAGTGAGCCGTAGAAACTTACGGCTTAGCCGTACAATACAGAACACGAATTCGGGATAGTTACAGAAACTGAAATTTGGTACAGAAACATATCCAAACAAGCTACAGAGGTTCCAAATTCACAAAATGTGGCTGTAAAACATGCTAGACAAAGAATAAGAAGTGAATCAAAGCCATCAAACAAAACACCCATATGTGTTATCAAAGCCTGTACTTATACTTGCCTCAAATCTGGAAATCCACTGAATCAAGCTCCAAAGCAACTAAAAATCAAAACAAATCAAAGCAATAGCACATGCATGAGATGAGGGAAACACACATAGCTTGGAGAAGGAATCCAATCGAAGATGAAGAATGCAAAACCCACTTACCTAAGCAATATACAGAGATGAGAGAATGGAGAAGAGAGAGGAAGAACCCAAATCAAACAAAGGATCCCAATCTACAATCGATCAAGAGAAGTGAAGAGAAAGGGAGAGGGAGAGAGAGAACGAGAGGCTTCCCTGGAGTTTTCTCTTGCATGCAACGTGGAAACAAATGGGCAGAGATGAGAGACATCTGGAGCTGAGTTGTTTATATATGTTTTGGAAGTTTAAGTCAAAGTCCAAAGAGTCTGGGTTATTTACAAATCAAGTCACATGAAGGTCCATCTTCCCCAATTGACTCCAAACGGATCTGACACAGTTACGGAAATTGTCGAGCTCAATGAAATACACGTGCTGACACCAAGATGATGCAAAGATGATATGAGCAAAGCAAAAGCAAAATTACGAAAAAGGGCTTAGAACTACCTAGTCCAGGTCAAAGGTCACTCAACTACCTATCCAAGGCCCAAAACCAAGTCCAAAAGAAATAAACAAAACAAAACACACTAATGAGCCACTAATCCGGCTCAAAGGGGATCGGAGTGTTACATCCTCCCCCACTAGGAATCATTCCGTCCTCGGAATGACTACCTACCTGCGCAAAGAGCTGGGGGTACTGGCGTGCTAGCTGCTCCTCTAGCTCCCAAGTAGCCTCATCTGGACCGTGATGCTCCCACAACACTTTAACCCATCTGATAGTCCTGGTACGGAGAATCTGCTCTCGTGTGCCAACAATGCGAAGCGGACGCTCAACGTAAGTTGCATTAGGCTGAATCTGAATATCATCGTAGCGAATCACATGGCTCGAATCTGGCACGTACTTACGGAGCATCGACACATGGAAGACATCGTGCACACCGGAGAACTCAACTGGAAGCGTCAACCGATAAGCTAAATCTCCAACTCGGCTCTTGACTTCGAACGGTCCTACATATCTCGGAGCTAACTTACCCTTCTGACCAAATCGAACTGTGCCCTTCATCGGAGAAACTTTAAGGAACACCCAATCTCCGACTTGGAATGCCAAAGGTCTCCTCCGAGTATCAGCATAGCTCTTCTGCCTGGACCGAGCAATCTTCAGATTCTCTATCACTTTCTGCACCTTCTCTGTCGTCTCAGCAATGATTGTCGGACCATGGAAACTTCTAGTTCCAACTTCCTCCCAGCACACTGGAGTCCTGCACTTACGTCCGTAAAGTGCCTCATATGGTGCCATACCAATGCTCTCATGAAAGCTGTTGTTGTAAGCAAACTCACACAATGCCAAATGCATATCCCATTCCTTCTCAAAGTTCAGCACACTAGCTCTGAGCATATCCTCCAACGTCTGAATGGTACGCTCCGACTGTCCATCAGTCTGGGGGTGGTATGCCGTACTAAAACTCAGCTTCGTGCCCATAGCTTCCTGAAATGCTCTCCAAAATGAAGACACAAAACGACTGTCTCGATCCGACACAATCGATATTGGGGTGCCATGCAATCTGACTATCTCGTCAACAAACTTCCTAGCCATCTCTGTGAATGTCATCCCTTTCCTGAACGGAAAGAAATGTGCTGACTTGGTCAATCTGTCCACTATGACCCAGATCGCATTATTCTTTCTACTGGTCGGCGGAAAACCGGAGACGAAATCCATCGTAATGTGCTCCCACTTCCACTGCGGAGTGTGCAATGGATGTAATGGTCCTGGGGGTCGCTGATGGTCAGCTTTCACTCTCTGACAGGTCAAACATCGAGCTACGAACCCTGCGATCTCCCGCTTCATATTGTTCCACCAAAATCTGTCCTTCAAGTTTCGGTACATCTTCGTACTCCCGGGGTGCATCGCATATCGGGCATCGTGCGCATCTGTCATCAACTTATCTTTCAGCTCGTCCACAGCGGGAACACACAATCTATTCTTGAAGTACAAAACTCCATCTACTAGGCTAAAATCCGGTCGATCTGAAATCCGATCTCTGAACTTCACCAGGAGGGGGTCCTCAAACTGGCGATCCTTGATCTGCTGAATCACCTCAGGCTGAAACACGACGGTAGTAGCTAATGTCATCAAGTCACCTGTCACGACCCGAGCCCAGAATTCGGGGGTTAGCGAAAAGCTAAACCGGTGACACACGTACTCCCGTGCACGTGCACCCAAACCCAGTCCAGATGCACGCACACAAGGGATCTAACACGTGCGAACTAAGCGTACGCGGAAGCTGTACATATCATAGCAAGCAACAAAGGAAAATAAGATAGCGGAAGCCAAAGCAAATACGAAACGGAAAAGACAAAGACAAATACACTGAGATAAAACCGAATACACACCAAAATCAATATACACAAAATATACAGAATACAAGTCCAAAGTCCAAAGTCCAAATACAAGCTCTCAAAAACCAAAATGCAAAATAAAAGCCACTGGTATGCATGCACGCACTTGGCAGAAGTGATCAGGCCCACTCTGCCAGACCGGAGGGTGCCTCTACACTCGCCCCTGCAGCCTCCTCGACCGCCGGGGAGCTGGGCAAGGTAGCTGTGCCTGCAACACCACAGACAACACAAATGAATACAACGATCCAGCAAATATAAGTAACAGAGATGAAACACTCATAGTATCAAAGCTGAATAAATGACAGAATAATGATTTCAGAATTTCATCTTAGTAAGCTAAGCAAATCGTGCATAGACGTAAAGCATGATATATGAATCAAACATAGAAATACTAACTAAGTGGCTACTACGTTAACCATGTTCTCTCCAATAGAGAGCAGAGCAGAGCAGAGCAGAGGAGAACACCGCTGTCCAGGCCAAAGGTACAACGGGTCTCGGTTCCTGGGTTCCGGGGTCCCAAGACAAAGCAACACTGCAGTTAAAACAGAGATACAGAGATCTACGCCAGAGGTAACCCCGTCGGGTATCCTAGGGCTGAGGCTGAGTAGAGCCAGACTAATACCAATCAAATCAAAGCTAAAGAAAGGAGATTATCCGCTTTGGACTCACCGATGACAAGGACCGGATCTTATCCTCACGTATTAACCTCTGGGCAGAGCCACCAGGGAATACCCAAAAATCAGAGATATACAAAGCCAGAGAATATACAAAGCATAGCATAGATCAAAACAGAGTACAGAGCGAAGAATAATACAGATATACAGAACGAAAGCAAAATGACTGAGGAATGCATAACATAGATTAACAGAACAGAGGGCAAAACCATAAACAATATGCAATGCATCTCAGATTAATACGGATTCAAGGTTCATTACAAGCCAAGTCTAATCTAGTTGCATCACTGTCACTAACCGTGCATGTTGATGTAGTTTTAAGTTATTCGATGCACCGTTGCCATCCTAGTGTTGCAATATAATCCTTATGTGCATCGAAGTCCCTTAAACCAACACCCATGGGGAGGTGCTTAACAGTGATCAACGCTCACATGAACAAGTCACAGCCTAACAGATTATTCATGCGATCCAAAGAGTCCATCGGGCCGGTGTACGGGTATGGTTAACCTGTATTTGAGCCCTACAAGGTCACACCATTAGCCTAAGTTTAACTGATATTTAACAGGTCTTACGGTTTAGCCATGGGTGACCTACGGCTTAGCCGTGGCATCCTACGGCGTAGCCGCAATATGCACTACGGCTTAGCCGTGGTTCCCTTCAGAACACGGCTAAACTGTCAGCTTTTCCACCTCTGATCTGATACATCTCACGGCTGAGCTACAGTCAGTATACGGCTTAGCCGTAGACCAATCCACGGCTTAGCCGTAGCCTCACCGTAGGAGTACTGATATCAGAAAAGTTTCGACTGATCAGAGAATTAATTCACGGCTGGGGTACGGTTGGGTCACGGCTAGCTTACGGCTCAGCCGTAGGACAAATTACGGCTTAGCCGTAGCCTAGCCGTAGAACAAATTCAGATTTTCGAGTCTCTGGAAAGCGAACCGTAGAAATTTACGGCTTAGCCGTACAATACAGAATACGAGTTCGGGAAGATTACAGAAACGAAATTTTTGTACAGAAACTGAATAAAACAAGCTCAACTGATTCTCATAGCTTAGAAAATGGCTGTAAAACATTTCTCTAAAGAGAATGAGAATGAATCCAAGCAATCAAATAATACCCATATGTGTTATCAAAACCTGTACTTATACTTGCCTCAAATCTGACAAATCCTCTGAAATCAAGCTCCAAATCCACTAAAATCAAGACAAATCAAAGCAAGAAACCATGCATGAGATGGAAACACAGAAATCAGAGAATGAGAGGTGCAATTGGGAGAAGAAACACAAAGAGCCCACTTACCTCAAGCAATAGACAGAGATGAGAGAATAAAGAAGAACCCAATCCAATGAAGTGTGGCAAAACCCAAATCAAACAAGAGCTCCCAACCACAATCGAGCAAGAGAAGGAAAGAAGAGAGAAAGAGAGAAAAGGAGAGGAAGAGACGTGGCTCTCTCTGATGTTGTTGCATGCAATCGACCAAGTGAAATGAGAAAGAGAGAGACACCTGGAGAGTGACTCATTATATATATGTTTGGAGTTTAAAACAAGATCCATGGAGTTTATACTAATTACAGTTCAAGTCACACGGGGGTCCAACTTCTCCAATTGACTTCAAACGGATCTGACTCAGTTACGGAAATTGTCGAGCTCAACGAAATACGCGTGCTGACACCAAGATGATGCAAAGATGATATGAGCAAAGCAAAAGCAAAATTACGAAAAAGGGCTTAGAACTACCTATTCCAGGTCAAAGGTCACTCAACTACCTATCCAAGGCCCAAAACCAAGTCCAAAAGAATAAAATAAAACAAAACACACACTAATGAGCCACTAATCCGGCTCAAAGGGGATCGGAGTGTTACATCACCTACCAACCGAACCTCAACAGGCTGATCATGCACAAGCATATAGAATCCTGCCAACACCTGAAGACTGTCTGTCCTCCTGCTAAGTGCATCTGCAACTACATTGCCCTTGCCTGGGTGGTACTTGATCGGAAAGTCGTAGTCTTTGATAAACTCCAACCATCTCCGCTGCCTCATATTCAAGTCATGCTGATCAAACAAGTACTGCAGACTGTGATGATCGGAATGGACCTCGAACTTCACACCGTACAGGTAGTGCCGCCACAACTTCAGTGCAAATACAATGGCTGCTAGCTCTAAGTCATGTGTGGCATAGTTCTTCTCATGCTCTTTCAGCTGTCTGGATCCATAGGCAATCACCTTCTGATTCTGCATCAGCACACAGCCTAGTCCAACGCGCGAAGCATCGGAATAAATCACGAATCCCTCACTACCATCCGGGAGAGTCAACACTGGCGCCGTAGTGAGCTTTTCTTTCAACATCTGGAAACTGCGCTCACACTTCTCTGTCCACTCATACGGGACCTTCTTCCGAGTCAACTGAGTCAGCGGGGCTGAAATCTTCGAGAAATCCTGCACGAACCTGCGGTAATATCCCGCTAATCCCAGAAAACTCCGAATCTCTGTCACTGATCTAGGACGGGGCCAATGGACTACTGCTTCAATCTTAGCCGGATCCACCATCAATCCATCTCTAGAAATCTTATGACCCAGAAATGCAACTTGCTCTAACCAGAAATCACACTTTGACAACTTGGCATACAACTTGTGATCTCTAAGCAGCTGCAATGCTTTCCTCAGATGGTCTGTATGTTCCTCAGCAGTCTTCGAATAGACCAATATGTCATCTATGAAAACCACAACAAACTGGTCCAAGAATGAAGTAAACACCCTATTCATCAACGCCATAAAAGCTGCGGGTGCGTTCGTCAAACCAAATGGCATGACCAGGAACTCGTAGTGTCCATACCGAGTCCTGAAAGCTGTCTTAGGAACATCCTCATCCTTCACCCTGAGCTGGTGATATCCTGACCTCAAGTCAATCTTAGAGAAGTAAGCTGCGCCCTGAAGCTGATCGAACAACTCATCGATCCTAGGCAATGGATATTTGTTCTTGATGGTCACCTTGTTCAATTGCCTGTAGTCAATGCACATCCGGAAACTGCCATCCTTCTTCTTAACAAACAACACAGGTGCTCCCCAAGGTGAAACACTTGGGCGTATAAACCCTTTATCCAACAAATCCTGCAACTGTTTCTTCAATTCCAACAACTCTGCAGGTGCCATACGATATGGAGCTCTACTGATGGGTGCTGTACCTGGTATCACGTCAATCGAGAACTCTACCTCTCGGACTGGAGGCAACTCTGGCACATCCTCTGGAAAAACCTCCGGAAACTCGCTGACTACTGAGATCTCACTAAGCTGTCGCTGATCCTTCTTCTCTGAAATGAACGCAAGAAATCCCTCACATCCCCTACGGAGCATCCTGTCTGCCTTACAAGCAGATATCACACGCCTTGGGCACTTCGTCTGGCTGCCCTCAAATCGGAATCCGCTGCCCAAATCAAAGTAGATAGCCTTGCTGTAGCAATTAATACACGCATGATATCTTGCAAGCCAGTCCATACCAAGAATCACATCGAAATCCAGTGTCGTGAGCAACACGAGGTCTACTGGGAGCTGATGACCAGCTATCCGCACAGCGCACTGAGGGTAGAAGACACTGCACTCCACCCGTTTACCAACCGGAGTGGATACTAACAACAAGTAGGGAAGTGGTGTAGGTCGCTGTCGAAGCTGCACAGCAAAATGGGGTGCTACGTACGAACGCGTAGACCCGGAGTCAAATAAAGCTAAAGCTTCTGCATCAGAAATTAAAATTTTACCTTCCACTACCGTGGCCTCCTCCGCGCCCTCATGCGTAGCAGCATAGGCTCGGGCTGTCTGGCGGTTCTGCTTCTGGGCTGGGCGAGCTGTCTGAGATCTGCCCTGCGCTGTAGGTCCTGCCTGCCTCGTCTGTGGAGAGGACTGAAACTTCGGGCATTGGGCCCGCTTGTGGTCCGTAGAGCCACACCCGAAACAAGCCCCACTCTTCCTCCAACATCTGTCGGTGGGGTGATCCTTCCCACAGTGACCGCAAACCACCTGAGTACTGCTCGAACTGCCCTGCTTACCCTTGAACTTCTTCTGAAACTGACTTCTGCCACTGAAGCCTGCCGTCCTCTTAGCCTCAGTTCGCTCCTCCTCAAAGATGGCCTCTGCATCATAAGCCCTATCAATAGCGTCGTCCAATGTAGCCGGCCACATACAAGCAACCACGTGGCGTTTGTGCCTCGGATTCAGACCGTTGACGAAGCGAGTCACCTTCTTATGCTCAGTGTTCACCATATCCTCTGCGAAGTGGGACAGCTCTGTAAACTTGTGTACATAATCTGCAACTGGCATCTGTCTCTACTGAAGGTTGAAGAATTCCACTTCCTTGGCCCGCTGAATGTGGAGAGGCATGAACTTCCGACGGAATTGCTGCTTGAAGGTCTCCCAAACTGTGGCACTGGGCATAGTCTGGAATGAGGTCTTAACACTCCTCCACCATGTCTTGGCTACACTCCGAAGCATAGAGGCTGTGAGAACTACCTTCTGCTTGTTACTGCACACAATCGTATCAAATAGCTCTTCAGTCTGCTCCAACCATTGCTCAGCCTGTAATGCATCCTCTATCCCATGGAACTCAGTCGCCCCTCGCTTACGAAACTTGTCGAAAAGAGCATTCGGATCTGATTCCTTCGGCTGGAAAATCACCTGCTGATCTATACGAGGTGATGCTACTGCAGCAGCCTGACTCTGTCTATCTACCATGGATGCCATCTGTGCCTGTAATGACTGCATAGACTGCATCATCATCATCATCCGCTCCTCACTACTGATGTGTGGAGGTACTGATCCACTATCACCGTTATGGCCCTGTTGGTTTTCATCCCGAGATCCTGATCCTGATGCCATCCTGTAAAAGGAAAAGAAACACAACACACAAATATGAAATGCCCCTGAGTTAGTCAAATCCCAAATCAACCTATAAGACTTCGAGTCAAATAGTTGATAGCGTTATCTCACCACGATCTTAGATGTCTACATGCTTATAACTAGCATGCTCTGATACCATACAATACGTATGTCACGACCCGAGCCCAGAAATCGGGGGTTAGCGAAAAACTAAACCTGTGACACACGTACTCCCGTGCACGTGCACCCAAACCCAGTCCAGATGCACGCACACAAGGGATCTAACACGTGCGAACTAAGCGTACGCGGAAGCTGTACATATCATAGCAAGCAACAAAGAAAATAAATAGCGGAAGCTAAAACAAATGCGGAACGGAAAAGACAAAGACAAATACACTGATATAAAACCGAATACACACCAAAATCAATATATACAAAAATATACAGAATACGAGTCCAAAGTCCAAAGTCCAAATACACATCCCCTGAAACCAAAACTCAAAATCCCAAAACAAAAGCCACTGGAAGTATGCATGAACGCACTCGGCAGAGATGATCAGGCCCACTCTGCCAAACCTGAGGGTGCCTCTACACTCGCCCCTGCAGCCTCCTCGACCGCCGGGGAGCTGGGCAAGGTATCTGTGCCTGCAACACCACAGACAACACTAATGAATACAACGATCCAGCAAATACAAGTAACAGGGGTGAAACACGCATAGTATCAAAGAGGATATAATAATGACAGAAGATTAAATACAGAGTTCCATATTAGGAAACTAAGCAAATCGTGCATAGAAGTAAAACATGATATGTGAATCAAAACATAGAATACTGAACTAGTTGGCTACTACGTTAACCATGTTCTCTCCAATAGAGAGCAGAGCAGAGCAGAGGAGAACACCGCTGTCCAGGCCAAAGGTACAAGCGGGTCTCGGTTTCCTGGGTTCCGGGGTCCCAAGACAAAGCAACACTGCAGTTATACAGAGATACAGAGATCTAAGCCGGAGGTAACCCCGTCGGGCATCCTAGGGCTGAGGCTGAGTAGAGCCAGACCAATACCAATCAAATCAAATCCATAGAAAGGGAGATTATCCGCTTTGGACTCACCGATGACAAAGACCGGATCTTATCCTCACGTATTAACCTCTGGGCAGAGCCACCAGGGAATACCCAAACTCAGAGATAAACAAAGCCAGCAGAGCATAGATATAAATCCAAAGCACAGCATAGATCAAAGCATAGTGCGGAACGAAGCATAGAACAGAGATACAGGACGAAAACAAAAATGACTACGGAATGCATAAACTTAGATTAACAGAACAGAGGGCAAAATCATAAACAATATGCAATGCATCTCAGATTAATACGGAGTCAAGGTTCATTACAAGCCAGTCCTAAGCTAGTTGTTCACTGTCACTAACCGTGCATGTTGATGTAGTTTTAAGTTAGTCAATACACCGTTGCCATCAAAGTGTTGCAATGTAATCTGTGCGTGCACCGACGTCCCTTAAACCAACACCCATGGGGAGGTGCTTAACAGTAAATCAACACTCACATGAATAAGTCACAGCCTAACAGACTATTCATGCGATCCAAGAATCCATTGGGCCGGTTTACATGAGTGGTCAACCCGTGTTTGAGCCCTACAAGTCTCACCATTATCCTAAGTTATGTTTCAGAATTGCCATGCCGAACGGTTTAGCCATGAGGGACCTATGGTTGAGCCGAAGACATCTTACGCGCTCGTCGTAATATGCACTACGGCTTCACCTTGGTTCCATACAAAACACAGCTAAACTGATCATCCTTTCACCTCTGATCTGGTGCCTTTTTCGGCTGAGCTACAGTCAGTATACGGCTTAGCCGTAGACCAATCCACGGCTTAGCCGTAGCATTCCACGGCTTAGCCGTAGCCTCACCGTAGGAGTACTGATATCAGAAAAGTTTCGACTGATCAGAGATTTAATTCACGGCTGGGGTACTGTTGGGTCACGGCTAGCTTACGGCTCAGCCGTAGGACAAATTACGGCTTAGCCGTAGCCTAGCCGTAGAACAAAAGTGAAATTTCAAGTCTCTGGATAGTGAGCCGTAGAAACTTACGGCTTAGCCGTACAATACAGAACACGAATTCGGGATAGTTACAGAAACTGAAATTTGGTACAGAAACATATCCAAACAAGCTACAGAGGTTCCAAATTCACAAAATGTGGCTGTAAAACATGCTAGACAAAGAATAAGAAGTGAATCAAAGCCATCAAACAAAACACCCATATGTGTTATCAAAGCCTGTACTTATACTTGCCTCAAATCTGGAAATCCACTGAATCAAGCTCCAAAGCAACTAAAAATCAAAACAAATCAAAGCAATAGCACATGCATGAGATGAGGGAAACACACATAGCTTGGAGAAGGAATCCAATCGAAGATGAAGAATGCAAAACCCACTTACCTAAGCAATATACAGAGATGAGAGAATGGAGAAGAGAGAGGAAGAACCCAAATCAAACAAAGGATCCCAATCTACAATCGATCAAGAGAAGTGAAGAGAAAGGGAGAGGGAGAGAGAGAACGAGAGGCTTCCCTGGAGTTTTCTCTTGCATGCAACGTGGAAACAAATGGGCAGAGATGAGAGACATCTGGAGCTGAGTTGTTTATATATGTTTTGGAAGTTTAAGTCAAAGTCCAAAGAGTCTGGGTTATTTACAAATCAAGTCACATGAAGGTCCATCTTCCCCAATTGACTCCAAACGGATCTGACACAGTTACGGAAATTGTCGAGCTCAATGAAATACACGTGCTGACACCAAGATGATGCAAAGATGATATGAGCAAAGCAAAAGCAAAATTACGAAAAAGGGCTTAGAACTACCTAGTCCAGGTCAAAGGTCACTCAACTACCTATCCAAGGCCCAAAACCAAGTCCAAAAGAAATAAACAAAACAAAACACACTAATGAGCCACTAATCCGGCTCAAAGGGGATCGGAGTGTTACATATTGCCTTCTCCTTTTGGCCTTATACTAAGGAGAGATGCTGCCGAATCTTTTTTTTTTTTTTTGGGAAATTCCATATCATTGTTACTGATACCCATCTTTCCTTTCTTTGTATTTATTTTACAGATAAAAAAGGTAAAGCACCTGTAACTGTAACTGCTGGAGCATCTAAAAGTCGTGCCAAAGGTAAGACCACAAGGGAGTCTGATCCAAAAGATCCAAATGATGCATCTGATGTCAACCTGTGGCTCCAGAGAACTAAAGCTTTATCAACGAGAAATTGGTACTCGTATTGGTGCTTTGCAAATAATACCAATTGGGAGGATAATGACAAGGTGGTTTTCCCAAAACCACGATATATATTTGGAGATGCCACAAAGGAGACTGCAAAGCAACCTATTGACCATATGTGGTACCGTTACACAAATCCTGCAAGGGTCGTGCTTGAATTAACCACTGTTCGATCTATTCGACGGCATCCAACTATCATGTCACTATCTTCAACAATCCTAGCAAGGCATGATCCTTTTTCATGGATAAGACATCATGTCCATTTCAAGACTGGGAAATTCATGTGTCCACCTCCATACTACTTCATAGAACATCCAAGATCTGAAATAGAGACCCTCGAACCGTGCACTCTGAATTTGGAAGTAGGTACTGCGATATCATAGCTCAGGACTATTGGGCTTGGTATTCATTCGGGCGACGGGAGTGCTTGGCTTGGTGAGAGGCACCAATCTCGCGGGTGGTTTAATTGCATTAGGAATTGGCCAGGTTGGGTGACTGCAATCAAGCATCATTATGCGGAAGATTTGAAAGCGGTCGGGATTTTTAATGCTGTAAATGCTACCACACAAAGAGTCCCATATGAGAACAAAAATGTCTGCAAGGCCATTCTAGAGTTATTTTGCCCAGCGACTGGTACCTTCATTACTCTGAATATGGAGTTTGGATTTTCTCTATGGGAAATAAAGAAAATTTTTGGTTTGGCACCTTACGGCAGGATCTATGATGAGACCGTTTTGCCCGATGAAGAATTAGCCACTATGGATGACGAATTCCAGGCCGCATATTACCTCCTTTTTGCACTTGAAGATTCTATTCAGACAACTAGCCGAAGTCAAGGTAAAGTCTTTCAATGGATGAGTCAAGTGAAGAGAATCACTGATCCTTTCTTTGTTAATGGAGGCGGGTTCTTTAAGTGGAAGAGGGTAATCCCGAGCGAAGATCCCAAGAATGGTCCAACAATTATCTTTCATGAAGATACGGACTTTCAGCCTTATATTTTTGTCAAATATTCAGATTTGAAAAGGAAATGTTGGCTTGCTTCATTCTTGATAGCATGGTTGTCCGAGGTTCTTTTTCCGAGCTCTGGAAATGACCTTAGGCCTGGTTGCATATATCCAGCCCTCAAGATGGCCTTTGACATAGCCTCGCTTTGGGTCCTGCTTTTGTATCTTATATGCCGATAGAATTGAAGCTTTCAGGATTCACCATCAGAGAAGGGAAGCCGTTTAACCGATTTTATGTCGAATATCTACTGTACACCTGGTTCACCTACCATTGCAATGATCTTCATTCACACAGCGGTGCACCGGGGAACATTTTCATGGAGGGTGTGGTAGGTGGTAGTTGCCTAATTAACAACTATTACATGACCGATTTGCGCCAACATTTGCGCAACTTTAACAATTATGTTGCTTCCCGGGACACTATACCGAATATTGAAGTTCCAACTCAGATGAGGAATGCTGTGGAGCCATCAATAGACAAGGTTGGGGAGGGTGGCCGGGACATCGGCTTGTCAGATGAAGAAAAGAGCTGGCTTCTGAGTTTGAGGCCTTCAGATCTAGTGTATAGGAAAAATACATACATCAATATTCAACCTTCTATACCTGCCAGATTCTGCAGACAATTCGATTTCTATCAGGCCGTCGTGGGAGCACCGGGCTGAATTCGAGGCACTATTGGTTCCTTGCAAGATGCCCATAATACTTGAGAATTTTACCAGGCGCTTGACACTGTGGCCCGTTTTGGATATCCTCATCTTCCGAATCCTGGATATACAAGTGGCTTCGCCCAGTGGTTTGCTAAAAGCACCCTCGCCATTATGCAGGCATACACAAGCAATCCCCGAGCTAAATGTCGTGTTTTGCCTGTTTCTAAAAAGAAGGAAAAAGGAGAAAAGGGAGAAAAAGATCGTTTCATCTCAGAGAATTTTGAATGTTGGCTACATGATGGAGACTAATGGCGGATTGGTTTGACAGCCGGATCCGATATCTATCGAGATCACCATGGTTTAAGAGGTGAGGAAGATGAAAGTTACATGCTTCTGCCTGATGTACCCGCAACAAGAATGCGACGAGCCATAGAAGAAAATTTATAGGAGAGCATTAACCTTGCTGAAATCAGGGAAATGGGCAGGACTGCTTTGGATTTCGGATCTACTTCCCGTTCTGTCAGAACCAAAGTATCAGTAGGAGAACAAACTAGACAGTTTGAGGAAGAACGATCTGTTATGCATGCAGCTGCTGAGACAAATTTTGCTCAACGATTAAAAACTGCTGCTGATACTCCTGTATTGATAGAGACACATGTCAATCAAAGTCCAGTAGAGGGGGTCCAATCTGCGGAAGTGGCTACCAGGGCAAGGCCATCTATCATAATGCCTATGAACCCTCTGAAGGATCTGGGTTTGCATAAGAAAATCAGAGCCATTCGCTCAAAATTAGTAACTCAAGTCCGAGCCTCAGCTAGCAAAGAGACACCTTCCAGGAAGAGAAAAGCTGAAAGTCCTCCAGCACATCGTTCTCAAAGGCTGAAAACTGGTAACATACATATAGCTGTTTATAATCATATCTTCCTTGATTCTGTATCTCTTGTCTTAACACTGATATTTCTTTTGGTGATTTTATTAGTTCAACCCTCAATTGCTGGAGAGTCTACGAGGCAAGTGGCCAGATTTGTTGAAGATTATGCTTCTGATGAGAGGAGTGGAGGAGAAAGCAGTTTTGATACTCTTATGACCGGAGAGCAAATTGATAGTGATATTCACATCAAGTTTGATTTTGAAAAAGATATATTTAATCAAGCACAGATGCCTGAATTTGAGAGAGAAGTGGCAGCAGATGTACCGACAGAATCATCATTGCAGAGAAATCTATCGATGATGTTGGTACTGCTACTATTACGGAAACTGTTTTCCAGGTTGAACAACAGAAGCCTCCCTCTGAGGTTGTCAAGGAATCTGCGGCCAGAGTCTCAAGGGATATCGAAGAAACTCCAGTTGTCACTGAAGGTAAACCCCACATTAGCCTGGTTAGCATTTCAGCATTCGTGCTTTAATTCTGCTCATTCCCCTTTTTCAGGTGGTCGGGTGGAAGAGGGTGTTTCTGATACACTTGCTAAGACACTTCCTACAGTTCCGAAGAGATCTTTCGGATCCCCTATTGAGGAGCAAGCGGAGAAGGAGCATGCCGAAACTTCGATTGACTTAGATGATGTCTCACTTCATAGTGGATACTTAGAGGCATCACCAGGCAACCCTCTGGGAAGTAATCTGCAATGCTTTGTAGAAAGTTTATCATCAGGTTTGCTAACCCAAAGTATGAATGATGGTGCGGGATTATCACCAGCCGGTACTACCTTGCCTGTTAGTAATGAGCCAAGGGCTGATGAGGATGAGGATGTTCAAATGGAACAATATGTTGAACCAATTGGCGATGCAGAAAAAGAAGCGGACAGTGTCATGGTTCTAGTCACAAAAGCCCCTGTAGCGAATACTGTTGTGATCAGAGCAGGCTCTTCTGTTCAACAGACAATGGTTTTAGAAGGTGCAAGTCTCCCGGTAGATGATACACCTGTAACACATGTCACTAGTAATGTGCCTCCAGTTGCTGGCAGTTTTACACCTCCCAAGGCCGTGACACCTCCGAGAGTCCACTTTAGGGTGGATCAGTCATTGCCTTTAAAAGTTATTGAAGACCCTGTTGTTCAGAAGATATCAAATGAGGCTTCTACTGCTGAAAGTGGAGGGACCCGAAAAGCCTTACTACATGTGACAGTCACACCTCATGCCATTAAGGATCCTTCAACTACCTTATCTTCACAGGGGTCACATGATTCACCTTCTGTTCGTGAAGAAGCATTGGTGATTCCTGAGGGCAGAGTAGATGTCGAGAGAGAAAAGGATAATCGCTCAAGTTCTCAAATCCAGTCAAATTCGCAAGAGCGAGAATCAAACCTTTCTATTCCTAAAGAACTCAGCTTCTTCGGGGACACCCCAAAGCCTCAATCTGCTATTAATTTTGCCACAAAGATAACCATTCACAGCATTTTGGCTACTGTTTTTCAAGGAGAGCTTTCTTCGGAGAAGATTTAAGGCGCCAAGGCTTTAGCTGATATGTTGATATTTTCTAGTACTGACTTGAGTGGTCTTCGCGATGCCCTTGTCCTCCTCTTTAACAAACTCGAAGAAAAAGACTCTTGGGATAAAAGTGTTGATCATGCCAAAGCTTTCCAAGATAAGGTCTTAAGGCACAAAATTCAACTAGCTGCAGAGATTGAAAATGGTGAGGAGGAGATACTGGTAATAAATGCGGAAGAGGCCAAGCTAACACAGGAATTGGCTGTGCATGCGGACCAACGTGCACATATTCAACAACAGATTGTTGTATTGCAACATCAATTATCTTCCGTGGAAAATACCATTGAAAATTTGCAAAAATCCGTCTTAGAGAGAATTCGTCGCCGAGATGATCTTTTCATGCATACAAAAGCGAAACGTACAGCCCTGAATGACTTCGTTCAGTCCTTGGAGATTGAATTGAATATTAAGTTGGACAAGATTGACATTAATACTGCTATTCCAGCTTATGCAAGCTACAAAGGGCGTATCCTCATGGCAGAAGTACTGAATGCAAAGGGGCAACTGGAGAAGTTTCTAGACTAAGATTCTCTGCTGCAACTCCCATTTGATGGTTTTTTTTTATTCTGATTAGTCCTGAGGGCCATGTGTACATTGACTTCACTGCTTGTATTCGAACTTTAAAATGAATATCAATGGAAAAGGTTTTTTTTTTTTTTTGTCATTGGTATAGGTGTTTGGTTTGATTTTGTGTGGATTTTTTGAGATGGTTTGTATGGATGGTTTGTTTGGTTTGATTTTCTCAGATTTGTATGAACGTGCGATTTGCGATCTTTTGGATCCACAAACCGAAAATGAGGGAGTCATATAGGTGGACGTTATCCGGTGCCCATGTGCGAGGCTTTCTCCAGGGTCCATGACTTGATCCTTTTGGTGTCGAAAGGGGTCAAACAAAGTGGATGTTATCCAGTTCCCATGTGTGAGGCTTTCCCCGGGATCCTTGACTTATTCCTTAGGACAAATATTTGATTTTGGTTTTTGTTTAGATTTTGGTTATACATGTCTGCAAAAAGACTTGTTCTATATAACCGAATGTAGTCATATAGAGTCTACAAAAAGACTTGTTCTATACAACTAAGGATTAGCTATATGGGGTCTGCAAAAAGATTTATTCCACACAACTGAGTTTTGCTATACAGGATCTGCAAAAAGACTTAATCTATATAGCAAGATGTTACAAGGGGTCTTGTAAGGACATTATCCAGGTAACGAAAGTTTGACTAGAGGGGTCGAAGGACTTAATCCTCACAGTCATTTGATACAAATCTGAGTGATTTTAGTTATGAGTCATAGGTTGTGAGGCTCGAAACCAGTGGATTTGATTTTGGTTATGAGTCATAGGTTATGAGGCTCGAAACCAGTAGATTTTGATTTTGGTTAGGAGTAAAAATGTACACTGTACATGATTTGGGTAAACCAATGACATTCAAGAAGAGTATTTTTTGAGAAGTTTTCCATTGATAGGCATCATGCATCTATCCCCTTCAAGCGTGAGAAGTGCATAGGCGCCGTTGGAGCAAACTTTGTCAATGACAAATGGCCCTTCCCATTTAGGTTCAAATTTACCTTTTGACAAGTGTATGGAGAACATGGGCCTCTTAGCTGCAAGGACTAAGTCTCCTTTCTTGTAGGTTTTGTATTTGACCTTTTTGTTAAAGGATCCAGCCATACGAGCTTGATACAATTTAATGCTTTGTCGAGCAGTAAGCCTTTTCTCATCAAGGCTCTCTAGCTCTTGGAGTTGAAGTCCGGCATTCTTCTCTTCAGTATATTTGTTTATCACAGCTACCCGAAGGGAAGGAAGTTGTATTTCCAAGGGTATTACAGCCTCACAGCCATAAACTAAGGAATATGGTGTTGACTTCGTTGGGCCGCGAACTGTAATTCTATAAGCCTATAATACCTCAGGAAGCTTGGTACTCCAACCCTTTTTGTTGTTGGAGACCATTTTCTTCAAAATTTTGCAAATAGTCTTGTTAAAAGTCTCAGCAAGACCATTAGCTAAAGGATTATATGCCGTAGATGGACAACACTGGATTCCATACTTGTCACAGAATCTGTAAAATTTATCATTATTGAATTGGAGACCATTGTCATGATATAAACGTCTGGGCACCCCGAAACGACAAATGATGTGAGTCTTCAAGAAATGGAGGACCGTATGTCACAACCCGAGCCCAGAGATCGAGGGTTAGCGAAAAGCCAAACCAGTGACACACGTACTCCCGTGCACGTCCATCCAAACCCAGTCCAGATGCACACACACAAGGGATCTAACACGTGCGAAACAAGCGAATGCGGGAGCTGTAGATATCATAACAAGCAACAAAAAAAATAGCGGAAACCGAAAAGTACGGAACGGAAAAGACGAAGATAGATACAATACTCGAAAACCAGATACAAATCTGAGTACACACCAAAATAGCGATATACAAAATAATACAGAATATCAAAGTCTCAAGTACCAAATACAAAATCTCCAAAAACCAAAACCCAAAACAGATAGCCACAGAAGATATGCTTGTACGCACTCGGCAGAGGTGATCAGGCCCACTCTGCCAAACCGGAGGGTGCCTCTAGGCTCTGCCCTGCAGCCTCCTCGACCGCCGGGGAGTTGGGCAAAGGATCTGTGCCTACAACTGTCACAACCCGAGCCCAGATATCGGGGGTTAGCGAAAAGCCAAACTTGTGACACACGTACTCCCGTGCACATGCATCCAAACCCAGTCCAGATGCACACACACAAGGGATCTAACACGTGCGAAACAAACGAATGCGGAAGTTATAGATATCATAGCAAGCAACAAAGAAATAGCGGAAGCCAAAACAAATGCGGAACGAAAAAGGCAAAGCTAAATACAATACTGGAAAACCAGATACAAGTCTGAGTACACGACAAAATCAAGATGTACAAATATACAGAGTGACCAATTCCGAAGTACAAAATACATAGCTCCAAAAACCAAAACCCAAAAACGACGGAAGATATGCATGTACGCACTCTGCAGAGATGATCAGGTCCACTCTGCCAACCTGGAGGGTACCTCTAGGCTCTGCCCTGCAGCCTCCTCGACCACCGGGGAGCCGGGCAAGGGATCTGTGCCTGCAACACCACAGACAACACAGTGAATACAACGATCCAGCAATTATAAGTAACAGGGATGAAACATTCATAGTATCAAATTGAATAAGGACAGAATATAAATTACAGAGTTTCATGTTAGTATGCTAAGCAAATCGTGCATAGAAGTAAAGCATGATATGTGAATCAAGCATAGAAATACTGAACTAAGTGGCGACTACGTTAACCATATTCTCTCCAATAGAGAGCAGAGCAGAGCAGATGAGAACACCACTGACCGGGCCAAGGGTACAAGTGGGTCTCGGTTTCCTGGGTTCCGGGGTCCCAAGACAAAGCGACACTGCAGTGATACAGAGATACAGAGATCTAAGCCAGAGGTAACCCCGTCGGGCATCCTAGGGCTGAGGCTGAGTAGAGCCAGACTAATACCAATCAAATCAAATCCCAAAAGAAGGGAGATTATCCGCTTTGGACTCACCGATGGCAACGACCAGATCTTATCCTCACGTATTAATCCCTGGGTAGAGCCACCAGGGAATACCCAATAATCAGAGATGCACAAAGCCAGAGATATACAAAGCATAGATTAAGTCAAAGCACAGCATAGATCAAAGCTTAGTGCGGAACGAAGAAGAAAACAGATATACAGGACGAAAGCAAAATGACCTCATAATGCGTAGACATAGATTTGCAGAACAGAGGGCAAAACTATAAATAATATGCAATGCATCTCAGATTAATACGGAATCAAGGTTAATTACAAGCCAACCCTAATCTAGTTGTTCACTGTCACTAACCATGCATGATGATGTAGTTTTAAGTTATTCAATGCACCGTTGCCTTCCAAGTGTTGCACAGTAATCCTCACGTGCACCGAAGTCCCTTAAACCAACACCCATGGGGAGGTGCTTAACAGTAAATCAACGCTCACATGAATAAGTCACAGCCTAACAAACTATTCATGCAATCCAAAGAATCCATTGGGCAGGTTTACATGGGTGGTTAACCTGTATTTTAGCCCTACAAGGTCACACCATTATCCTAAGTTTTATTTCAGATTTTACAGGTCTTACTGTTTAGCCATGGGTGACCTACGGCTTAGCCGTATACACGTTACGGCCTAGTCGTAACTTGCACTACGGCTTAACCTTGGTTCCCTTCAATACACAGCTAAACTGGTCATCTTCTACCTCTGATCTGATACATTTCACGGCTGAGCTATGGTGGAGTCCACGGCTTAGCCGTAGACCAATCCACGGCTTAGCCGTAGCTTCCCCGTAAGAGTACTGAAATCAGAAAGTTTCGACTGATCAGGGTGATAATTCACGGCTGGGTCACGGCTAGCTTACGGCTCAGCCGTAGAACCATTTACGGTTCAGTCGTAGCCTAGCCGTAGAACAGTTTACGAAAATTTAAGTTTCTGGAATCTGAGCCGTACAAGTTTACGGCTTAGCCGTACAATACAGAATCGAATTCGGGCTGAGTACAGAAACTGCAATTTGGTACAGAAACTTAACAAAACAAGTTCCAGAGGTTCCAAAATCACAGAATTTGGCTGTAAAACACAACAAACATGCATAGGATGTATATAAAATGAAATCAAAGGAGTCAAACCAAAATACCCATATGTGTTATACAGTCCTGTACTTATACTTGCCTCAAAGCTCTGTCAATCACTGAAGGCAAGCCCAATCCAACTACAACCCAAGCAAAACAAATCCAAACACAAACCATGAGCATGCAGAGGGAGATGGGAGATCCAATTGGAGTAGAAGAAGAAGACTTGGAGAGAACCCACTTACCTCAAGCAAGGACAAGACAGAGATGAGATAGAAAACCCAATCGGAAGAGATGTAACTCCCAACACCAACAAGATTGAAGAAGAGAATGAAGAGAGGAGAAGAAAACGTGGAGACGTTGCATGCAAGCATCGAAGGGAATGAGACATCTGGACTGATGACTCATATTTATAGGTTTTGGAGTTTAAATCAACAGCCAAAGAGTTTTAGCTATTTACAGTTTAAGTCACATTCCAACTTCTCCAATTGACTCCGAATGGGTCTGAGACAGTTACAGAATACAACGAGCTCAACAAACTACACGTTCTGACACCAAGATGATGCAAAGATAATGCACTCAAAGCAAAAGCAAAATTACGAAAAAGGGCTTAGAACTACCTATCCCAGGTCAAAGGTCACTCAACTACCTATCCAAGACCCGAAACCAAGTCCGAAAGAATTAATTAACAGAAACGCACACTAATGAGCCACTAATCCGGCTCAAAGGGGATCGGAGTGTTACAGCAACACCACAGACAACACCAATAAATACAACGATCCAGCAAATATAAGTAACAGGGACAAAACACTCATAGTATCAAATTGAATAATGACAGAATATTAATTTTTGAGTTTCATCTTAGTATGCTAAGCAAATCGTGCATAGAAGTAAAACATGATAAGTGAAACAAAGCATAGAAATACTGGACTAGGTGGCTACTACGTTAACCATATTCTCTCCAATAGAGAGCAAAGCAGAGCAGATAAGAACACCACTGACCGGGCCAAGGGTACAAGTGGGTCTCGGTTTCCTGAGTTCCGGGGTCCCAAGACAAAGCGACACTGCAGTGATACAGAGATACAGAGATCTAAGCCAGAGGTAACCCCGTCGGGCATCCTAGGGCTGAGGCTGAGTAGAGCCAGACTAATACTAATCAAATCAAATCCAAAAGAAGGGAGATTATCCGCTTTGGACTCACCGATGACAAGGACCGAATCTTATCCTCACGTATTAATCTCTGGGCAGAGCCACCCAGGAATACCCAGTGAATCAGAAATATACAAAGCCAGAGATATACAAAGCAAAGCATAAACTAAGTCAAAGCACAGCATAGATCAAAACATAGTGTAGAACGAAGAATAAAACAGATATACAGGACGAAAGTAAAATGACCTCGTAATGCATAAACATAGATCAGCAGAACAGAGGGCAAAACTGTAAGCAATATGCAATGCATCTCAGATTAATACGGAATCAAGGTTAATTACAAGCCAACACTAATTTAATTGTCCACTGTTACTAACCGTGCATGATGATGTAGTTTTAAGTTATTCGATGCACCGTTGTCATCCAAGTTTGCAATGTATTCCTCACTGCACCAAAGTCCCTTAAACCAACACCCATGGGGAGGTGCTTAACAGAAAATCAACGCTCACATGAATAAGTCACAGCCGAATAGACTATTCATGCGATCCAAGGAATCCATTAGGCCGGTTTACATGAGCGGTGAACCTATCTTTTAGCCCTATCAAGTCACACAATTATCCTAAATTTTATTTCAGATTTTCCAGGTCTTATGATTTAACCATGGGTGACCTACGGCTTAGTCGTAGACATCTTACGGCCTAGCCGTAACATGCACTACGGCTTAGCCGTGGTTTCCTTCAGAACACGGCTAAACTGTCATCTTCCACCTCTGATCTGATACATTTCACGGCTGGGTCGCGGCTAGCTTACGGCTCAGCCGTAGAACATTTTACGGTTCAGCCGTAGCCTAGCCATAGAACAAATTCAAAAATTTCAAGTCTCTGGAATCTGAGCCGTACAAAATTACGGCTTAGCCGTACAATACAAAACACGGAACTGAAGTGAGTACAGAAACTGAAATTTGGTACAGAAACTTAACAAAACAAGTTCCAGAGGTTCTAGCATCACAGAATTTGGCTGTAAAACACCCTATACATAGAAGAAGATGAAATCAAAGCAATCAAATAGAATACCCATATGTGTTATACAATCCTGTACTTATACTTGCCTCAAAACTCTGTCAAATCCACTGAGATCAAGCTCCAATCAACTAAAACCCAAGCAAAGCAAAGCAAAACACAATCCATAAGCATGCAAAGAGAGAGATGGGAGATCCAATTGGAGAAGAAAAATTGGAGAACCCACTTACCTCAAACCATAGACAGAGATGAGAGAGAAAGAACCCAATCGAACCAAATCCCACACCAACAAGGAAGAGAAGAGAAGTGAAGAGAAGAGGAGTGAATGTACGTGGAGTCTCCTTGGAGATTGCACGCAACGTTGAAGCAAAGGAGCAGGAATGAAGACATCTGTACAGGTGACTCATATATATAGTTTCTGAAGTTTAAAACAAAGTCTAGTGAATTTTGGTTATTTACAAATCAAGTCACACGAGGGTCCAACTTCTCCAATTGACTCCGAATGAGTCTGAGGCAGTTACGAAAAACAACGAGCTCAACAAAATACACGTGCTGACACTAAGATAATGCAAATATGATGCACTCAAAGCAAAAGCAAAATTACGAAAAAGGGCTTAGAACTACCTATCGCAGGTCAAAGGTTACTCAACTGCCTATCCAAGACCCGAAACCAAGTCCAAAAGGATTAAACAACAGAAAAGCACACTAATGAACCACTAATCCGGCTCAAAGGGGATCGGAGTGTTACACCGTATCTGTCTTGACTCTACAAGAGGTATTGCTTCTGCCCATTTGGAGAAGTAATCCATTGCAGCCAAGATGAACTGATGGCCACGTTCTGATGGTGGGCTGATCTTCCCAACTATGTCCATTCCCCAAGATTTAAATGGCCAAGAGGTGGACATAGGGTGTAGATACTCAGGAGGTTGATGAATGTAATCACCATGAATTTGGCATTCGTTGCATCTTTTAACAAAATTGATGGCATCAGATATCATAGTAGGCCAATAGTATCCTAACCTTCGAATTTGATCATGAAGCTTTGGCCCAACCTGATGAGGACCACATAAACCAGAATTGACTTCTTTAAGGGCTTGCTCTGACTCTCTTGGTGATAAGCAACGAAAAAGAATCGTATCATATGATATATGATAAAGAGTTTTTGAAGGCAAATCAAAATGAAATTTTAGAGCTCGTCTTTGAATACTAGTTCTGTTTTTAGTATCCTCAAGTAATATTCCATGAAGAATATAATCAATAAAAGGATTTCTCCAATCTCTGAAGGAATTGTGGAAAGATGAAATCCGATTATTAATCACAGTAAAACTATCAGCCACTGCCTTGTGGATGTCAAGCGGAGGTAGAAGTCTTCTTTCAACCACTTCTAATGCCATCTTATCATTTTCAGGGATCGACATCGAAGCCGCCAAACTTGCTAATGCGTCTGCCTTGACATTCTGATGTCTCGGAACATGATGAAACTCAATCAGATCGAATTTTTTCTTGAGTTCACAAGCTTTGTTAAAGAAAGAAACCAGATCAAGTTTCTTCACTTCGTACTCACGATTCATTTGTTTGATCACGAGTTGTGAATCTCCATAGACTCCAAGTATATTGATACCTGATGTTATGGCTAGCTCAAGGCCCATGATTAATGCAGTATAATCTGCCACATTGTTTAAGCATGGCTTAATTAATGAGAAGGAGTGAGGGATGTAGAATTTTTTCGGGCTACAGAAAATAATTCCAATTCCTGAAACCGGTTCTCCCGATTCATTAGTTCTGGAAACTCCATCAAAATGCATGATCCAATGTTGGTCTGGGTCAATAGTGGACTTTCGCCGCTGCTCAACGAAAACGACTGGTTCATCAGGGAGATTATCTCTGAATTCAGAATTCTCCGAAAGCTGATGTTCTGCCAGAAAGTCAGCAAGAGCTTGCCCTTTTATAGCCTTTGCAGGGGTATATCTGATATCATATTGAGAGAGGAGAATTGACCATTTGGCCAAGTGTTCGCTCAGGGCCCCGGCTTTTGTTACCAGTACTTTTAATGGATTGATGTTAGAAACTAGGTATACTACATTGGAGAGGATGTAATGACGTAGCTTTTGAATTACAAACATCAATGCAAGACATTCCTTTTCTACAGGATGATAGTTGTGTTCAGCACCAACCAACATTCTTGACGGGTAGTAAAGAGCCACCTCTTTTCCTTCATCGTTCTTTTGGGCAAATACTGCCCCGAGGGAGTGATCGAGAGCTCAAGTATATAGAATGAAGGGTTTGCCTGGCATTGGAGCTGAAAAAACCGGCGGATTAGTAAGATATCGCTTGATGTCTTGGAAAGCATCTTTGCAAGATTTGTCCTAGACAAAATTTACACCTTTCTTCATCAGTTTGGAAAAGGGTCTGCATTTTCCAGATAAATTTGAAATAAATCGACGAATATAGGCGAGTCTTCCTTGCAATCCCTTTAACTCTTTTAGAGTTCTTGGAGAAGGCATTTCCAAAATGGTTTTGATTTTAATTGGATCTATTTCAATACCGCCTTTTCGAACCACAAATCCTAGAAACTTTTCGGAAGAAACTCTAAAGAAACATTTCAAAGGGTTCATCCGAAGTCTGAACTTTCGCAACCTTTCAAAAACTATGCGAAGATCATCTAAATGATCTGATCTCTGCTCGCTCTTGACTGCCAAGTCATAGACGTAACATTTAACAGATTTATGCTGTAGGTTCTTGAAGATTTTCATCATTGCCTCTTGGTATGTGGCCCCAGCATTTTTGAGGCCAAAAGGCATGACGGTATAGCAGTATATGCCAAAGGGAGTCCTAAATGAAATATGTTTTGCATCTTCCTTGAACATTTTGATTTGATTGTACCCCGAGAATCCGTCCATGAATGACATCCTTTCGTACCCAAAAGTATTGTCAATCATGATTTCTGGTATATGCAATGGGAAATCATCTTTAGGGCAGGCTTTATTCAAGTCCCTGAAATCAATGCAGACTCTAATCTGTCCATTCTTTTTAGTGACTGGTACTATATTAACTAACCAGTCTAGGTGCTGTTCTTCACGGATGAAACCTACATCTTTGAGCTTCTGAACTTTTTTTTCTATTTTATCCATGATTTCTGGCTTTGTCCTCCGCTGGTCTTGCTTTACGAGTTTAGCATCACCTATTATGTTCAACTTATGTACCAAAATCTCTGGGTCTAGACCAGGCATTTCCGCGTAGGTCCATGCAAAGCAATCCATGAACTCTTGTAAGAATCTCACGTACATATCAAGTTCGTTTCCTTTGATTTGAGAACTTACAAAAGTAGGTCGAGGATTTTCTGAGGTCCCTAAGTTTATTTCTTGTACTTGGTCCTCAATTAGAGGCTCAGGAGGAGGCACTTCCACAACATCATCGGAAGTTTCCAACTCCGTAAAGCCTTCTGGAGTTTCATTTGGGGGTTTAAGCCAAGGCCTGATCCCTTTCCATGGATTCAATTTTTTGGGCTTTTTAGCTTTTACATCAAAGGCTAAGTATTTCCAACGAACATGCTGTGATGGGCTTATTTCTTCATTGCTTTCAGGCGGCCAGTGTTCAGTGATTTGTGACATAGCGTCATCGTTATCACTTGCCCCCTCAGGATGTTAAAAAGTAGCCCAATCAGCAGGTTCTTGAGCAACAAGAGTTTCATAAGAGTTATCAGCTTCATACTCTTCAGTAAAGACCACGGGTCTTACTTTGACATCTTGATTCAGTTTAGGAATGCTACTGTAGGGAACATATCCTATGCAAGGACGTAGCTGTTCAATTTTGCATCACATTTCGAGATCTTCCTTCATCTCTAGAGTAAAAACATCCAAAAGAATCTGTATCCCATTTGTATTCAATCCAAGACCTGTAGGCTTCTTAAGATTGTACCCCATATTCCTCATCATGTTACAGATCACAGGGTTGTAGTTATCAAACCGTATTTTCCCATCATTAGTGATTTTGTCGATAGGATTTGGAGGAGAAACATCTTCAGCCCGATGAAAAATAATTGTTTAATCATACTGCTTCGATGGAGGCACTAAAAAGCAAGATCCTTCGAAATTATATATATGAGATGGAGTGGGCCATGGTAATAGGGGCGGTTCCCAGTCTGCTATGGAATGTACAGAAGCGTTCTTCATTCCGACGTCTTCAAAGTCCGACTCAGAATCTGAACTTCTGATTATTGAAACAACGTGCATCGGACGTATCCATCTAGACCTCTCGCGCAGACGATAGAGCGATACTTCAAGGGATGAAACTATTCGAGACATTTCATCAAAGGTTTGAAATTCCATGGCCATAGTTAAGCTACGGAGAACTGGCCGGAAACCTATCCAGCATAAATGAATCCAAGTAGAGAAGTGTGGAGGATCTTCACATCTTTCAGCCAAATGGAGCCATCTTTCTATATATCTGTAGGATAGTTCTCCTCTTCGTTGAGAAGTTAGCACAAGCTGACAAAAAGTAATAAGAGAATCAAGCCTTATAGGTGATATCTCTCTGGTAGGAGGAGGTACATTATTATTTTCCTGACCAGCATCTGAACTGTTCATTGAGGAAACTGCATTTGTTGAATATGAGGGCTTTTGACGTCTTGCTTCCCCTTTTCTCAATGATTTTGTGAATATGATCAGAGGTCCTGATTGTTTGATTTCAGTTTTGACCTTGATTACCAAAGCAGCTTTGGTTTTTATACATTTTGCCACACGCTCCTCCGTTGGTTGCGATGCTGCGAGAGGACCAGATTGCTCATCACTTCCTGAGTGGGTTCCTTTTTCTACTGAAATAGTGAAAGGTTCCGCAGGATTATCATCCACTGGAGCGCTTTTTGTGTCCATTTTAGACTTGATGGGTCTTTCTTGATACATGGCTACATCAGTGAAGTAGACTTCTTTTCCTTTGAAAGGTTTTTCATCCGCAAAGACCCGATGCACTTTTCCCTCATCATCAATATATTTGAGACATTGATGGAGAGTAGAGGGTACTATGGCATAATCATGGAGCCATCTTCTTCCCAAAAGGATATTGTAGCAAGCACGAGTCTTAACTACATGCAGAGTAGCTTCTGAAGTTAATTCTCCTAACTGGAACCGGATTTGAATCTTGCCAATCGGATTCTGAACTTCCCTGTCATATCCTTGGATAGAAGTCTTTATAGCAGATAACTTGCTTACTGGGATGCCGAGTTCTTGAAGAGCTGTAATTGTGATGAGGTTCAAAGTTGACCCTGGGTCGACCTGAACTCTCGGGACAGGAATGTCTTTGATGTAGACTATGAAATAGAGTGGCCTTGAATGTTTCATATCACCTAAGAGGAGATCCTCTTTAGTGAAAGATACAGTAGCTTTGGAAGCATTGTGAATTGAAAGACATTCCATGCATTGCTTTTGAGGCTTTTTTTATTTTGCTTTCAGGTAATTCTTTTCTATCTGATGAACTTGCACCACATGAGTTTGATTGTCTGTATTCAAAGCTTGTAGAGCTCGTATGAAATTATTACGAGTCTCCTTGGACATCTGCAAAAGATCAAAAATGTGAAGTCGTACAGGTATATGCTGGAGGTGCTCAATAACATCATACGTGAATGGCTCTAGTAGCCTTACATTAGCATTTGCCTCTGAAGAAGCTACATTTACATTAACATTGTCCCTTAAAGGGTTTACATAGGAAGAGGAAGCAGAAAAGGGTCCATCATAGTTGACTCTATAATTACTACCGAACCGAGTACCGTCATTAACCATATTACTTCGGTTAATTTCTGAACGAGTATCCCTTCTTACAGCGTTAACTTCTTCAGACTCAAAAGGCTGGCTAATTTCCTCTAAGCCTGACTCTTGCCTTGTATTATCAGGAATGGCTCGAGATGCTTGGGGCTCATTAGCAATACTCAAAATTACTAAAGTGGGAGCGCTGGCATCTTTTCTTCAGAGTCGGAACCATCATCTTGAATTTGAGAGATTTCCTGTGGTGCAACAACGTCAGTATCATCATGTTCCTGAGAGATTTCCTGTGGTGTGACAATGTCAGTATCATCATGTTCCTCCAGAAATCCGGGTTCATTAGTCGAATCAAACATAACCGACTGAGTGTTTGGTTTGGAATCCGCATCTGGAGAAGTCATCTTTGAGTTTGATTGGGAAGGAACATCTGATGTAGAGGCTACTGTGTTTGGAAAAGGAGGAATCACCTGTTGTTGTTGTGCTTCCCTAGGATCAATCAATGGTAAAGGGTCTGGATGAATTTCCTAGGGTAATGGAAAAGGAGGAGGGTCACTCGACCAGCCACTCGAGCTTGGTCTGTGTTTATCATAAAGGGCCACAGAGAGTGTGTTGAAACCATGCTTAATATATATAGTTTCCGCTTTCTTGGCCAACAAGAAAGCCCATACATAATAACTAAAATACCCCTAATCCTGAGCCTCAGTTCTAGCTAAACCAGATGACAGATCCGGCTAAACCGGAATACAAGACAAAACCCAACAATCTCCACATTGGCTTAGATTCTGCAAATCCTCAGAGCCACCTTGAGATACCCAATAATGTCTTCACGCACCTTACTGAAGGGTACGCCTCTACACCAATAGCGCAGTTTTCTCTCTTCAACACTCAACGTGTTGAACCGGCACTTCACATACCTCGCTGAAAGGTACGCCTCCGCACATGCTATGACCTAGCGTGACCACAATTGCCTCCTTTGACCTCAACACCACCGTCTTGAACCTCCGAAGTGCTTTCCATTTGTTGCCACATACATGCATCCTTGCAATACAATGAACCCAACTTCTATCCGTCAAGACAAAACTGAAGACCTCCCCGAATTTGGATCTTACTGGTACTTTTTGAATCCTTCCTTCTGTCTCTATCCCGGTGTCCTTTCTGTCAAACCTGCAACTGTCCTGTTCTATTCTGTTCTGTTAGGTTGGGCATAGTACATGCGGGTTAAATATGACCCGATGCTTAAATCGGCTTACTCCGACCTGAACAAGACTACCTTTTTCTTGAGAAAATCATCTCCGTTCAAGGCTTCCTGGATTTCCGCTAGATGATATCATCAAAGACCCATCAATCTATCTTCTGATGATCCGTTGCATCTAACTCCACCTGAACCACAGATTTCCTCCTTTGACCTCAACACCACCGTCTTGAACCTCCAAAGTGCTTTCATGTAGGCAAAGTTGTCGAACCACATAAAATTGCTGTGTTCATGTGTGTGATTGCTTGATGGTATGATTGCTTATGTATTCATCGTGGTTGATCCGTTGATCGCGAATAGTTTCCGTTGCGCCGTTTTTCCCAACAAGTGGCATCAGAGCGAGGTTGTTTGTGCACGGAAGATCATCGAGGAAAAGAGATCAATTGATTGATCTCTGTTAGGCCACAGGAGAAATCGCATCTCTGTTTACTGTAACAGAAATCAATTTTGCAGTCCACCAGAGAAGAAGAAAGAAAGGGTTCTACTGCTGCAGATCTTCATTGGAAAAGGGAAGATCGGCCGGACCAGTTCTGAGCAAGAAGACCGGAGGAAGAAAAAAAAAAAGGGGGCTGCACTCACCGGTCGTTGGCAGTCCCCGGCCGTTCACTAATCGCAGGGGCCAAAGCTGATCGTCGTCTCCGTGCCTCGCTGCTGGTCACCGGCACCGTATCAGACCATGGGGTGATCCACCGTCTGCAACCGAGTTGCAGAGAACACACGCGCACGACAGGCGCCTATTGAAGGAGACGACCTAGTTCTGGGTTTTTCGAGTTCAGGTTGGGTCAATTTGACCTGACCCGCCATGCAGCATAAGCCCAGCTTCCGGTTTCAAGTCGGTTCGGGTTTGGATTAGGTTCGGGTTGGGTTAAGACCTAACCGTTAAACCCAATCCATAGAGCAAGTTCGGTTCCGGGTCAGGTTGGACCCGAACCCAATTCTGCAGACAGCCCAGCCAGCGCTATTTAAGGTCGGGTCCTGTTCCAAATCAGGTTGACCCGACCCATTAGCAGCAGAGCCCAGAGAGCAGTTCAGTTCAGTTACGGGTCAGGTGAACCCGACTCGGATCCGTTTCAGAAGCCCAGTTTGCCATCAAGCCGTGACGTCAGCAGTGACATCAGCACGGTCAACAGGCAAGTTTGACCATATTCAACGGCTGAGATTGTTTCTGCGATATCTTGATCATCCGATATGTAATCGGAGATCCGTTTGAGCCTACGAACTTGTTATGAGGAGATCTACGCGTATATGGAAGAAGATGGGTTGTTCAATGGTCAACATGGATGTTTGACTGATTGGAGTATAGAAACTTGTTTCTGTGATATAAAAGCCATCCAGAGTCGGATTTCAAATCCGTTTCTTCCAGCGTGCTCACGATGACGAGATCTACCAAACTAATAAAAGATATTGGTAGTTTGATGGACAGAAAATTTAGGGGGACTGAAGCAACTGACAGATCTTCGATGAATACATAAGTAATCACACCATCAAGCAATCACACACATGAACACATCAATTTTACGTAGTTCGGCAACCTTGCCTACGTTCACGGGAGTAGAGAACTCATCTACTATGATCCCATCTCAATCCCCTCAGGATCTAGGATTACAGTACATCAATCAATATAGTTTCCGCTTTTTTGGCCAACAAGAAAACCCCATACATAATGACTAAAATACCCCTAACCATGAGCCTCGGTTCTGGCTAAACCAGACGACCGATCCGGCTAAACCGGAATATAAGACAAAACCCAACACTTTGAACGTAAATGCATGGGTCAAAACTCAAATGCAGCCAAGAGTACAATTAAGAAAGTCTCCTCAAAAGTCTCAAGAAATATGGAGGTCAAAGCCAAATGAAACAAGCAAAATTCAGTCACTCGCTTTGGACCGCCGACAGAACAAAAGCACAGCTAGATGTTCAGACTGCTAGTCAAGCAATTTAGACAGCCAACTGAGCAAAAGCACAGACAAGACAACCAAACAAAACAGCCTGAACCGCCAAGGGAGACCAGTTTAGACCACCGATAGATGGTTTTCAAGTAGTTTCAGCACGTTGTAAGCAGTTGCCACCACAATCCTTCATGCAAACCAATTCACTAGCAAGTTCTTAAATCGGCAGTCAGGTGCAAAACCACTTTTGGCGCTCATTTCAAATGCCCACATCCCCTCACTGCTGGGATTTCTTAAGAAAGCTATAAATAGCTATTGGGCGGAAATTTGGGGCATCAGTGATCATTATATTCATTCCAAGATATTGAGAGACATATCGTGAAACTCCTCAGCATCTTCCCTTCTACTCCAAGAAGAGACTGTCGAAACTCCCTTCTAAACACCTTAAAGACCAAAACAAGGTACTTAACTTCTGAGAATTCAATTATAGGGTTCAACTTAGTACCTAAAACCATGCCAAACCCCTGTGAAAACCCAAAATCCTAAGTTTTCTTCACTTCAGGATTTTTTTTGTCTTTGTCAATTATCGTTCCTATCTTTGTTGTGTACTTCATTCTAAATTATCATACAACAGCCCTAAAATGACACAACGTTGGACACTCCATTAATTCCAAAAAAAAGAAAAGAAAAACCAAGAGCTCCCTTGGGATTCGCCCTTCACATCTCCGAGAAAAATAAGTTATAGTTTACAAAGATTGCCTAATTGACATCAAAACTCATTTATATTAAATGATTGGTAATTTGGATATTTTAAAAAAAATCAAAGAAAAAATTTATCAGAAAATAGCTTAAATGGAAAGATGTCCTTAATTAAAATTTTTTTAGAAGATTTAGGGACTATTTGAAAAGTTTTAGAATTTATGTCCATTTTTGAAACCTTAGGGCATTATTTGAGATTTTCCCATAATATATTTTATGAAAAAATAATTGAGTTTTAAATAACAAAAAATATAATGCACAGTTTATCGGATAATTAAGTGATGTAATAACAAAAATATGAAACACATTTTAAAAAAAAATAAGGCAAATAAAGCATGGCCTCAAGCTTTATCAGGTCAAGAGATCGAATAGGCGCCGGCCTAAGCCTCCTATATATATATATATATTTATATTTTTTTTATGCAAGAATGTTCAAATCTAAGATGCGATGCGCTTTCTGAAGCATCAAAAAATGTGAGCTTAAGCATGTGCTTTTAATAGAATATTAAAAAAAAAAGGAGTCAACTTTTATTTTTAACATGTAATTATACTAAACAATGACTTCTTCCATGCTGTGTAAAATAAAACAAACTCATTGTATATGTGGTGAACGTCACACCGAAATAACCCATGACTTTCCCATTACCAATAACCCAACCAATATTTTTGCTACGAAAGTTATTAGTTTCTACTAAACGTCCTTTCGAGATTCAAGAATCACCTTTTATGCTTTTAGCATTTCAAAGAGATCTATTTGGACAATACCTGGCCTAAAGGAATTTTTAGACCAGTAAATCTTCATTGGTACGACATCTCCAATAAGTTTTGCCTAATAAGATGAGATTTTTCTTTTTGTAATCCGTAATACTGACTCCACCATTAATAATAGATTTGCATAATTCCATCCATTTTATGCTATGGACCCTCTTGTAGTTTGCATCTTCAACCCACCAAAAATTTTTGTAGAGCTTGTATAGCTAGGTAATTACTGATTCCTTTAGGGAATTTAAGCATGGACATATTATAAACTGGGATTGTTTAGGCTACTGATTTAATAACGGTGCATCTTCCAGACTGCGGTAAGGTAGGTATTTTCTAAGATTAAATTCTACTTTTGACTTTCTATAGGAGAGCCTGAAAACAAAGGGAGAAGAGGGTTACTAAGATACCTCTCCAAATCAGACATCAACCTAACTCCCACAAGGGAGGTTAATGCCCTATGCCTTTGAGGACAAGCACCGTTAATAAAATAGGCCGATGATTTATCAAAATTGACCAGCTGCCTAGAGAAATAACTCTAGCTTCCCTAACAGAGGCATAACAAAAAAATGAAGTTGATGTTAGCAAAAAATAAATGAAGAATACTATGGGCCTTCTTAGCAATTTTAACTCCATGAATAGATCCAACATTTTCCATCTTCATTAGCATATGGGAGAGTACTTCTTTTTTTTTTTTTTGATAAAAAAATTAAAAAAGATAAGATGAGAAGGAATCACTTTGTCTAAGTCCTCTTGTAGGATTAGATTCTCCAAAGGGGCACATTTATTTACCATAACTATAAATTTTGTATGAAAACCAAAGGCTTCCAAAACAACTTCAAGAAAATCTCATTCCACCCAGTCATAGGCCATAGTCATATCTAATTTTAGCCCCATCATCTTGTTTTTTTTCTTTTTCTTAAAAGAATGTAGGACCTCATGAGAAATGATGTAATTATCTAAAATCATTTTGCCTTTCATGAAGACACTCTGATAGGGTCCTATAATTCTTTCCAAGACATTTCTCATTCTATTACCCGGAGCTTCAAAAATTATATTGTAGCTAACATTACACAAGCTGATGGGTCTAAAATCAATTACTCTTTTGTTTTTTGTTTTTTTTTTCCTTAGGAATGAGGGTAATGTGAGTTTTGTTAATTTTGTCTAGCGGGGTTCCATTCACAAAGAAATCCAGAACCATGGAGATACTATCATGGCCAATGAACTCTCACATGTTGATAGAAAATGGCAAAGAATCCGTCCGGACCTGGAGAGGGCTACTTGATGGATGATATGTTGCGATAAGAACAAGATCGGATTGGGGTTGGCTCTATAGTGCCCTGGACCCAACCGAAATGAGAACAAGAATCCGTACCCAAAAATATACTTAATTGGACCTATACCCAAATATAAATTAATTAACCCAAGCGCGATCTACACCTGAAAAGAGGGCTTAGAATCAGACCCCAGTCAATATCAGATGATATAAGGTCGTATAAAACACTTAATATAAAAAGAGAATGACATCTTACCCCACTGCTAAGACACATCAGTTTTCACTTGGTGGAGCAGATTTTGGAACCCAGCCTCCTCACCCATTGCACATGAGAGTATGTGTGAGTTGTGTCTCGAGCCCCTTAACTGAGATAAATAACAATAATAATAATAAAACACTTAAATAAAAAAAATTCAACTGAGAGGCATCTTTTACTGCTCCTACCAGAAATAACCATTTACATCTCCGGAATGAATTGATCACCCTATTTTGAAACTTATCCATGTACCATTGGAATGGATTCAGAAAAAGTAACTCAGAATCCCTTAAATATTAAGGCCCTTAAACCAATATCTAGTCGTGCTTATCTTTGAGGAAGATATTTTTACCAAAAATTTAGTCTGACAATGACACCTTTCCATCATCATGTCATTACAATTGGCATGCATTCAAGGGAATCTTACAAGAGTCCAGAAGATTAGATTTTTACCTCTTGATGAAAACTGTGAGAGGTACTTACCCACACTTGCTAAACCTGTATAAATAATTAAATATATGATATTAGGTTATAAAATTGTGTTCTTGAGTACGAAACCCACAGACCCAGACTTTACGCACCAAGTATGGGTGTTGGGGGACTTTTTGTCATTCATCATCACTCGGATTCATACATACAGGGGTGATTAATCGCTTATGAGCCCAGCAAGGTTTACATTAATTGCAGAGCTGATACGAACATTTTTTTTATATAGGCTGAAGGATGGGGGCCTATATACAAATCAATCATGTGAATGTGAGAAAATGTCATCCTCACACTGGGTGAAAGTTCATCAACTGTCTGTTCATTTGCATTGGAAATCATAGGAAATCAATTCCTATGCATTATAAGTAAATATTCATAAAAATGATACAAAAAGTAGGGCAAGTTTTTAAGAAATAAAGGTGAGGTTACATAAGCAGTAAAAAATTAATATTTTATTAGAAAATGTGTTTCGATAAAGGGCTATTAACGAGTGAGGTGTGGAGGATATAAAGTAGAGATTTCGCTAGGACCTTGACTTTCATATAATTTGATTTGCTAAGATAATAGCTTGGTGACAATTATGAATTCTCATCATTGCTTCTTGCTTCTTCAATTTTAACTCCTTTTAACATCTTTTGAATTCTTAGGAATTCAATTCCGGACGATCAAACAGCCCCCCAGAGGTAGAGATTGTATCATTGTAAGCAGTTTAGATTTTCAGGTTGGTCCCACTTGAATTTAGTTAGAAGCAATACTGTGGCAGCAGTCTGTAGTTATCCCCTTGACAAGCTCTATAATCCTTGTACCAGTACCGGAAGAAATTTTAAATTCACAATGAACTGGGTTAAATTTGATAAAAATCTGTGAAGAAGAAAAAAATAAGTTTGAATTAGCTATAAGTAAAACATGTGATCAATCTAGCAAGCATTGCATACCTTTCATCAAAAAAAAAAAAAAAAACCAACTGGAGACCTTACTCTAATTTGGGTGAAATTCATCCAATACAAATGAAATATCAGAGGGGTCACAAAAATAAATAAAAAAAATAAAAAAAATAAAATTGTAAGGATAAATTGTTTTTAATTGGTTAAAGTTTCTTGCTGAGCTTTCCATAAAATAATGCTTTCTAATTCTATCAAAAGAGCCGAAAGCATAAAGCCACAGACAATGACAGGTTGGTGCTACTGCCACATAATATAAGGAATCCCCATTTTTTTTCGCTTGGTCAAAAACATATCAATCATTTTCATTCACATCACCGTAGACTTTACTCAATGATTTCTATAAATATATTCTGTACCTGAATCATCACTTTCACTATAGTGCTATTGATGATCACTGTGAAGTGGGTGTCTGAATGAGTGGAGAACAGATAAGTGAGAAAAACCTGCCAAACACCATCATTGTCTTGACTTCTTTTTGGCTATTTCTTTTCTTCCGCTGAGGACTTTGTTGAGAGGATTCATAAAGTGTAGAGGCCTTTGTATGTGGATATGGGTTGGACATCACTGCAGTGGGAATAGTTTTTTGCCTTTCTTATTTGGATTTTTACTTGTTAGCATTATTGGGGACTAAAGAGCAGAGAGACAGGATGTGCAATGGGAATAGTTTCTGTACCTTTTGGGTTTTTCAATTGCTTTCTTGAAGATTAAACTGAAGCTGTTTTGAGTATGGAAATGGGTTAGTAATTCTAGTGGCAGGAGACCAACCAGGTTCTAATCTGGTCTTTCTGTCTTAAGGGGGGGCATTTGGGTTTAACCCAAACTGGAATTTGTTTGAGTTTTTTGAAAGACTGGATGCTTGTACTTTCTATGATATTGTTTGGGTAGTAATGAAAATCAAGAGCATTATTAGATGAGGTATGCAACAACATATTCAAAAAGCTTGGCATTTGGGATGCACCAAAAGACACCTTTATGCTGCCACTCCTTTCTGTATTGGAAGTATGGAAGATAGTAGGCAAATTGATTTTGAATGTGCAGTGGGTTTTGATTCTTTCCGCAGGAGCAACTAAAGCCTTAGTCCACGTAAACCATGTCTTCTTCCCCATCTTCTTTGTCTCTCTCTCAAGAGGCCTCCACTTACGATGATATTTCCATGGAGCAGAATTTGCTTTTCTCTGACAGTCTCAAGGTAAAACTCATTTATCACTCTCTCTTGTTGCAAGCATAAATAGCCGAACTTTCACAATCTAATAACAGAACATGATGAGCATTTGGATGTACGATAAATTGTGATTGATTAAATGTTTTGGCAGATGGAATATATAATATCTAATCAGAATGTTAGACCAAATTTGATATTCATAGTCTACAAATTATGATTTGCGAAGGAAAGAAGAAACAGAAGAAAAATTCAATAAGATAAAAAGCAGCAACCCACCTCATGTTGTTTCCTATTAAGTTCGGATGGTTATCAGTTTAGGCAAGTGTTTGGCACAGTATAGAATTTGCTCTGAACTTTTCTCCCCATATACTATCCACTGCCTTCCTCAATTATGCTTTGGAATGGAAGACGAAGGAAAACAGTATTCCTAATTGTGGATTTCAATCATAATTGGATGGAAGGTCATTATTTCGGGTATTTTGTATAGTTCTACTCTAAACATGCCACATAAATCAATAAACGAAACTGCACCTGTCATTAAAGGGCACCAAAACAGTATCCCACCTAATGTGATCTCCAACTTCTTTACATAAGCCAGGCATGGAAGAATGGACTAGCATCTGTTCCAAGACATTTAAAAGTCTAGGTACTGTGAGCATCCAAATGCACTTCTATATGTATTTTGTCGATAATCTGTATGCAATTTGTTAATCTAAAGTTACTAAATTGTTGATATGTTTTGCTTGCTACTCCATTTTCATCAAAATGTGTATTGTTACAATGATTCCATGATTCTGTTGGCTCTTTTCCCATTCAGCTTATTGTGATTTTCTTGCAAGTTTAATGAACGAGGAATGCTTTCACAATTTTTGTAGATCCCCGGAAGGATTTTTTATTTTCTTTTTCCTGTTAGTTTTTATGTTACTTATTATGTGCTTTCAGGATTTGAAGACTCTCAGGACACAGTTGTACTCTGCAGCAGAGTATTTTGAAGTATCCTATACAAATGATGACCATAAAGAGATGTGTGTCCCTTTGATTCTACTTAATATGTGCTCCCTCTTCTGGAAAGTGAGCTTTTCTACTTTGATATTGATATTAGTTCCCCGGGCATTTATGTAGGGTAGCAAATACCTTGAAAGATTATGCAGTTCGAGCTATTGTAAATACAGTTGATCACTTGGGTTGTGCATCAGATAAGGTAAATGGACTTTTAGATGAGAAGGCTGATGAAGTTGCAGCAGCCAAACTCCGGGTCTCTTGCATTGAACTGGTATTCCTTGATTTTATTTATTTATTTATTTATTTTTAGTTAGTGGGATGGTAATTAACATGTTCTTTTCATAAGAACCAACAGGGCAGAAAGTTTCTAGAGTATGTGGTCATACATTTTCTGAACACTCTGAACTTGTGTTCTTGGGAGGTTCCAATAAGCAATAAGCAATCCTTTATGTTCATGACAGAAACTGCAGAAAACTTGCTCTGACCTTTAACCGTGGGTTTAGTCACTATTGAAGAGTAGTAAGGACCATGAATAAAGAATTCCACCTTTACTGAGTCGCTCTTATTTCGGGTATTTTAGAAAATTCAAACATGCCAAGCACACAATGACCGAGAAGGTATTTCCCAACAATCTCTTGCAATCATGACTCCCGAGTACCACAAGCGGTTCATCTTACCAGGTATAGCGTTCTTCATTTGCCTTCATCATGTGCAAGGCATATTTTACTTTTAACCCTTTGTATCTTCATTCTCCAAAACATGCTTCCAAACAAACTGTTATCAAATTCCGCAATCATCATACCAAGAATTAAGGAAGAATTCGTTGTGTTCCACCTTCTAAATTTTTTGTTCAGCTGGGGAATCCATGAGTCGCTCTTTACAGACTGTGGCAAGGCAGCAAAGCTTCAGCCTAGACAGTAAGTATAATGAATCACAATGACTTCAGATGAGTAATTTGTGCTCTCTCTTATATCATTTTGATCTAGTGCTGACAGTTCAAAAATGTTTACCATTTCTCAGTGCATAGTTTCTTATGTGCCATAGAAGATATTTATAAGAAAAAAAATATGGAAAAATCTGCTCATTTATCACGTGATCTTTGTGTTAACAGAAATGCGAAACATAACCAGAGATACTCCATCTTCATTCAGGTAAGTAGTTTGAGCCTTGAGGTATTATGTGATACTTGAGTGAGGGAAACAGAAGATGTGCTTTTTTTCATTGGATGGGCCATACCATCTCTCCCCTATCAGATGGTCCATTGGTCCTGCCCATTCCATTGTTGGTTTGCAATTGGACTACTACAGCTAAAGGTCCATTTAAGAGGGTAAGATGAGTCTTGGACTTGGTTCCTCAAATGGGTGGCACCATTCGGGTATTTATCACCAATGGTAAGGCACATCTGATGGTTTCAACAGTTGCGTATACAATTTGTAGGCTTCATCAATGGTGCTGATCCGGCATTGTATATTTCCCCGAACGGCACCCAACCTTTTGTGCTCAAGTTGATGTTCTTCATTGGATTTATTTCTCATTTCACCAAAATTGTGCTTTAACATAAAACGTCTCGGATTCATAATGCAGGAAATTGTGTTCTCCATCACCTGCCCCACAACCAGGGACATGTTTGGTTGCAGGTACTATTGGATCTTGTGTCAACGTTCCACAGATAAGTTCTTTATGTTTGGATTAGAAGACCTTTTATCTGAGGTGTTTTTAACTCATAATATTTGATTCATAACCCAGATAAAAGAACAATTTCACCTGTTCCCACTCCACGTTTATTTCGTTCTAGATCCATGGCAAGTAGACCCACCACTCCGAACTCTTCCGACACACAGAGATCCACCACTCCAAATTCCTCACAACTACAGAGAACCGCCACTCTCAACTCTAGCAACACACATCGACTGGTAAGTAGAAGAACTAATGGTCTAATTTATCTCATTAGTTACAAAGGTGAGACTGTCCACAAGCTCATCAAATCTTTTTTATTTTTTTATTTTTTATCTGTACATCTATATCCTCCCTAGACCCCACAATAGCTGGAGCTTCATGCACTAGGCTGCCTTCAATATTTTTTATCTATGATGAGCAACAAGTTTGTCAACTTACAATTTTACTTTCCAACTTTGGAACTAAAATAATGTTTGTAATACACATAGAAATAGAAATTTGTATATTTTCTAGCTCATAATATATGCGGCTGTCAATATGATTGGAACTTACATGAATAACCCATATGGCTAAAAAGGAATCCTGACCCTTTTTGGGTAGGCTGGGGTGGCATGCTGACCCTTCAATCGCTAGCCTCAAAAGTGTGGACCTTGTTTGTACAACGTGAAAGCTGAAGCAGACTTTATATTAGATAATCATCATCATCATCAAAGCCTTGTTCCAGTTATGTTGGAATTAGTTCTAAGAATTCTATTTTGCCAATCCAGTCTAATATGAGATTCAATAATCTCATAAAGTAATATAATTTTAGCTCAAATTGTTTCAGTTTAATATAACATTGACGGGGTAGAGAACTTCCACTCTTTAGTGAGGACTCGACACACTTGTTTGCATAGATATGTTCGAAATTTGAATAATCCAATATGGCTGCTTCTGAGAAAGTGATACTAAATGCTTTGTAGAAGACATATTCTCCATGCATGCTGATCCAAAGAGGTATTTGGGGTTTATGCAAAGTTGCTGTTATGACATTCTTCAATGAGATTCCAAACCTCCAGATATTCTAACACAAGAAGCATGGACCTTTTCTCTATTTATGTTCAATTTTAGTGAAATTTCAGATGACCATGAAGTTTACCGGTTATGTCTACTGAAAATTTCTTGCCTTAATTTTCAAAATTTGGAATTACATATGTGATGCGTCACAATCTTATCATGAAATCCACTATAGCATGTGATCATGTAGAAATTTAAACTTCTGAAACTAGTCACAATTTAGTACTAAATCAAAGGATTCTACTTTCTGGGTTGTACCGTGTCCCAGTCAGACACATTGTGCTTCTGACGGATTTCTACAACTAGAATTCATTAGCTAGCTACATCATTTTTCCTTTTAGATCTTCTATTTTCCATTAATCGAACTGGCATTTCTCATTACCCTGGAAATAGCAATGTATAACAGATTCACAGTAGATGATTTTCAAGAAATATGTATCACTTACCAACAATATACGGCATCATGAGCAACAGTAGGAATGATAGTGGTGGTTTCCACATAATTTTTCTTGCACACATTTACATGGTCTTACATGAGAGGTGCTCTGTTGTATATTTATGCAGTATCCCTCGGAGCCTCAGAAATCAGCATCAATGCGCCTGTTCAATGAAAAGGATGGCCAGAAAGGGACTGATCAATATCCTAGTATAAGTAAACGCCTCTTCAATGCCTTGCTCAGCAGGAACAAGTCGAAGAATGATCCAATGATGTATAGTTACCTGGACGAATACTAGGAAAACAAAATGCCAACCCATATAAGGATGAAAGGAAGGATAGATGAGACGTATTTATTTATTTTTCCCTTGTTCTTTATCTTTTTACAGTGGGAGAGAACTGTTCTTGTTGCTATGTCTCACTGTACTATAAACTTACTGCTAAAATCATATACCATGTTCATTGAAATATTTGAAAGAAGTCAGTATGGATAGTAGTCCGCCGTTGCCACTGGCCACGAATGCAAAAGCAAGACCATGAAGTAAACCAGGGTTTAGGAAGATTTCATGGAGGCAGAACCTTTTGCATTTACAGCTCAAGTAGTAATTAAATGCCCGAAGTTAGCCGACAATGCAAATAAGAGCATTGGTTAAGGTCTTGTCCCACCAGGGATTAGGTCCCAGGATCGAGTTTGTGAGGGTTTCTGTATTGAGCTAATGTCCCTGTTTTGACCCTCAGAACTCAGTTCCTCTGGCACAGTTTAACTGTAAATCTGATTACTTGTAACTCTACCTGTAATTAGCCATGGCAAAGAGTATAACTACTGTCAGTCACAGGTAGCTCAGGTTATCCAAATGCATGAGCCCTGATTTACATGTAAATCGTGCTACGGCAATTATGATGCACGAATACTTCAAAATGGGCTATGATGCATGGATCCTTCGAAATGGGCAATGTAATGTGCAATGTATCATATCGTATCCCGATTGTATCTCAACATCATAAACAATGGCCCCTCTGGTTCTACCAAAAATGTAATGACCAAGAAAGGAAGAAGAGAAGGCCTGAAAGTGATGGTTCCTAATGTGTGGAATGAGTGCTGCCTGAAAAATCTCCCAGATTGTAGGCACAAACTCGGCATTGCACATTGCATTGCTAATAGACCACCACATTGAAATGGTTGGAGCTACAAGGTAACTAGGTGAGGGACATCATCGTCCCCCAGGGAGGAGGCAGGGTTGATCCTAGCAAGGTTCGACCTCCTGCCCAAAATTAATAAATAAATAATTAACTTAGACCCATTGTAGCCCTCAAATCCATCCAACCATGCTACAAAAAGAATATTTAAATGGCAAATTTGAGTTATTTACACAAACAAAATCCATTTAGATTTGCAGGCTCAAACCTTTCTTTGTTCAAATAATTATTGCAGTTCAATTCATCAAACTGGAGGTGGAATTTCGTTACCTGACATAGACTGAATATCCAGGGACAACTTCTAATCCCTTGGATAGTCAAAGAGGGCGTTCATATTCATATAGGGATTCTGAATGGGATTTTCCAGTATGTAATGGTGGGCAGTGGTTTAGTTTAAAAAACTATATACATGCTAGAGCTGGAGAGGGTTACAAATACCAGCCCCTACGCTCTAGCTGGATTGAATTTTGGCGAACCCACCACCTTGACCTCAATCAACCTGACCCAACTTATTACTCTTCCACATGCAGACTCAACTCAAACCCAAAGCAAGATTTCAGTGTTCAAGTTGACATTTCCAACCCGAGTATTAAATGGCTCAGGTTAGACTAATATCCGTTGTCATCATAAGTCAACCAGACCCCATTGCCAGTCCTAAATTAAGTACAGATCACAAAATAAATCCTTTCTTTAACAACTAATATAAGTTCCAACATCAAAAGGGTGATAGAATGACCAGATTGTTCCATAACATGCTCATACACATATTTACAAATAACAAACACTTCACATCATATCTACAGAGGAAGAATACAAGGAGAAACTGCACAGAATAATAAACACCACCATACCCCTTCACCTGACCTTCATAATTATCAGATATTCTGGGAGCTTTAAAGTGCTTTACTGCCCTTCAACTTCACCAGCAAAACACTGGAATGTTTGTCCGTCTGTCTATGTCATGGAATGGCATGCCACTGGTTTAGCAAGTGCTTTTAAGCCCAAAGGTGTGTCCATCTGTATCAGTATATGCCTGATGATATAAATAAGTCGATGTGATAGCAAAAACCCATAAGCGTACCAGATGGCAGATCATAGCCATCATAGATTTGGAGGATAAAACAACAATCCGGAAAAGAAATAAAGATTCTGGAAGGATGATTGAGATCTACCTGTCTGAATGACAATCAGGTCCATTAGATCAACAGCCCTGATCAACAGACCATTGATGCAACAAGTACAGATGCATCAGGATACTTCTGGTCTCTAAAGTGGATTAGTGGAACATAATTCAAATATAGATCAAACTAGAGAGAGGAGAGCAACCAGCCCAAGGTCCAGCCTAAGAGCAATCCAGCACCAACCAGACTCAACCCAACTGCAAATGCAACAGCACACTTACCAATATCATTTGTCTTTTTAATCATTGTTCTCTTCATCTTATGCACAGCCTTCCTCATCTGCCTTGCCTTCAAAGGCATCCATGGTAATACCGGAAAGAGCATTGATAACTGATGATCTTTGGCTTTGAGCTGCAGAAGAAGGGACTCTAGTTGTAACACCCGTAGCCACTGCTTGTATGCAAACAGATAAGATGCTTGCTTGAAGAAGAGTTTGATTATGTGCTCCTTCTCATTGTAGGCCTGCTGGGCTGCCTTTTCTGCTTCCCTTGCTCGAGTTTGGGAATGGCGAAGTGCTTCCAACAACTGGGCCTTGCTTTGTTCACTCCCAGAAGTGTGCCTGCTGTCAGTTGGATCCATGATGGTGGAACTGTGGGTGCCACTGCAAATGATTATGGACTTGATTAAGCTCAAGTCTACACACTTAAAATGTTGTCAATAACCTTGTAAAGTAAAATAATGTATATTCCTTGCAGTTCCAAAGAAATTGAAGGTAATTTATTATTAATGAAAGATGAAAACCATCTAAGTTAGCCCCCTTCTTTTGGTTAGGTAGGTCATGTTTCAAGTATAGGACAACCCATTGTTGGGACTATATTTGGACACTATATGCATGTTGCCCTGTATGTACGAGGATACATTTAGTTATATATTTCTCATGCTCTTCTTTTCATATGAGAAACATGAAACAAGTGTAGAGAGTGAGAAAACTGAAAAGCCTTTGGAGACCAAAAGAGAGTTCCTACTATTTCTAGCAGAAAGTTAAGAGATCCCAGTTTCCTATTCTCTTTCATCAAAAGAGTGCAAAAGGGGGTTACTACACGCATGAAAAAGGTGATTCTCAACCTAGTGCCTGTTCCATGTGCGCCAGCTGTGGCATGCTTTTCCCTTCTTTATTTTCTTCCTTGATTTATCATTGTCCTAGTGCAGATTGCCTTGTGTAATTGTTTTAACGACTGCGTTGAATTCCTAAGTGATAACATAGGAGAATTCCACATCAATCTAACACATTAAACTCGGTTACCATCTTCACTACAGTTTTAAGCGTAAATGACAGTTTTACTTAAACTTATGCCAGCTGTAAAGGCAAGTTTACACAGGTTCATATGATATCGCATTCCAAAACATGATCCAAGAGACTGTTCTACTGCAAAGGTGGGGATCCTAAAATTTGTCATGGATTTGAAGTCATTCCCGCCCCCAGCATGAACCTTTCAACATTAAGAACATTAATTTAGACTGCACATTCTTAGGATAATGTAACTTCTAAGCATAGAGAAAGATGGACAAAGCAGCAAGTATTTTTGGGCATCAAAACTCTAAGAACTAAGAAGGGTTAAGATGTTTCCAACTGGAAAAAATGATAAAAACATTAGGTTTGAACCACCAACCCAAAATCTCGTCTTTACAAAACTAGAAAGGAAAGAAAAACTGACTCAAATGAAGTATGTAAAATATCACTCCACCCATTATTCATTAATGATCAATCTAAAGTAAAGAAAGTGCATGCATATTTCTGATGCCTACAACTAACCAGCATTGGAAAGTAATGAAGCTGGAACACAGAATAAAAGAATCTAAAATGATACCCGAAAGATTTCTCAGAATCAAAACATGAGCGATGTATTTCAGTCAAAGGACAATGTTCTCCAGCCATGCTCACAGAAGCAGGACTGCATTGTGCATACTCAATTGGGGTGCACCGACCAGAATGTAACTTATGATCTAAAGATGATGCCAAAATTGAATTGTGATTGAAACTCGCAAGACAAGTAAATTGGCCTTTCTGCGCATGCAAGGCCTGAGGTCGTGGAAGGTCACAGTTCTCAATCTGATATAGAGATTTCTGTGCGACTAAAGAAGCCAGTTCATCTCTATCAGCAGTTCGCCACCACGGCTCAGTCCTATCACTCCATATCCAAGATGACTCTATGTCCAAACAAGTTTTCATCTGTTGATTTGAAATATACAGATCAATGGATTCCCAATCCATTAACTCATCTTCACTGTAGTCTTTTTGGTTCCTAACCCATTCACTCAAGTATGCCTTCTGCTGGAGCAACAGTTTGTTGTTACTGTTACCAGCCTTCAGCTCTCTAACTCTAGCTTCGGAATCATGCTTCATACAATTGACTGACACACACTGCTGCGGTTCCAATAATGAACCAGTGCTCTTATCTGGTTCAATGTAATTATCTTCAGTTGATAGTGGATCCTCCTTATGTTTAGAAGTGGGCATTGTATCGACATTTCTTGAGTCTTCAAGCTCGCTCAAAGAACTTGGTTGTTCATTTGTGAATTCCTTCTGGTGTGCAAAGCCGGGTTGCAGCTGGAGCCACCACTTTGTGTCAGGTGGTAGATTGGAGTAAGTGGGATTCCAGTTGAAAGGCAAGAAAGTTGCAGGATGATTTGGCACATCTGCTGCATCGCCACATGAAGGTTCAGACTGCACTCTAGATGATGATGATGATGACTGGCAGCAAGCTAACTTTGGAGCTCTCTTAGCATCTTCTTGTACAAAGCAACGGTTTGCAGTACGCTGCCAAGCTGCTCTCGCTTCTGCAGCTGCCATCACAGTATCATCTGCAGAACATGATGCTGAAATAAAATATATATCCACCGAACAATACACGCAAACATGTAAGGGAAGTTATCCTTGTTAAAAAATGAGGAGAATAGCACAAGGAAATCAGGCCCACGCATTAATCCAAATTCAAAATATATATATCCTCATGAAATCAACTTACGTATTTATCTTCTTTAGGCACTCCATAATTCAATTATTAGGTACTAGAAGAGTTTCCACACTTTTATCAATTGTTTAGTCTAGTGAAATGTTAGAACAAAATAAGTACAAGTGTACAACGATGCTAATGGAGTTAGTTTAAAGAGGTGATCACAGGAAAAGAAGAAAAGAAAGGGAAGGAGTGGTGTGGCGGGAATGAAGTGGAATGTGAGTAGTAGAAGGCCCAACAAGAGTTTGAAAAGGAAATGGTAGATAATTCCATCACAACTGGATAGGATGAGTATAAAAGGTTCCATTTCCTTTAGATAGGGAGGCCAGAAACTCTTGGAATCTTTATGAGTAAATGACTTATTTGCATTCTTACTTCCCACCAATTTGGTTCATTTACCTATTAGAGTGATACTGATATTGTTAGCTCTGACTAGAGTTAGAGCATTTTGTTTCGTCGCACAGATACTTTCAATAAAATAAAATTTGCACTTCCAAATAGTTGTTTTGGTATTGGTTTATGGAAGAGTCAGTGGGTCATTTATTCATTCAGTTCAGCATTTGGAGTTTCTTCTTGTCATTTACAGTAACTTTTCTACTTCCTCTTTTTAGACTGTATCTTGCATAAGTTCAATTAAACAAAAAAATAGAAAACACAGAACAAAATGAATCTAACATACCCTATTTAAAATTATTACAGAAGGTTGTAAATTGTAATTACGATCAAGATTCAAGAGCACAAGAATAAGGCAATGGAAAAAAGGACTAATTAATTAAATGCTAGACTTTTTGTAAAACAAGAATGATTACATCTCCTTTCATAGCATTTTTTGTAATCTATGTTTTGGGTACACAGCCATTAATTTATGTTGGATATGTACATTGTATTATCCCGATCTTTTTCTATGAAAACGATCTGTTACCATTCAAAAAATAAAATTAAATACTATATATATTTTTCAACAGTTCCAATTCCAATGAAGTGAGAAATTAAGGTAGAAGTATTTCAGTCAAAACTGAGAACATTTGGCACTAAAATCAAACCTCAAGACGAGCATACCTGATAACATTTGCTACAAAAAAAAGTCCTAATCAAGCCCAACAACAAGCTTGCTTTCAACGTTGAAAAAACATGGGGAGTTGGGAGAAGTCTAAGATTGGGATCAGACATGATGGCTTCAAACAACAGGGAAGAACCTAATCTAATCATTTCTTTTATCAAAAAGAGTAAATTAAAAACTTCTTTGGAATCTAGTCTCCGCAACCCGTACAGATTAGCAGGCTACTTAATTTGAAAGAGATCTTGAAGAAAGTAAAATAAACCTCCACTGTTCATACACTGTATTACATATCAAGAATGCCATGCAGATTTCAAAGATCCACTTATGGCTTATAATCATACTTCATAATTTCCATTTTTTTTATCGGTCATTCAAAATTTCCAGTTGCAGCCAAAACATATAAAGGCTACAATCTCCTCAGAACAAAGGTTTCATTAGGTTATTTCATTACCCAATGCGGGTCCTGATGATGCAGGGGCCTGGGAGGGTCCAGACTGGAGACAAGCCTAATCTTTGGCAATTTCGCACAAAGTGGCTACTTTTCAGCTCTGGAACCTGCATTATCACACATGGCACCTGAGACTTTCACCATTGCACCAAAGCAATGACCTTCTCAGAATAAACTTCTATGGATTAATCTACAAACACATGTTCATTTATCATCCGAGAAATCAGCCACCAGTTTGAAGTTTGAAGTTTGAAGCTTAAAGCAGAATAATATCACACAAAAACAATTAAGATTTCATAACCACTTAGGAGGTAGGAACCAGGATGAAGTTTAGTGGTGCAACTGAAATAGGACATCACGGTCACATCATCGAGATCGCTGACTTCATCCAACCTAATAACAGCATCACTATCTTAGCATCTCAGGTAGCCTCGGTGGGGGGAATCCCAATGAGAAACCAAAGCCATAATCTTTGTAGCTCCAACAAAAAAAAGGCAAAACCGAATTAAATTTCATGAAATGGATCCACAGGCTTTCTTCAATCAAATACACAAACCCCAATCCCATTTCAAACACACTCCACATCACAAGAAAACAGGAAGGAAATTTTACTTAATTCAACTGTCCACCACAACAGTCATCAACAAAATCCCAATCCGACAGAACCCACCAAGCAAAAGGAAAATTTTCACAAAGAAAACTCCAACCCACTTCACAAGATCTCCCAAGTGACCACAAAACCAACACCCAATTCAAAGAACCGAACCAAATCCACAAAAACTGTTTCAGAAAATAACAAGTCACAGATCCGAAATTTTTTTCACCACAACCAACTTCAAAAACAGAATCCCAATTAATATTCATCACCATCACCCAAATAAACCCACTTAAGATTCATCATAACCACCAATTCAACCCAAAAATCCAACTCATCTATTATACAGAATCAGGAAATTAAAAAAAACACAGAAAAAAAAATCCATGTCATGTTGCAAATGAAGAACAATCAATGAGAAGTAGAAGAAAATTCAAGAATCTAATCATATAATATGTAATTAGAATACCCAAAATTGTAGTCTGAGATCTGTGAAAGAAACATTACCCACTAAAAATGAGATCTTTCACAACAGAAAAACAGGTGACTAGATTAAATGGATCTGAACCCAAACAAGAGCATGAACATCTGGTGCCATTTATCTGTTCCTGGAGATCCTAAAACCAGAATCCACGACAGATCACATGAGTCCCGCTGTCAGAATCCTAAGTTTGACAGAAACGGCAAAATTCTCTCCATACATGCCTTTGACATGAAAGTTCCAAAACTACCCCCGCCAGATGACCCCATAACTGCGTAAAACATGCCGGTCATATTGCTAGATAACAAGGGCATGTAGGGAGAAGGAAGAACTATTGAGGACAGGTGTCGAAGATCTATTAAAGCAGCAGGGCAGGGGAAAGAGGTTCAGGATAGGATGCTTTTCGTGGTTGGACAGAGAAGTGGGGCCCACTGGTGATGTGATACGTGCCGACTGATGAAATTGCCAATGAGCTCATGAAGTGGGAAAGGTGGTTATTTGGAATTGGAAGTCCCTCTCCTCTTCTCTTATCCTTGTATTTGAATGCGGTTATAAATTTTTGGAGATTTTATTTTTGATTGTTTCCTACGAAAATGAGAGACTGAGTCAAGTGCCTACTGCTGGCCTCAATCATCCCTCTACTTCTGGGAATTGGAGGGGAGAAGAGAATTGCATGTGGTTCTATGGGCACAGCCCTTGTACAGTGAAAGTGACAGGCTTGGATCATCACTGGCCCCCACTTAATCTATGGCTAAAAAGTTTTTATAATTAAAAATAAGTGCACATTTGATCCAATGTAATGCAGGCCAATCCCAAATCCGCCGAAATTCCAGGCCCACAGACAGTGATGAGCCCAATTGACCCTTGATCTCCACAAGGATCTCTATCCTTAGTTAAATTAGTAATTAGTTATTTATTTCTATTTTTATATTGAGTTGAGATTAGGACTTAATTTAAATTAGTAAGTTATAGTTGTTTAGGATAGGTATTTCCTAATTTAGAATTAGTCATTCCTATATAAGAAGGAGTATCCGATTGTAAAAGACATGTTTTATTCAATTATAATTCAGTTTTTAAGAGATTTTCTCTCTCTTTGCATTTGAATAATCCTCTGGGAGATTATTCTACACTCGATCGGAGATCCGAAGCTGCGCCACAATAGTCCAATTTATTTGGATGTATGTCCTATACCATAATACATGACTATCAAAAGGGGTCCCTATTTTAAAGTCCACTCAAAGGGATTAAAATGTGGGTTTAAGGTGAGCACCAATACTCACCTAAGGCCTCTTTTTTAATTCAATTGGGTCTCTGCCTAATTTTTTGGAGTGTAGGCTAGTTCATACCTAATATTAAGATAGATAACTAATTGGCCGGGGACGTACATGCTTTGGGATGGATTGATTTGGCTCACGAATACTACTACAAGTTGCACCGGCTCAATATGTCATTGGATCACTTATTATGGTTGCAAATGGTACCAAATTCTCCGATTACTCGAAAGTTCCAACCCGTTAATAATCGAGTTTGGGTCCTTATTTAGGTCTTGATAAATAAATGGGTCTATATATGGGTCTTATTTTTTTACCGTTAACCTAAACGGTTATGGGTCTGATTCGACCTTAATTCCTACTCGTAGACCTAAAATCCAATATATTACCTAAGTTTTCGAAAATCTCTTTCTTAAAAATAGTTTTCTCTAAATAATACTCTACAAAGACCCGGACCCAAACCTCAACTCACCACATACATGGAACCGGTTCCGGTTCTGAATCCATATTTTCATTAACAGTTTGGGTTTCAGATCCTAGAAACTAATTTCAAATTGGATCCAGATCCATCTTCTCATTAACAGTTCCGGATCTAGGTCCATGGGAATCGAACTGTTTACAACCTTACTTATTACTTAATCACTTAAGGATGCATTTAATAATAGGTGAGAAATTTGCAAATTTGAGGATTGCTTACTACCCTTGAAATAGGACTATGATAATTTACAATTGTCAAATGTAGGTTTTCTACACTTTTGTGGGAAACTGGTGAGAACCAAAGACGATTTGATTGTCAAACATGACTTAAAATTGAATTCTCTTTGTACAGCTAATCAATGTAATTAAGATATTAATACATGTTTAGTCACGTGTATATGGGAATGCTTGTATATTAGCTGATATGTTCAAATATTATCTGGTATTAATAGAATTATACGTAATAGTGTACAGTGTATCATGTGGTATAATATATTGATATTTTTAATTGGGTCCCAAGTGGGGTCTTAGCACTGGCGGACCCAGGTAGAAAGCATTGGGGACGTGAAGCCTACTATGGTTAAAAATGTCTAAAACACCCCTACGGATTCAGATTATTTATGGTTTTTTTTTAACATTTGATTTGCCTCCTGCTCAAGATGTTTTTAGAAATTGAGACCCAAAAATTTTTTTTTTCTTAGTTAAAAATGTCTAAAAAACCCCTATGGATTCTGATAATTTATGGGTTTTTTTTTACATTTACCTCCTTCTCAAGATGTTTTTATACATTGAGGCCCAAAAAAAATTTCCTGGGTCGCCACTGGAACTTAGATCAGCTAAATAAAACTCATTTATTTGTTAACGTAGTTACCCGCAGACTGCAGCTCCCTTTTTTTGTTTGTTCCCTTTTTTTTTGTCCCCTTTTTTTCAAAGAAATGCAGCTCCCTTTTAAACGTGTGGCTATTAACGACAAAACAGTTGCCTCAAAGTATGAGCAACTGTTAGGTAAAGTAAGACTATCCAAATACATGAATCCAGTGAGACTATCCAAATACATGAATCCTGATTTCACCTTAAACATACACTTGATTTATAAAGGTCCAAACCCAAAAGATTATAATATTGAGGTTTAATGTTTTTTTTTAAATAAGACATGGATATCATCCTTTGACTTGCTACTGTTGGGCGTTCCTTCCTGTTGTCTTGAGTGATGGGAATAAAAAGTGAGCGAGGTGATTTATTTAATGCTGATTACAAGTCCACTTAGCTCACAGTGTTGGGGTCTTTGGTAATTCATTTGTTACTTAAATATTATTTAGATGGTAAGTAAACTTTCTTTTCTTTACTTTCCCCATCCCCACCTTTTTTTTAAAGTAAACTTTCAATATATTTAAAATTAATTAATGGATAATTATAGTACGAATGCCCTTATATTTTACATTTGCCCAAAAACTATCCACAAAATGGTAAGTACCATACATTTGTTCGTACAGGAAAGGATGCCTTATAAATGATGATTTTACCTTTCAAACTTACGATATCCTACATTTGTAGTATATCAAACAAAACTCGCTTTTTTCACATCTTCCTTTCTACCAAAGACAAGGAAAAAGTTGGCTACTTCTTCTTCCAATAAATGAAGAAGATAAACGAAATAGAGGCTACATACCTCTCGTGATGACTGAAATAAGTGAACTCTGGATGATAAAAACTTGTATAAGAAAAGCCCCAACTCAGGAAGCTAAAAAGGTAAAATCAATGAAGAGAAACTAGAGTTTCATGGTGAAAATGCGATTTGAGTTTGGGGAAAGGAGTAGAATTTGCGATATCCTACATCTATAAGATATCACATTATTCGATATTCTACTTTTGTGAGATATCGGATTGTTTGATATCCTACAGCAGTAAAATTGTCATATAAAGGGCATCTTGTCCTGTATGAATAGCTGAGTGGTAATTTAAAAAAAAAAAAAATAAGGTCTTAGGGTTTTGCCTTATTTTAAAAAAAAGACACAAGTTTTAAAACTTTTTAAATTAGTCCTATTACTAAGCCCAAGCTTAGCACGGGCATTTGTGGCTAGTATATATAGTAAAATAAAGCAAATGAGTGCTCTCAAGAGTGCCACATTAGTAACCATAGAGTTCTTCTTTCCGTAAAATACATAATAAAATATGCACGGTTTGACCTGCCCCGTCACTTTAGGCATCGATAGATCTAATCTTCCTCTCCTAAATTACCCTAATTTATCTCCTTCAAAATTTTAACCTTTTTTGACCAATCAATATGATTATCCCTCATCCTAAAATCTCTTTAACTTAGACTAACCAACCAAATTATATATATTATAATAATACCCTTTTTGCCAAAGAGCGTGGGAGAGCAACAGGTGGTGCTCTCTTTGCTTGACAAGTGGCTAGATTTCCGATTTATACAAAATCTCTTCCCCTACAAAATCTCTCTCTTCCTAAAATCTCTCATTCAAATTGGATCTATACAACTCACCTAAAATCTCTCCCTAATTTCTCTTTCATTCATCTACAACTTCTCCCAAACGATCTCTCTCTTATCTCTAAGAATCCTTCTCCAAACCAATCTCTTTGCTATCTCTTAAAACACTTCTCTTCCTTTACAACTTCTCCCAACCCTATGTATCATTGCCTCTGCTAATAAATAAATCGATCTATCATCAATTTCTGTACAACCTACCAATAAATAACTCGAATTATCATCACTCCCTCTGCCTTACCGATTCCCCCAGTGGTATAGCAAATACAATGACTCCTACCATAATAGCCAGTGCATTCACTCTATTTGTTGGCCGTGGTTTTTTTTTTTCCAGGATCTGAAAAGGTTCTCAGGATTAAGTCATGTATTCCCCCATAAAATTTAGTTTCAATATGAGGATCTAAGTTGGTAATATCTAAATGCATTATATATCTTCGCCTCTCTCATTCTAAGGTTTAAAGGGATCTTTAATTTTCATTTGAGGTTTTTAATTCTTTGCTTATTCATTGGTATAGATTTAAAATAAAACTAATATTGTATTGTTCAAAATCTTTTGTTTACATTTATAATCAATGTTGGTGTAGATTGCCAATTTGATATCGATAGAGAGGGTAAAAAAGACATGCATACGAAACCCATGTTAGATCCTCCAAATTTCTAACCTAGTATCAGTGGATTTGAGTTGAGTTGGACCTCACAAGATGGATCCATACTCATTGAAAAAAAAAATGTAGTATAAGTTGATGAAATTTATAAAATATGAGCCCTACATGAATTAAATTTCTTAATGCATGGGTCCATGTATTGGTCTTAAGATGTTTTTTTTAATTTCATTAGCCAATTTTATCTTTCATTGGGCCACAAGTTTTTTAAAGTTCTTTCTTCTATTCAATTCATATTTCCAAGTTTTTTTTTATGTCTTTTATTTTTTTTAATATTTTTTCGCATGAGTAATCACCTTTATATATTTGAAATTTAAATTTATTTAAGACCACTCACTTTTTAAAGCACTACTTGCTAATTTTGATTTTTTAATTCTCCCTAAAATCTTTCCTAATACGCTGTTTTATGTGTCTAAAATCTTAATAAAATTCACTTGACCAAACAACTCTATTTTTTCTATAGATGATATCCAACTACACTTATTCTATTTCCATGTATAAATCTTTTTAATTTTTTTAATTATTTAGTCAGGCCCAATTAACTAAATGGCAAACTCAGGCCTGAATTTTATAGGTCATGTCAGGCTTGGGCCAAGTCTAGGCCAATGCTTTTAAAGTTGGTTCAAGCTTGAATATGCCTTAAATTGGCCAAGCTTAACTTGGCCCACGAAGACCCCTTTTAAAAATTCTTTATACATCCTAATAGTCGCTATGATTTAGTTTTTTCCTTTTTTTTTCCTAAGTTGGCCCAGTGGCTAGGAGTGGGAAGGCAAAGCACCCATATATTTATCAAATGGATAGCATTGGACATTGGTCTATTTTCTTTTCTATTCAATTCCAACTGATCAATTTTTTTTTTATAGTGAGAACATTGGTTGACCTAATGATTCTTATACATTAGATTATTCTATCTATTTTTTCTTTACTATATAATATTTCTTTTCCTCTTAAGTTGAGCTTCTGGATTAAAGGAAAAATGATCTAACTTTTTTTATTAATATTCTAATGAGACTTTATAGGTATAATATTTTTACCACATAATATTTTTACAGTTGATTTAAATGGTTTTATTTTAATATATAATTACTTTTTAATAAGTATTGACCTGGACTTTGTTGAACTTGGCATGGCTCAACATGGCCTAGCCATTGGCAGTACATAATCATATCTGGGCTTAGCCTTAGCCTAGCATCAAAGCCCTTATTATGATGGTTTGGGCTATGTTTTTATTTTACTTATATAGTATATATATTTTCAAATAGGCTGCGTTTGGTATGGGTTTTTTTCTTTTCTATTCAATTCCAACTAATCAATTTTTTTATAGTAAGTTGGTTGATGGACCTAATGATTCTTTGTATATTGGATTATTCCATCTAATTTTTTTACCATATAATATTTTTTTCTCTTGAGTTGAGTTTACAAATTTAAGGAGAAATTATCTAACTTTTTTTAATAATATTATAATAAGACTCTACGGGTACATTATTTTTCTTGTTTATTTAGTTTTACTAATATGATATTTAATTTTTTAAGTGTGCACTAAAATATTTAAAATTTTGGTTGTGTAATGAATTTTATGTAAATATTAATTTACAAATCATTTAAATATTTTTACTTACAAATAATATTTTTATTAAACAAAGCCGTGTTGGGCGTGGGCCCTAAAGCGCTAGTTATATATATTAAGAGAATTCATCTCCTTTGTGAGAGAGAAGGAGGGAGCGACACATGGTACCCCTAAAATCTAAAATATCTCTCTTCTCTATTAAAATCTCTCATGATTTATTTTGGTTTCCTTATGAAGAAGAATCATATTTTGGCAGCCTAATCTCCCCTCTAGCTAACTTTTCTAATCCTAATTTCTTTTCAACGATAAACTGCTAAATCTAATAAGAAAAGACTACCTCTAATCCATATTTTTCTAAAAAATATGTGCCTCACCTCATCTTGTGGGACCTATTTTGATGAATTCATTTATTCATCTACCCATCGTGGAGACTTACCTGCTTTACCAGACCCACCCATCCACATAGGAAATCAAGTTATCAAGCCCATTAACCTTTCTACTTTGGTAAGATCAACAAAGATGGGCTTAAGGGTGAATTTTTCATATACCTTTTGGCATCTTTGTGCAATTATTTTTGATTACGTGTTTTTTATGTGATCAATACAATGATAATGCAAATTTGATTAAAATTAATTCTAAACACATTTGATGTTGGTCGATTTTCAAGTCAGATGAGAAAAATATTTAGTGATTATAAGCTCTATGCAGTAGGGTCCACTTGGATGCTTTTCTATAATCATGCAATGCGTGGAAAGGCCATCCAATGACAAAGAGTCGCCAACCTAAAATTTGAAGTATATCTCTCCAACCACAGTCATGAGGCCCACCTAATCAATCAAAATCAACAATATCTCTCTAACTAAAAAAATACTGAGCTTCCTTGCTAGAGTCATAGCATAGTATTATTATTATTATTCATAGCAATAAAGGCCTTTGCTGAGCCTAGGCCCTAACAAAAAAATTGTTATTTTAAAATTATATATATATAGATTTTTCTATTTATAAAAAGCTTAATTTGTATTAAAAAATAAAATAAGTACACTTGATCAAGTTAGTAATTTTTAGAACCCAAATGTAATATTAAGTAAAAGAAAGACAAGTTTACTTTACAGGATATAGTTACCTATAATTAAATCTAGGTATAGAAAGCCTAACTAGGCTCAGAATTAATCTGTTTTAACATAATAAAGGACTCGGTTAACTAGCCCATAAGCAAATTTCAAGCCCACCAATTATAGTCTAATTCTACTACACCAATGTGGTTAGTTATTTATTTTTATATATTTTTTTGCCACCAACACTACTAACATTATTGAAAGAAATTAAAAAATTTTATTTTCAAATAATATAAGTTTGATACGTGTATCATATGCCATGCAAATTAACCAAACAATAACAAAATAAGGCACTAAAATCAAATTGCAATCAAAATAATCAAGTATACATTAGGCAAAAGTAGGTACTACAATCATAGAGCATGTGTTCACATGTACTCCAACTATGCAATCAATTTTGATTAACTTATTCAAATGGATTATATAGATAAACTCTAACCCGACTCATTTGACCACACCTATACAGATCCATATTAAATGTGAGTCAAATTTTGTAATAAAAATTAGATTATAGGTCGGGTTAGATTTTCTAACCTTTTTGCTTAAGCCCAGTAGTTGCAACTTAATCTTATTTTGGCTTCAAATGATCATTGAGCATAGACTTTTGAAGCTTAGAAAATACTGAGCTCGACCTCACGTTCTTTATATATATATACCATAGTGTATGTTGTTTGTAGATGATATAGTATTGATGGATGAATCAAGAGATGGTGTAAATGCAAAACTCGAAAGATGACCGAGAGCATTAGAATCTAGAGATTTTAAAATAAGTCATATAAAGACATAATGGATTGCAACTTCAGTGGATATATACAAAGTGTTGAAACCAATATCAAAATTGAAACCTATGAAATACCACGTAAAGATTCTTTTCCAAATCTAGACTCGATGATTAGTAAGGATAGGGAGATTGACAAAGATGTTGAGCATAGAATAAAAGCTGGATGGTTAAAGTGAAGACTCGCTTCTAGAGTGCTTTGTGACAGACGAATGCTAACAAAATTGAAGGTAAATCTTACAAGACAATGATTAAACCTGCTATGACATATAGAGCAGAATGTTAGCCAATTAAAAAGATGTATATACATAAGATGGATGTGGCGGAGATGAGAATGTTTAGGTGGATGTGTAGTAAAATTAGGAAAGATAAAATTAGAAATAAGCGCTTTCAAGAGTATCTAGAGGTAGCACCAATAGGGGATAAGATTAAAGAAAACCGTTTAAGATAGTTTGGGCATATTAAGCGTAGACCAGTTATGGCACCGGTGAGGAAAAGTTTAGCTATCTAGGTAGATGGCCCATCTAGAGGTAGGGGTAGGCCGAAGAAAACATTAATGGAGATCATTAAATCAAATTTGAAAAAGTTTAATTTATCTAAGGATTTAGCTTAAAACAAAATAGAATGAAGAAACAAAATTCATATAGCCGACCCCAACATGGTTGGGATAAGGCTTTAATGATGATAATATATATATGAGCATATGTAGGTTTATTTGAGTACTAGCAATATAGGCCCGTGCTTAGCCCTGGCCTAAAAAAAATTAAATAGTTTATTAAAAACTTTATAAAATTATTAAATTTTAGATATTTATAAAAGTTCGCTTGCTAAATGAATAAAATAAAAATTAGAAAATATTTGAAAAATGTAAGTAGCCCACTGAATGATTCTCAATGTTTAAATAAAAAAAAATTCAAAAGTCTATTAAATTTTATAAACATCTGAACTTTTATTATTTTTATAAACTTTGTAATAAACTATTTAAATTTTTTATATAGGTCTGGGCTAAGCACAAGCCTGCATTGCTAGTTCTTATTTAAGATAGATATTATAAAGGTTTTTGTTACATAAAAATAATACATCAAATATTATTGTATTCTTCAAAATATTATAGAAAAAAATAAATAAATTTAAGATAAATGTATTATCTATCAAGCTAATTTATTTATTAGAATTAGATTGAAATGCCAATGTTATTTGCTTTAAAATTGATAAAAAAAAGAATTACAAAAAAGGAAATGATGATGATGATAATTGTGAATTTATCTCAATAAAATTAAAAATAACATCTTCAAAGGAAAAAATTCTTGTAGTTTGAGTCTACTTAAATCCTAAAAATTTTTATTAAAAAAGCTCACTTCCTACTTAGATAAAAAAGGAGGAAAAATATAGGATATTATATAAATATTATTCTATCAAGTTAAATGTCCAAGGAAAAAATCACAAAATCCTCATCTCTAGAATCAATTAGAAATAAGCAAGTAACAGAATACCAAAATTACTTGTGATTTGCAAAGCTTCATTTTCATAATCTGAAAAAATGCAACATCAGTTTTTTTCCTTGGAGTTGCTTAAATAAAGTTGATTTAACTTGAAAACCATTCAAAAAAAATAAAATAGATAAAACAATATTTCATATCAGATTGGACAAGTAAGTATTACAAGCTTGGATTTATCCAAACCGAATTTCAAATGAGCATAAATTAAGCCCATTATAACTATAAAAAACTGGAAGTTTTCATAATTTAATGGTGGCTTAGAAACATATGCTCTACGAATGATTTTGGTAAGGCTCACTTCCATATTTTGAAAGTATTACAAAGTTTTTATAATTTGATGGTCATATAAGAAATGCAGCTATTTATTTTGATTGGTGTCAAATCTTTACAAATAGGTTATACAAGAAAAATTAGCAATAAAATTTAATCATGAGCCTAACTCCTATAAGAAATGGATTCAGCAATGACTTCAACACTCATCACCATTTTTTTTAAAGTAAAGCTGAATCTTATAAATTATCTATTTTGGTGCATGCAAATCCTTCCTTTGATTGAGATTCTTGAGGTCAATAATTTGATAATTGAAGGGTTGTTGACTAAGGGAGGAACAGACGAGAAAGGCGAGACAGATTCAAAATATAAGATGGTGAAAGAAAAGTGTCTCGTTTTGAGGAGTCAGATTGCATGAACTCTATCAAAAGTGGTCCTTTACTTGGTTGTGGGATGCAATACAACCAAGAAGATTTGATTGTGCCTTGAGGAAAACTTTCTTCATGCCATGAAGGAATGTGAAGTTCAACTCAAGTAGAGGATTAAGTCTCAAACGCGGTAATCAGTCCCTATTCAAATACCTTAAAGCTTTCAAAAATATTTTTGATGCTCTTGCTTCAATTCAAAACATAGTTCTAGATGAAGGCAGGGTTATTTACATGTGTATTAGTAACTTCTTTGCTTGCCATGCCTCCATTCCCCACTTACACCTACAATTTGTCATTGTTGTCCAAAATTATGAAATTCATCTTCAAAGTTTGGAACCTAAAACTAAGAACCTTGATCAAACAATGGCATTGGTGGCTTGAAAAGAACAAGGAGGAGGTCATGGCAGAGGAAACTATAAGCCACAGACAAGCAACAATGGTCAATACAATGAAAGCAAAACTGGCCACTTAGGAAAAACTTTAATGGATTAGATTTGCATTCTAACGGAGTCATTTGTATTATGAAAGACAACAAATTTAGGGCATACCTGAATCCATTGCGAAATGGAGATGAGATCTACAATCTTAACTCTTTCATCTTTACACACAGAGATTAGTGCTTGACATACCCATCAACGAAAAGCTTTCTATTATCGCACGACTGAAATTTTTCCAGGAACGTGACTTTAATGGGAAGATGTTGTTATTGAACGATTCAATTGATAGTGGTGGTCATGTGGGCCGCCACCCATAATATCCAACATACAATACAAACAACTCATGTGGCTGTGGGCTTTCTCCAATTAGAGAAAACCAGGAGTTCTACCCAACCCACCTGAGAGCAACCAATAGACAGAAGCAGCAGGCGGTTGCTTCAATCTTCACCTTAAACAGGTAACAATAATATTTTTTTTACTCCATGTTTTCAGAATAACGGCACACAAGACAACAAGGTGCAGGTATTCCATACCTATGCCAGATATGTGGAAGAAGGAATCACTCTGCAGTGAAATACTTTTTAACGGTGGGAATATTCATACAAGGCTTTTGAAGATCTATCCCAGGCACTAACTGCAGTATCTACGATTAAAACACAACACCCGAATCTGCATATTGGTACTGGAGCCAATGCACATGTAACCAATGATCCAGATAAATTACTCCATGCTCGACCTCACATTTGGAGTGACAAATTGATGATAGGGAAAGTGGCTCCAAATTAAAATTCTCTCACATAGGGGATGCCCCTTTCAAATTTGAATATGGCACAATGAGATTAAAAGATGTTTAGTTTTGGTTTCACAATGCGCTCTATATAATTTTTGTCTTTTTGAGTTCTTCGACTCAAAATTTTTTTTAATGAAGGAATGGGCCATGGGTAGAATAAGCAAAGTCAGTAAAAAGAAAAAATAACTCTGTGGCACTCAGATCTATAGGAACTGCAGTTAGATTTGGCACCTAAGATTAGGTCATCCGAGTAATAAGTTGTTGAAGATTTTAAATTCTTAAAGCATCATTAATATTAGTAGTTGGAATAAAATGCTTAGTGTTAAGAGTCAAATGAGAAAGAGCACTAAGCTGCATTTCTCTTTGAATAATAAAGTTTCCAATATGCCTCTTCCGAAAATTCGTTGTGATTTATGGTTCCTCCCTAGTTTCCTCTTCTCAAGGAGTCAGGTATTAAGTGTTTTTTTGTTAATGACTTGTACTAGATTTACTTGGTTTATCTCCTTAAGAATAAATAATTTGATTTCTTTAAAAATTTTGTCAGATTTCAAAAATTAGTTGAAAGATAAAGATCTTCCAAAGTGATGGAAGCGGTGAATTTCAGTTGCACAAATTTATTTTCCATCTTGAAAATTGCGGTATGCTATCCACAGACAGATCATGTCCGGAGACCCCGAACAAAATAGGATTATAGAAAGAAAACACAGATTATGGCTGAGAAATGACTTATTTTACTCTTACATGTACATTTACCAAAGAGTTTTTTGGGTAGAAGCATTCTTGACTGCAATCTTTTTAATAAACAAACTTCATTCTACCGTGTCGAATTTGAAAAACCAATTTCCAAACTTTATAGTGCTCATTCGGATTACTCAAGTTTTAGAGTTTTTGGGTGTAGATGCTTTCCCTACTTACAAGATCGCAATAAAGACAAGTTTAACCCCAATACATACCGTTGTTTTTTTTATAGGGTATATCCCCCTGCGTAAGTTCTAGTCGAAAAGTCTTCATCTCACTTCATGTGAAATTTGTTGAATCTGTATCTCCATATAAGAATTCACAAAAATCTGTTGACTCCTACGGAAGACCAAGCACTGTCATGACCTTTTCAAATTTTACTTAGTGGGCCACTCTTATTACAGAATCAAGGAATGTTGATCACAAATACACAAAAAAGATCAAGTGATCAAGGTAAGGCACCACACCACTGCGATGTGTTATTAGGCACCAGAAATGACCGAGGATTAGATCTGGCAGTGGATTTATCCTCATCTCCTCAAGACAAGGTTTCCTCGGGCATGACTTACTAAATACTACAGGAGATTTACTCGGCTTTTCCTAGGCGCAAAGGAATTATTCCATCTTGGAGAGCCGGAACACCCTCTGTTAAATGAAAAAAAAAAGTACTACATGAGCACTGGGGCAACATGCATTGCAATTGCCTCACAAGCCTGGGCAGCAAGATGTGCCTCAACAGACTATGCAAAGCACCAGCCGGTAATCTGACCATCTATTCATAATATTCCTATGCCTCAGCGACAAACTATTGGTACAGATGTGCAATCTCTAATTGGCCAAGAATTGGTTTCTGCACCTACAATCCATGGTTCAACTGCAGTGCCTGTTGTACAAATGCACCATGGGTCCACTGTATGTGCACCCACGACAGCCTCTTGTTATCTTCTTGACCATGGTGCCGCAGAGACTACAATGTCTATGCATCCTCACACCACGGTGTTTTCAAGCCAAAAGCTATGACGGCTACTATACTCCCTTCGCAAATGTCCAGTGAAATTAATAATGCGCTGAAAGAACCTCAATGATCCTCAATTATGAGGGAGGGATGAGAAGCGCAAGCAATAAGACCTGCGATGTACTGCCACAAACTCATAGGGTCCTTAAGCTCAAAAATATATGTGATATTTTTTGAAAAAATGTTATGTACACAAACTAAAATACATACAAATTTATGTGACACGATATAACAGCATTTGTGCCCCACTTTTTATTCCTCTCTTTGGCACAAATAAACACAAATGCACAGGAGAGAAATACATTACTCATTTCCAACTCACCAAAGGCAAATGACCGAAAGGCCCAGAAGCGCCAACTCAATTGGCCATCTCAGAGTAGTCACATTGTTCTGATCAACTTGCCAAAACCCTTACATATATATATATATATAATTTCACATTGGAGTAACACTTGAGTGAGCCCAACCATATTAATAATGCACTGAACCAACCTCAATGACTCGCAACTATGAGGGAAAGATAAGAAGCGCACTGTGATTTAGTTCCACAAACTCATGAAGTCCTCACAAGCAAAAATATATCTAATATTTTTCGAAAAAAATGATACATGCATGTACTAAATACACGTAAACTTATATGGCACCAGGAGCATCAATGTCTCACTTTTTATATTCCTCTTTCACATAAACCAAAGGTGAACGACCAAAAGGTTTAGGATAAATGCATTATCTAATTTTGGAATCACCAAAGGCGAACGACCCAAAGGCCCAGAAGTAGCAACTCATTTAAAATGTGGACCATGATTTTCACAGCCCATTGCTTCTGCTGCCAACCATATCATTCGGCCATTCCAATTCCAATTAGATCACATATTCGCCACAGAGAGAGAGAGAGAGAGAGAGATTGGTGGAATCAGTCAGTCTGCTACATCTTCTATCAATCAATGTCTTCTATCTATGTATTGGAGCCCCCAACGACGGGGAAGGTGATATTGAAGACGACGCACGGACCCATTGACATCGAGCTGTGGCCCAAGGAAGCCCCCAAATCCGTGAGGAACTTCGTGCAGCTCTGTCTCGAGGGTTACTACGACAACACCATCTTCCATCGCATCATCAAATCCTTCCTCGTCCAAGCCGGCGATCCTACTGGAACCGGAACCGGTACATTCTTCCTTTCCTTTCCTTTTCTTTCCTCTTCTCTTCTTTCCATCACTTCAACTAATTACACCTCTCTTGCCTAGTCTAGGCGGCGAAAGCATTTATGGGGGTGTCTTTGCCGATGAGTTCCATTCAAGGCTGAGGTTCAACCACAGGGGCCTGGTCGCATGTGCCAATGCTGGCTCACCGCATTCGAATGGGAGCCAGTTCTTTATATCCTTAGACCGCTGCGACTGGCTCGATCGAAAGAACACGATTTTTGGGAAGGTGATTTTTTATTCTGTTGCCCTTTCCAGCCTTGGAACAAGTTTGTTGTCTTCTAATTTCTACGTTTGCAGGTCACGGGGGATTCGATATTTAATCTTCTTCAATTAGGTGATGTTGAGACTGATAAGAATGACAGGCCTCTAAATCCAGCCCCCAAAATCATCTCTGTAGAGGTAGGGCTGCTCCATATAATGCCTCCTCTTCTACTTATATTTCTTGCCCTGAACATTAATAGTAGATTGAACCCCTCAAGCTTAGTTAAAATTCTCTATATAATGATCCATTTTGCCGAATCATCGCATATTATGTCAAAGCTTTGTCTCTCTTCCATCATCTTGTATTGTCAATTAATTGCATCATCAGTCTATTGTGATCGACATCAAATAATTTAGTAAAGTCCGTTCGTAGGTGTTGTGGAATCCCTTTGAGGATATTGTTCCAAGGAAGGTATCAGAGAAGTCCTCGTCTAATTCTGCAGCTGATGTTGCTGGCAAAGATCAAAAGACCAAAGCTATAAAGTAAGTTAATGTGTGTACAAATGATCTAGTGCGAACAATTTCCATGTTGGCCCAATCTTTAATGGATGTGAAGTGTTGGATAAAATGCCCCCTTCTTGGGTGTACATGTCCTCAGTTTACACCCTATGCATGTCGATTGTCGCAGTTATTTTTATTAGTACATATTTTTGTTTGAAAATGCACTATCACCATTGCATTTAATTATGTTGCCTTAAGTTTCTGCCTTGAAATCTGATCAAATCAGTGGAAAGATCCAATCACACTGATTTTTGGGCCAACCTTACATATAGTCAGTGTCACCTTTACATTCCACCTGTACCTGTGATTTAGCATTCCCTATGAGCAAGTGCATACCTGAAATTTTATATATATATATATATATATAATATGTATATGTATATGGAGAAGTCATCCAGTGTGCGTTGTATGCACCTCAATGTAGGGCCCACATGGGGGGATCAAAAGATCTCCCTAGGCCCCTCCTCTTTGCAAAAAATCAGCCCCATTCCTTACCTCTATCATGTCCATCTGGGCCCCACAAGCTCCAATGATATACAATCCATTCGGATGGGTGTGCAGTCAATCCAACGATCTAGTCTTTTCGGATGGGACTCAAACTTGGGGGGACGGGTGCAATTCAAGGGGGTGCTGTGTGCGGTCCATTTGAATGGACCAGCAGTGGGCCCCTCCATAGGGGCGCACCTAATAGCTTGTGTGTCTATATATTTAGACATACACAATTCTAACACAATCCTAATGTATGTATTAGGTTTTGAACTCACAACTTCTCATTTCTTTTATTCTTTGAAGGTCAACCCTAAACCATTAGAATGGATGAGGTTTTAGATCAAACCTCATTAAAAATAACTAATTTAGTTGCAAATAAGGCATGGTGGGGCCACCCAAACCCACCCCAAACATGACGCCGCTGCATTCAGATGTTTGTATTGAAACCTAAACCTGCCCTGAACTCGACTCAGATTTATTAATCTCTACCCCCACCTTTGGATTTGATCCCACTGCATTAAGATTTTTGTATTGAAACCTAAACCTGCCCCAAACTCGGTTTAGGTCTATTAATCTCTACCCTCACTGTTGGATTTGATCTATTGATTAGTGGGAGTCCGGTGATGGGCCTTGTGTCTTGAAAATTCTATTTGTCCATTTCTTAATTTTTTAACCACAGATTGATAGTTTATTTTCCTCAATGAAGAAAGACAATTTTAATGGCTTAGATTTTCAAGGTAGGCTCCAAGATTACAGCATTAGAAGCCTATCTTCAAAGACTACTCTTTTGACCAAATTATAGTGTTGGTTTTGGTTTTGAATCCTTTTTTCTTTATCAAATGGGTGCCTGTTTCTGCTGGTGGTCTTTGGCTTTTGTATCCCAGCTTTGTTTGCTGTCTGTGTTTGCCGTTTCTTGTTGATGCAGGTCGAACCCAAGTTCGGCCCAGATCACGGGCCCGCAGAATATCCGATTGATCCTTGGTTTCCTCAAGGATCCCTAACCTTATCTATTTCCTATTTTATTTTTAGTAGTTCATGTTTATGTACAATTAGGCCTTCTATTTTAAAATTAATCTCTCCTATATAAGGAGCAGTTCTTCAATGTAATAGGTATGCTTTTTATCAATAAAAATTTCAGTTGTTCCAGAATTTCTCATTCTATATTGTCATCGTGACTGCCATTGAATCCTCGGATTCGAACAATCCCTCAGGAGATTGTTCTACTATCCATTCAAGATCCAGGGCTGCGCCAGATTGGTATCAGAGACCAGATCCGGTCGCCAGTAACCATCGTTGTTCCTGGAATTCATCCTTACATCCACTGTCCACCGACAATCACCTCCATCCCCTCCCCTAGCAGCCCCGAATCCCACTGTCGATTCCCCTTTGCTCAACTAACCCCATTCAGAACCCTCAACCCGTCACCACCATCTTCAAACCCCAAAACCGATCTCCCTGTCACTTCCTCAATCCCCAATCTCTAACCTTCCCGTACCTAAATCCCTAACACCATACCGAACCCTCAAACCATGCCCCTGTCCAAAACCCCTTCGCCGAAACCAACCTCTGTGACACCCAACCCCTGATCGTAACCCAGATCCACCACCGAGAACCCCAGACCCTGCAAAACCCCCCTGATCATAACCTAGATCCACCACCGAGAACCCCAGACCCTGCAAAACCCCAGACCCTGCCAACTCCCACTTCTCGGCCACCTCTTCCTCCTCCCCAAACCAGAGTGAAAAAAAAAAAAGGAGACAGAGAGCTGCCGGAGCGAGAGCGCACAGAAAGCAAGACACAAACATCGGCGAAGAGAGAAGAAAGGGGAAGGACGACGTACCTGGCACTGGTGGCCTCCATCGTCGTCGGCTTCCAACGGCTTCGTCGTCGCCGACATCAACAGCGGCAAGACGCACTTCGTCGATCGTCTCAATCTCTGTCGCACCATCACTGAAGCAGGTGGTTCAGATGCATCGTGACCTCCACCGGCTGGACCTCCAGTCGTAGCCACCACTGCCGATTGTCACCACCTCCAGCCGATCTTCGTCGACGAGCACTAGCGCTGTTCTACCTCCTTTCATTCTGTTTCGCCTTGCAGATACGTTTCTCCTCCTCCACTCTCTTATTTCCTTTCTCTGCACACAGACCAAGAAAGAAGGATCGAGAATCGGTTGCCTTTGGACCTCAGTTGGTCTGGCCCGAGAATCCCTCTTGCCTTCACGTGAGGTGCCTGGTCTTTTGGACCTCAGTTGGTCCGGCCCACCGACCCGCCTGCATAAAAAAAAAACAAAAAAAAAAAAACCCGCCAGCAATCATGCCTAGGCGTGGTGATGATCTTCAGCATTGGATGACTGACCACTAGAGGGATGAAACCATCCTTAAACTAAGTCAAGAATTAGAAGATGTCACGGGACGTCTCAAAATAGCAGAAACTGCCATTGCTGAGTTACAAACAAAGCAATTTGTTAATCAAGAAGGATCTTCCAATGCGTCTATGATTTACACGCCCGTCCAACCAGAAAGACCTGAAAATCATGAATCCATTCGTGATTTTATACAGCGCCTTCTGGCTGAACGAGATCATCAAGCTCACCATGTTTCACCCCCACCTGATGACATCACTAGGAAAGTCAAAATTGAAATTGCTGACTTTAGTGGTGATGCGAGCCCGAAAGTTTTTGTTGATTGGCTTAATTCTTTGGAGGACTATTTTGCTTGGTATGGTATGAATGATGCACAGCGGATAGCCTTTACCAAGGTTAAACTGAAGGGTCCTGCTCGCATTTGGTGGTATGGTGTTGAAAACAATGAGCTTGCAGTAGGCAAGCCGATTCTCCGGTGGAATATTATGAAAGAAAAGCTCAAGGGCAATTTCCTTCCTTCTGATTATATGGATACACTTCACCAAGAAAATCTGAGTCTCCAGCAAGGCACTATGACTGTGGAAGAATATACCAACAAGTTTCGCGAATACATTGTTCGCTGTAACTTGAGGACCGATGATCGTCTGACTATCACTAGGTACAGAGATAATCTACGTGCCGATATCAGACGAGAGGTGGTAATGTTTGACTATGCCACAGTGGATAAAATATTCAATAAAGCCCGCAAAGCCCAACATGAAATTCAGTTGCGGAAGCGTAATATTTTTCAAGCCGGGGAGTCTTCCATGAAAAGAGGTCCTGATCTTAACTATAATCGCAACCAAGCAACAGCTTATAGGCCTCCTCCTCAGCGTCAAGTTCAGCAGACCCTTCAGAATCCTCGGCCAGGCATTCAACAAAGACAGATGAATCTCCAACAGAATCAGAGGTTTCCACAGAACCCACCTGATAATCGTACTTATGCCAAAACAGACAGGAGGGATATTGTTTGTCATGCCTGCAAGCAACGAGGACATTATGCCAATGAATGCCCTTATCGTAATTTATATACTTCCAATGAGCCTGATATTGATGCTTAGCATGATGAGCATGTCGAATCCGGACAAGATGACTCAGAGCCTCCTTATGAAGATCAAGCAGATCAGATAGATTATGTAGACGCTGATGATGCTATTCCACTTCTTTTTCTAGATCGTCGTTTGCTAGTAGCAGATGCTAAAGAGGAAGACGATTGGAATCATGCTTCTATTTTTCGATCTCGTGTCAGATGTATGGACAGAGCATGTAATATGATTATTGATGGTGGAAGTGCTATGAATGTTATTTCCTAAGAAGCAGTTGATAAGCTTAAACTTCCCACGGTAAAGCATCCAAGGCCATATAAAGTTGCATGGGTTGATAACTATTCTATTCCTGTTCGTCAGCAATGCTGTGTGCCTTTTAAGATTGGCAATTATGAAGATACTCTTCTCTGTGACGTCATCCCAATGAACGTTACACATATTCTTTTTGGGCGGCCATGGTTACAGAAGCTTAAAGTGATCACAGATCATGAACACAATACCTATGCTTTTAATTGGAAAGGTAGACGGGTCGTACTGCGTCCATTGCAGACTCCGCCATCCTCTCCTACCTCTTCTCCCGCCGCCGCCGCAGCTTTTCCTACATCGCATATTTTAACCATGCGGAAATTTGAAGTTGAAAGCAAAGAGCAAGGTGTCATGTATGCCTTAGTTACTAAACAAGTTGCTGATGATTCTCATGCTATTCCTCAGGAAGTGAAGCCATTATTGGACAAATTTGCCGACTTAGTTCCTGATGAGTTACCCAAGGAACTACCCCCACTAAGGGACATTCAGCATGCTATTGATCTGGTTCCAGGAGCTTCTTTGCCTAACTTACCTGCTTATCGGATGAGCCCAGCAGAACATGCAGAGTTAAAAAGGCAAGTTAATGATTTGCTTCAAAAAAGGTTATATAAAGGAAAGTCTTAGTCCATGTGGTGTTCCAACACTTCTCACTCCGAAGAAGGATGGAAGCTGGCGAATGTGTGTCGATAGCCATGCAATCAACAAAATCACGGTAAAATATCGATTCCCTATCCCTCGTTTGGATGATATGTTAGATATGATGACTGGTGCATGTATATTTTCTAAAATTGACCTGCGGAGCGAATATCATCAAATTTGCATAAGACCAGGAGATGAATGGAAAACTGCCTTTAAAACAAAAGATGGTCTTTTTGAATGGATGGTTATGCCTTTCGGTTTAACCAATGCTCCTAGTACTTTTATGCGGGTTATGACACAATTATTGCAGCCTTATATTGGAAAATTTGTTGTTGTCTACTTCGATGATATTCTTATTTACAGCCAGTCAAAAGAAGATCACCTTCAGCATTTAGATAAGGTCTGCCAACTTCTCCGCCAGGAGCGTTTCTATATCAATCTCAAGAAATGCACTTTCATGAGTGACTCTGTTGTTTTCTTGGGATATGTAGTATCTGCACAAGGAATTAAGATGGATCCTACAAAAGTAAGCGCTATTCTTGATTGGCCAATTCCTACTACCCTTACTGAAGTTCGCAGTTTTCATGGTCTTGCCAATTTTTACAAAAGGTTTATCAGAAACTTCAGTACTGTTATGGCTCCTATTACTGATTGCATGAGGAAAGGTGACTTCAAGTGGACCAATGCAGCCACTAGGGCTTTTGAGAAGATCAAGCAAAAGATTACTGCAGCGCCCGTTTTGCAAGTTCCTGATTTTTACAAGCTATTTGAAATTGCTTGCGATGCCTCAAATGTTGGCATTGGCGGAGTCCTTAGCCAGGGAGGACATCCTATTGCATTCTTCAGTGAGAAACTTTCTGATGCCAAGCGAAAGTATACTGCATATGATTTGGAGTTCTATATACTTGTCCAAACACTTCGTCATTGGTGGCATTATTTGATTGCAAATGAGTTTGTGCTTTACTCTGATAATGATGCTCTGCAACATTTACACTCTCAGCAGAAGATCAGCGCTAACCGAGCTAAATGGAGTGCATATATACAAGAATTCAAATTTAGCATTCGTCATAAAGCTGGAAAGGATAACCTGATTACGGATGCATTAAACCGGAGAAAGCATCTTCTGACTGCCATGTCTATTAATGTGCCTGGTTTTGAGCAAATCAAACAAGATTATGCAGCTGACAAAGATTTTGGTTCTATTTATGTGGATCTCCTTAATGGTAGTCATATTCAACATCCTCATTATAACCTTCATGATGGCTTCCTATTCAAAGGTACGCAACTCTGTCTTTCAGCCACTTCTATTCGTGAATATGTTGTGCGCGAGTTGCATGTAGGTGGATGTAGCGGACACTTGGGTCGCAACAAAACCCTTGCTCTTGTCAGCGACAGATATTATTGGCCTCGCATGAAAACCAATGTGATTCATATTTGTGAGAGATGCCGAACTTGCCAGATTGCCAAAGGAAATAAGAACACTGGATTATATCAGCCTTTGCCTGTTCCACGTACTCCTTGGGAAGACATTAGCATGGATTTTGTGCTCGGTTTACCCACGACTGCTAGAAAAATTGATTCTATCTTTGTTGTTGTTGACCGCTTTTCAAAGATGGCACACTTCATTCCTTGCACTGCAACTGTTGATGCTTACAAGGTGGCCAAATTATTCTTCAAAGAAGTTGTTCGACTACATGGGCTTCCCAAAACTATTATTTCTGACCGCGAGACGAAGTTTATGAGCTACTTCTGCAAGACATTATGGATGCTGTCTAACACCAAACTTAATTTCTCTACTGCTTATCACCCTCAATCTGATGGACAAACAGAGGTGGTGAATAGAAGTCTTGGCCAATTGTTACGCTGCCTTGTACGTGATCGTATCACAAACTGGGATCAAGTGCTCCCTATGGCAGAATTTGCTTACAATAATTCTGTCAACCGATCAACTGGACTTTCACCATTTGAAGCTGTTACAGGAGTTCGTCCACGACTCCCTGTTAATCTTGTTCCATTACCAGTTGATGCCAGAGTGAGTGCTGATGCTGAAACTTTCTTCCAACACATGCAGCAAGTCCATAATGAAGTACGTCGTCATATATCGGCCAGCAATGATGTGTATAAGCAGCAAGTTGACAAACATCATCGCTTTGTTGAATTTAATGCAGGCGATATGGTTATGGTGCGTATTCGACCTGAGAGATTGCCACCTGGCGCTAACAAGAAGTTACACCCTCGTAATTCAGGTCCTTTCAAGATTCTCCAGAAGATTAATTCCAATGCCTATATTCTTGATATTCCTACTGAGTTAGGCGTCAGTTCTTCATTCAATGTCGAGGATCTTACTCTCTATCGTGGCCATGATAATGAAGGAGAAAATGAAGAGCAGCTTATTTCTTTACCAGTTAAATCTCCACCTCCTGATGAAATTATTGATGTCCTTGATGATCAAATTGTTTCTACACGTCAAGGAGGTTACCAGAAGTTTTATGTACGCTGGCGGAATCGTCCTCTCTCTGATGCTACATGGATTACAGCTACTGAATTCCAGCGCATCAATCCTGATCTTTATGAGGGATATCAAGCGCTCAACTCGCTGGAGTCGAGTTTTTCCAAGCTGGGGAGAGCTCCCGCAGAATATCCGATTGATCCTTGGCTTCCTCAAGGATCCCTAACCTTATCTATTTCCTATTTTATTTTTAGTAGTTCATGTTTATGTACAATTAGGCCTTCTATTTTAAAATTAATCTCTCCTATATAAGGAGCAGTTCTTCAATGTAATAGGTATGCTTTTTATTAATAAAAATTTCAGTTGTTCCAGAATTTCTCGTTCTATATTGTCATCGTGACTGCCATTGAATCCTTGGATTCGAACAATCCCTCGGGAGATTGTTCTACTATCCATCCAAGATCTAAGGCTGCGCCACTTGTCAGCATAAACCTTTTGTACTGATAAGTTCTTTTAATGAAAGTTATCATTCAAAAAGATTACAGCATCACATACAAAGATCCAGACTGTAGGCCAATGTTTGGATCTTGATCAATTGACAGTCTCTTATTAGGAAAATCAGGGTCATGCCGTTAGAGGAGTTTTTTTTTTTTTTTACTAAAAAATCTATTGGCCTTTTTTGTAATAACCACATACATGATCAATGGTGGATGTGAATCAGACTGAAATGAAATTTTCCTTTCACCAACAAGATATTAGACATGATCAGCAGTGGTATTGGACTCAAATAATTCTGCAGGTCTGGCTCTTGAAAGAGTAGGCTGGCACTTGGATCCTGATCTGACAATCTTTGATTGTGAAACACATGGTCTTTATTGATTGTCCTTGATGCATTCTATATGTACTTATGGCGCAGCCCTGAATCCTTAATCGAAACTTTAGACCTATCTCCCAAGGGATTGATCGAAGCCAATATGGATTCCAACCCTAAGGCACAATTAAGACCATAAAACAAACTTTAACCGAGAGAAAACCAGAATTTTCATTAATCATAAGAGGCATAAACAACTACAATTAAGTCTCCACTATTTATAGAGTAATAAACCTAATTCTTAGCAACTAAGACTTTCTAAATAAAATAGGAAACTTCCTAATCTTAATTAAACAATAAATACAATTAGAAACATGATAAAATAAGAGCTGCTGCAGTAACTCTTGGTCAATTGGGCCTGTGGCCTGAACCCAATGGACCGGGTTGACCCTGGGTCAATGTGTGGGCCTAGTTGCCTTCTTGAGCCTGGTGCATACTGTATCGACTTAGGGGCTAGGGCCATTTCTAAGTATGCATGTTTCATCATCTGTACATTCTGACATATACGGTACTTTAATTATGGTTTAGGGATATTGGCATGCCCTTGCTGAACATTGGAATTTCAATTTTGACCTAAGCTCACTAATAGTTATAAACTCTACTATTCAAGAAAGAACAATGCAAAATATGAAGTAGAAATAATTATAGATAAGGATTTGAAAGAAACAAAATTGTGTGGTAAAGAGGTTGAGTTGAATTACAACAATCAAACTAGTATCAGAGGAAGACATAATGCATATCATGAGTGCCAATGCCGCCCAAGAAGGGTTAGATGAAACTCTTATGAGACATTTTGGGGAGGAGATGGATGGTTTACTCTAATATGAGAAATTCCAACTAGTGAAAAGATTTTCCTACTTGGGACTTAAATGGCCATGTAGGAAAAGATAATAGAGAGTATGTTAGATGGTGAGAGTGCATGGAAGACAAGGATTTTGGAGAAAGGAATGAGTTAGGAGACACTGTCTTAGATTTTGTGTTAGCACTTGACCTTGTAAGTTGTAATAATGAACACCAGCTTTAAAAAGAGAGAGGAGCTTTTAAATTCCTATAAGAGTGGAGCTACTAGGATCCAAATAGACTTTTTTTTTTTGGCTAGAAAACATAATTGATTAGCTTATAACATCTATAACATTATTTTAGGAGAGAGTTTGACTACACAACATCATCGTCGTCGTCATCATCAAAGCCTTATCCCAACTATGTTGGGTCGGCTACATGAATTCTATTTCTCCATCCCAACGCTATTTTAGGAGAGAATTTGACTACACAACATACGTTAATAATTTTAAATATTTGCATTTGAAGTAAAAAAGCGAGGGTTAGTAAGTAGGTGAGGGTTCATTAGCATAAGGCATGGGTTTGCTCGCCACGTCATGTGCTCGACACTCATCCTAAATTTACCTAGGGGACTTCTCTTATTGGGTAAAATACCAGGGGGATACCCTAAAAAAAAGTTAAGGGATCTGAAAGGAGAAAGAGCAATAATATTAAAGGATAATGTGATATATATATATAGAGAGAGAGAGAGAGAAGGGGGGATGGAATTTGAAGGGGGAAACTACGGTGATGTAGAATTAAATGGTTGATTGTATCAAGATGGTTGCAAAAGATTCTTGAAGAGTCGAAAAGGAAAAGATGTTAAGATAAAGAAACTTGGTGGTGGAGTGTAGAGGTTTAAGAAGCTGTTTGAGAGATAAGATGTTATCAAGTTAGGCAGGGAATTAGGAATATAGAAAATTAAGAAATGAAAAGAAGGTATAAAAAAGAAGTTAAGAAAGTAGTAAGTGATGTACCGTTAAAAAAAAGGAAAGTGGTAAGTGATGTAAAGCTCTAACTAAGCATATGATTACCGATATGATAATTTGGAAACAAGAGAATGAGAGAAGGATATTTTAAGCTTGCAACAAATTAGGGAAAGGAAAACTAGGGACTTAAATCATGTCAAATTTATAAACAGTGATGACCAAAAGCTTTTAGTGAAGGTCAACAATATTAAAGAAAGGTAGTTCGAATATTTTCATAAAAAAAAAGTAGTAAGTGATGCAAAGCTCTAAGCATGTGATTACCTATATGATAAGTTGGGAACAAGATGAGAGAAGGATATTTTTAAGCTTGCAACAACAAATAAGGAAAAGGAAAAGTAAGGTAAATCATGTCAAATGTATGAGGAGCGATGACCAAAAGCTTTTAGTGAAGGACAACAATTTTAAAGAAAGGTGGTTAGAATATTTTCACAAACTTTTAAGTGAAGATTGTATATTAGGCATAAGAACAAGATATGATACTTTGTTAGGCTGAAGAGGACTTGGATGGAAGTAGTAATAAGCTAAAATAAATCTGAAAAAGTACAACCTATCCAACAATTTAGGTTGGGATAAACCGAAATGGAGAAACATAATTCATGTTGACTGTAACTTAGTTGGGATAAGGCTTGATGATGATGATGATGATTACATATGAATGGTTATCAGGTGCAGTGGAATGGTGCGGTGGAGGGTTATAAGTGGTGGGCTTCACTTGGGGCAATGAGTCACAAAAGGGATTGAGAAAGAAAGAGAAGAGATGATGGGTAAAGACGAGGAGAGGGAGGGGAAAGGGGAAATTGTGTGATAGTTAAAGGGCCTACTTGGACAAGGTTGTTTTAAGCTTCATCGTCATTGAACTTGTGGGGGCCTATTGTGAAGAGCCATTGACAAAAAAATCAATGGTTAAAACAATCATGGCTTGTTTATGGTGGACGACAACTACACTACACTTTCTTACAATTCTCTTATTTGGAAAGGTCTTGCCATCTGTAAGGAACAACACAACCTGTGGGGCCCACATGGAAGCATCACAATAAGGGTTAGGGGCTTGAAAGGTCTTCTTATGACCTGCTTGTATACCAAAATTATGAATTATCCTTTCTAGGCAGGTATCATTTGGAGGGCTTCAAAGTTGTCAAAATCCCAGCCATTGGATAAAGTGCGATTTGTGCTAAGTTTTGCATTATCAATTAGAAGCCTACACAATTGGGAAAGTATCAAATTTATCAATCTCATACACAACACGATAACAAAGAAATTGGAATTAAATTGGATATCCCTCGAGGGGGTCAATCATCCTCTCTTTATAAGACTAAGTTGCCTTAGATAAGTTACAATCACAATCAATTACATACAATTAGAATAATCTATGCGAGGAAATAAAAGTTAGCCTAGTTGACCATATCTAATTACGTTTAAGTATGTGCCTTTGGGCCTATGATGCATTGGGCCCTGAGTGTGGTACATTGATTTGCTAATCATAGTGATCTGCTAATACTTCCCCTCAAATTGATGTGGGTGAATCAATAAGCATTAATTTGGCAAACAAGAATTGATGCCGTGGGTGAGGAAGGCTTTTGGTGAAGATATCGGCAATCTGTAGTTCAGAAGAGATGTGTGGAAGTGAAATCAAGTCACGCAGATATTCATCACGAATGAAATGGCAGTCGATTTCAATATGCTTCGTGCATTCGCGAAAAACTGGATTTTTTGTAATCCGAATAGCACTTGTGTTGACAGCATGTAGAGCGGTAGGTATGGTTTGAGTAAAAACGAGATCAGAGAGTAGTCCACGAAGCCATATTATTTCAAAGCAAGCAACAGACATAGCACGATATTTTGACTCGGTTGAGGATTTTGAGACTTTATCCTGTTTCTTACACTTCTAGGAAATCAGGGCATTTCCAAGATGCATACACTAGCCCGTTGTGGAATGATGGGTGTCAGGACACCCAGCCCAATCAGCATTTGAGTAAGCAATTAGGTGAAGTGGAGAGCCGGTAGGAAAAAACAAACTGGAGTAGTCGTACCAAGTAGGTAACAAATAATGCGGCGAATAGATGTCAAGTGAATATGATGTGGCTTGGTCATGAATTGGTTGACAAGATTTACAGCATAAAAGATATCTGGTCGAGTGTTGGTTAAATAAATTAGACTGCCAACTAATTGTTGATATAATGAGGGATCAGGAAGAAGATCTTCATTGTCCTTTGCAAGTTTCAAGTTTACTTTGAGAGGAGTATCGACAGGAGTTTATTGCTGAAGCCCCGCCAATTCAAATAGATCAAGTGTATACTTGTGCTGGTCCAATTGATGCCCTTCTCAGATTAATGAAGTTCGAGGCCCAAGAAGTAGGTCAAAGGGCCCAAATCCTTCATATGAAATTTTTTGATGCAATGATTTTTGAAGTTTTGAAATCATTTAATTGTCGGTTCCCATGATAATGAAATCATCCACATAAACAAGCAAGACAGTAATGCCACTTGTGGCATTATAAAGAAACAGAGAAGGATCATAAGGACTTTGCATAAATGCCAGGGATACTAGTGCTTCCTGAAATTTCTCAAACCAGGTCCGAGGAGCTTGTTTAAGGCCATAGAGAGCGGTTGAGTTTAGCCATAGCTAGAGAAACTGAAGTTGGGTTTCCTTTTGGAACGTGCATGTATACTTCCTCTTTAAGATCATCATGAATGATTGCATTCTTTACATCTAACTAAAAAAGAGGCCAAGCTTGAGAGGCTGCAACTGCAATAATTATTCGAACAGTGGTAATCTTAGCGACCGGGGAAAATGTCTCATCATAGTCAATGCCATACTCCTGTTGATTACCAACTGCAACCAAGTGTGCCTTATATCGGTCTAAGGTGCAATCAGGCTTTAATTTGATCGCGAATACCTATTTACAACCAATTGGACGTACAGTAGGCAGACAACTGGCAACATCCCATGTATTATTAGCTTTAAGAGCATCTAATTCTTTTGACATCACTTGTTGCCAACACACATGTTTTACAGCCTAAGAATAGGTGGTAGGAATAGTGACAGAAGCTAAGGTAGCAAGTAAAGATGTGTGACAAAATACATATCTATCAGGAGGCCGAGAAATGTGAGTAGAGCGACGAAGAGCCGATGGCAGATTAGGTGCAGGGTCAAGTGAATCCTTAGAAGTTTGATCAGGTGGCGAATCAGGCGGATCTTCATGGATCAAACCATTTGGATGAAGATAAGGACGCATCTGTTGTAAAATCAGGTAAGGAAAATTGACTGAAGAATCCATATGATGAGAAAAGAAAAATTGGTTTTAAAAAAACCCAACATTTCGGGAAATCCGAATGCTTTTTACCGATGGATCATAGCAAAGAAAACCTTTTTGGTGGCAAGCATAACCAAGAAAAGCACATCGGGCATATTGAGCAGAAAATTTTGTACTTTTTATCTGGGGTAGATGAACAAGACACATACATTCAAATGTATGAAGATGTGTATATGTAGGGTGAGAATTAACCAGACGAAAATATGGTGATTGGTTATTCAATTTGCAAGAGGGAAGTCTGTTAATAAGATAAACAGAAGTGGTTAATGCTTCACACCCGAAAGAGAGTGAAGCAGATGATTCAAGTAAAAGACAACGAACCATATCTAGAAGATGACGATTTTTCCATTCAGCAATCCCATTTTGCCAAGGAGTATATGGACATGTTCGTTGGGAGATAATTCCCTTGTTTTGAGGAAACTCTTGAAATTTGTGGGACACATATTCTCCCCCCGAGTCGGTCCGAAAATTTTTTATGCAAGTCGAAAATTGGGTTTCATAATATAGAAATTTTTGAAACGCATCAAATACTTCGGATTTGGCCCATAAAAAATATACCCATGTAAAACGACTATGATCATCAATGCACATTACATAGTATTTGTATTGTGAATGAGAAAGTATTGGTGTGATTCCCCATAAATCACTGTGAACCAAATTGAAGCAATATGTGGCTAGAGTGATGGTTAGGGAAAGGTAAGGTTTTACTTTTTCCCAATTTACAAATAGAGCAATCCAGATTAACATCAGATTTAGAAAAAATGCATTTTATTAATCAAACCAGAATTCTTCACAGATAACAAAATATTCGAATGAGGATGCCCTAATCGCTTGTGCCACAAATGCACATTATTTTGTGATAAATGGGAAAAAACAAACATAGATTTATCCAATTGTTGTGCAGTTAAATAAAGTGGAAACAGACGCCCGCACTTAGGCCCCTTTGCGATCACCGTCCCCATCCCTTGCTCCTGCACAACACAACCAGAGGAAGAAAAGGAGACATTACAATGGTTGTCTACCAGCTGACCAGCAGATAGTAAGTTCATAGAAAGGCCAGGAGAGAAGAAAATATTGGTTAAAGGTAGTGAGTGTGGAATATCCCCAATGGCGGAGATAGATAAATGCCCACCATTAGCGGTCTGTATTTTAACTTCCCATCATATGGTTTAACATTTGAAAGGAAACGAGATGATGAAGTCATATGATTTGAAGCACCAGAATCGAAATACCACATGGAAGAGAATATTGAAGATTTACTTGAGATGCCAAGGGTGGAAAAGGCTTGAAGGATCATTTGCTGTATCATTTCAGGAGTGACGGAGTTACCGAGCATGATTGGCTATGAAGACATAGATGGAGGCGGAGCAGATGCCATACTTTGAGAATTTGATGAGGAAGCTATGACAGTATATGCACGGGAGGTACGGTTCTATGGCCGTTTCCTACGTTTAGTTTTTATATGCCCAACTTTCTTGCAGTAGTTACAAAATTTCCGCTTGCATTGAGAGGTGTAATGACCAAATGCCTTACAACTGTAGCACTGTATTTTTCTAAAATCATGAGATGGAGGTTCACGACCTGAGGGCTTCCCTTTTGCTACATACGCAACATCCATTGTGCCGCTCAAAGACTGATAAGAAAGTTGTTTTTTTAATGAACATGTGTTGTTCTTCACGAAGAACTTCATTAAGATATGTCTCGAAGGAGGGAGATGGAAGGCGGCTCATAAGATTAGAGCGGACATTCTCAAATTCCGATCTAAGTTTCATTAAGAACTGATCCCGTTGACTAGTGTTATGAATTTCCTGAATACCGAATAAAGTGTCTCCCATGATGTTGGCATATGCAATATAGGTGAAATCATTCCAAAGAGCCAGGAAGCCAGAGTAGTAAATTTGGACAAGAAGACTTCCTTAAAACACTGAGCAATCTGATTTTGAAACCGATGAGCTAAATTCTCTTGGTGATAAATATGTTTCAGATATGTCCACATTTCTTGAGCAGTTTTATAGGGCTTTAGATGAAGAAAAAATTGGGGGTCTATTGGCCCAAAACCCAACTCATAATCTGTGCTTCCTTGGTTTCCCAGTCTTTAAGTTTTTCCTTTTCTGTTGGCTTTTTCACTAAACCAGAAATGTGACCCCTCAATTTTTTACCTTTGAGATACAGTTCAAACTGATATGCCCAAGAAGCATAATTTTTGCCATTAAATTTGATCAATTGTAACTCTGATTTATCCATCGTAGCAAATACTAAACAGTCAGTAAGTGATCAAGACACTTAGTAATAAATGCAGAAGGCAGATCTGTCACTTAATTCAATTCAGATTGAATTGATATGAGTCGAATTCCAAAAACAACAGCAGTTACTTAAAGCAATTTAGCTAGAATTGGTATGAACAGAATTCAGATCCATAAAAAAAGTGCACAACAGACCTGAGGACCCAATTTTCTACACAAACAGTTCCTAACGACCCAAAGATCTCACCTAGAAATGCAAGTGGGGCCCACAGTTGATTCAGTCTTCTTGATCCAGGGTCAAATGAATGCTAGACCAAATTTCGTAACAAAAGTCCAAGAAAACAGCAAAATACCAGCCTAGAACTCAAAACAGAGTGTAGATCTGAAATCTGCTATGAAAACTGCAAAAAAATGGGCCAGGCGACCCAGATTTTGTGTGCAGGCAAGACACTGGGCCCCACTAATGATCCAATCCACCAGATCAGGAAGCAAAGATAGGTGCTTGACAAAAATATCTAACTAACAGTTCAAATTTTGCAACAATAGGAAACTTGTGCAAGAAGATCAACGATTGTGATGAAAGGAAACTGCAGAAATTGAGAAACCAAAGCTGTGATCAAAAGTCCTACCTCCGATCTTCAAAAAATTCTGAAAAAAGTCTCCAAAACCTTAGGAAATCCAGACGACCATATCTGTGTTGGTTTCTGTTGATGCGATGATGATCCTATGTGGGCCACTGTTGATCACAGTAGCCTTACTTCATGAGATGCCTTCACAGAGAGATCTTCAACTTAAGAAGATGAAATCAACGAAGAAGAGGTAGGCCTGTTTGCAGATCACTGTTATTAGCAAATCACTGTACCATATCAGGGCCCAATGGATCATAGGCCCAAAGGTCCATACTTAAATGTAATTAGATATGGTCAACTAGGCTAACTTTATTTCCTTGTATAGATTATTCTAATTGTTTGTAATTCATTGTGATTGTAACTTGTATAAGGCAACTTAGTCTTATAAAGAGAGGATGATTGACCCGTTTGGGGGGTATCCAATTGCATTCCAATTTCTTTGTTATTATTTTGTGTATGAGATTGATAAAGGGTCGATCATCCTCTCTTTATAAGACTTAGTTGCCTTAGATAAGTTACAATCACAATCAATTACATACAATTAGAATATCTATACAACAAATAAAGTTAGCCTAGTTGACCATATCTAATTACATAAGTATGGGCCTTTGGGCGTATGATGCATTGGGCCCTGAGTATGGTATAGTGATTTGCTAATAACAGTGATCTGCTAACAAAATTTGGGCCATTGGCAATACACAATTTTTTTTTTCTTTTTCATTTTTAATGTTGTTGTTTGTGGTGGTGGGGGGAAGCAACTCTGCACCATCGGCCCATAGATCTGGCCATTCCTTGCAAAGAAATGGCAAACTGTTCCTGAAAGTTTCAATTTACAGAAGGAGAAAAAAAAATGATCATTTCATGATGTCAAGACCATTGTATAGAAAATTGGAATCCTATTGCATATTGTGCAAGCTGTTGAAACAAATTGTATTTGGAATTTATCCCAAGTAGCAGTCTTTACAATCCATACATAGCAACAACAGTACATTGAAATAAAGCTATGACATGTTTACTAGATCAATCTCATTGGGAAAAACAAATTGTTGTGGTTTTTTTATTTTCTTTAAAATTAAAAACAAATCCAAATCATCAGCATCATATGGTTAGGATGTGTCTATAGTGTTGAGGTTAAAGAAGCGATTCATGAAGAGAAATCCGAAAAAAAAAAAAAAAAAAAACAAACAAAGAATGTAGGACGTCACATGGCTGTTCTTATTTTATCTCTAGAACTCTCCAAAATCTCACAAATTCTTAAAAGTTCTCATTAACCATTAGATAACCTCTTGAAAATAGAAACACCAAAAAGGAGGAAAAAGGAAATAAAACGTTACTGATATTAGCTATTTAATCGTGGCTATTCCTACCCTGATGAATTACATGAATCATACGATTGATAAAGCAAGTATTGAATTGTAAGATTCACACTTGAATGTTAAGACACACTTGTAAATGGGATCTGTTGATGTGGAACGGTGTATGATGTGGGGAGGTTAGGAATGAAGGTGGAGTTATAAGGGGGATAGATCAGGCTTTACGCCTGAAGAGGAGAACAAGAGAGCAAACACTTCAGTGGTTTTTTTTTTTTCTTTTTTCTTTAATCATTGTGTAAAGAAGCTAGGGGAGGCTTTACATCATTATATAAGATAAGCAGATAACCCTAGAACTAATCTCAGCCATCTAAATGCATCTAACAGCCAAGATTAGAACATCCAACTTAAATACATAAAACAACATAAACCATTAAAAACAACTCTAAATAAAATAAAAAAAAAGCATAAACTGAATGGGCTGGGCCCAAAGGAATAGTCAACCCATGGATCATTCATCATAGGTCTATCATACATTTGTCGTATAGACCTTTTTTCGCTACGATTTGATAGTAGTTAATTTCAGTTTGTTTAGGCCGAATTAACCAAAATGATTTGGTTTGGTTAGTTTACCAAACCAAACAATCACTCATAAAATATTTGTCCAAAACTTGAGCTTATTTGATCCAAAACAATCCAAAATTCTCAGTTTCAGCCGAATCCGGTGTAAATTCTCTCTCTCTCTCTCTCTCTCTCTCTCTCTCTCTCTCTCTCTCTCTCTCTCTCAATTCTAATGTTAATAACATACCCTCTTTAGGCAAAACTAATGTTTTTTTATATATATTTTAATGGGGAATATATCATTGCAATTTAGTTTACTTAGGTCATGGTCTACTTCTTTCTTTAAATATATTTTGTTAAATCTTTTGCTATTTTCCACATAAGTATAATTTTAGTATTTTCCAAAACAAACTTTGGAATGGAAGAACAAAATGCAAAACCGGAAACTCCGGAATGAAACAATGGAAGTCCAAACTGGCCAAAGCATTTCAATCCAGAGTGAAATCAAAAGAGCATCTAAATGCAATTGACAACTATGTTTTGGATAATAATTCTAAGATTTAACAATAGTGGTTGAGAGAGGAGTGGAGATTGGATCGGCTAAAGGTGAGCCCCATACCTAGGGGTGCCAATGGATCCTCTTTTTTTATTATTCATTATTTATTTTTTTTATTGCAGTAAATTTTACTGAAAAAAAGGAACAAAACAACAACAGGGAAAGAACTAACGAAAACAAAAGAAAGAGCTCAAACAACAGAATTAAACATCAAAAGAAATGTGTAGCCAAAAACTCCTTCCCTTGAAAGAGCATCCATCATAGCATTCACCTCTCACTAGACACGAAAGTAAGATGCAACTAAGAAGAAATATCTTGCACTCCCTCCACCCAATCTGCCAATCTCCAAGGAAAAGAAGAATTTTCTAATCCCCAGTGGATAACAGATAAAGATTCTTCTTCAATGATAACATTATAACTGCCCAACTTCCGCAATTCCCGACAACCCACCAGTAAAGCATAAGCTTCAGCAACATTAGCATCCAAAAAATTAATGGGGCTTGAAAAATTCTTCACAACTTGACGTGACCAATCACGAATAGCAGCCCCGATTCCTCCCATGCAAATTTGTTTAACATGACTACCATAAAATTTCTGCTTTGAGATACCTTCTGGAGGAGAATCACAACTGATTTTATGCATTTTATTATGCCTTCCCCTTCAAAACAAGTTGCCCATGGTCGATGGTGATCTTCCAAAGGAACGTCAAGCATTACTTGCCCCATTCCAAGACAGTCCAAACAGCGGACAGGACAATCTCAGTTACTGATTTACTTTTACCATTGCAAATACCATTATTCCTTTCTAGCCAAAGCTTCCACAAAATAGCATAAAGCGAAAACCGCCACAAAATTTTAGCATGAAGTAGCTTTCCACCATACTTCCATTGCTCAAAGAAATCTTTAATGGTGCAAAGCATAACCCAACTCATATCAAACATACTGATAACATCAACCCAAACTTTAGACGCATAGGAACAATGAATCAACAATTAACAAATGACTAGCTGTTTCCTCATGCCTCAAACACTTTGGACAACCATTAACAATTGTAATATGTCTTCTTCTAAGTTGATCCATGGTAAGAAGTCTATGCAACCTTGCCACCCAGTAAAAAATCAACACTCTTGGAGAAACAAGAGAATTCCAAAAACTATGGCCACCTTCTGTCCTGTCATCAAAATCAACCACAATAGTGTAGAAAGTTTTCACTGAAAAAAAAAAAAAAAGCCCTTTAGAATCAGGCTTCCAAACTCTATTGTCCATTCTATTTGTAGAAAGATTAGTTATCTCAAGAAGGGAAAGTATGACCTCACCTACCAACTTCATTATCATGCAGATTGCAATGGAAAAGCAAATCCCAGACGATTGGACCTCACATGAGCTGAAAATGATCAGCTATGAAAAAGAAAAAGGACGCCTATCCAATGCATGAAGCAAAGGAAACAAATTCTTTAAACTAGACTGGCCACACCATTCATCATGCCAAAACTGATTTCTTTTCCCATCATGGATCCTATATCTAATCTGCCGATCAAACTCAGCTTTGACAGAAAGCACAGACTTCCATATACCTGAAGACCTATAATGAAGATCTGGAACACATCACCCCTCTCTATGCACCTTATAATTGTCCACAATAATTTGTCTCCATAAACCTTGATCTAAGTTACTCAACCTCCAAAGCCATTTACTAAGCAATACCTTATTCATTTTCTCAATAGACTGAATACCCAATCCACCAGGGGCAATAGGATTACATACAATCTCCCATTTAACTAAATGGAATTTTTTCTTATCAATTGTATCATGCCAAAGAAAATCACGTTGGATCTTCTCTAATCTCTGAATCACACTCTCAGGACACCTGAAGCATCTAATCTCTGAATCACACTCATAGGACACCTGAAGCAAGACAAAAAAAAAAAGGGTATGCTAGAAAGAGCTGACTTGATCAAAGTAAGACAACCTCTTATTGATAAATACTTCCCTTTCCATGGAGAGAGTCTTTTATCAAGTCTCTCCACCACCGGATCCCATAAAATTTTCTTCAGTAATGGATCCTCTACTAACCAGTTACCTAAAGTCATCATCATCATCATCAAAGCCTTATCCCAACCATGTTGGGGTCAGCTACATGAATTCTATTTCTCCATTCCGTTCTATTTTGAGCTAAATCTTTCGATAAGTGCAACTTCTTCAAATCTGAATTAATGACTTCCATCCATGTTTTCTTTGGCCTACCCCCACTTCTTGATGGACCCTCCACCTGTATATCCAAACTTTTTCTCACCGGTGCCATTACTGGCCTACGCTCAACATGCCCAAACCATCTTAAACGAGTTTCTCTAATCTTATCTCTTATTGGTGCTACCCCTAAATGTTCTCGAAAGCGCTCATTTCTAATTTTATCTTTTCTAGTTTTACTACACATCCACCTAAGCATTCTCATTTCCGCTACATCCATCTTATGAATATGTGTCTTCTTAATTGGCCAACATTCTGCTCCATATGTCATAGTTGGTCTAACCACTGTCCTGTAAAATTTCTCCTTCAATTTTGTTGGCATTTGTCTATCACAAAGTACTCCCGAAGTTAGTCTCCACTTCAGCCATCCAGCTCTTATCCTATGCTCCACATCTTCGTCAATCTCCCCATCCTTACTAATCATCGAGCCTAGGTACCGAAAAGAATTTTTACGTGGTATCTCATGGGTTTCAATTTTGACAGTGGTTTTAACACTTTGTATATGTCCACTGAAATTGCAATCCATATATTCTGTCTTTGTACGACTTATTTTAAAGCCTCTAGATTCTAATGCCCTCCGCCATCTCTCAAGCTTTGCATTTACACCCTCTCTTGATTCATCCACCAATACTATATCATCTGCGAACAACATACACATGGTACTTCTTCTTGAATATGCACAGTTAACTCATCCATAATTAATGCAAAGAGATAAGGGCTTAAGGATGATCCCTGATGTAAGCCTATAGTCATGGAAAATCTGCCCGTTTCTCCACATGTAGTTTTCACATTTGTTATTGCACCTTCGTACATATCTTTTAAAATTTCAATATAATCTCTTGGGACATTCCTTTTCTTTAAGATCCACCAAATTAAATTCCTCGGTACCCTATCATAGGCTTTTTCCAAATCGATAAAGACCATATGTAGATTTTTCCTCTTTGCTCGGTATTTTTCCATTAATTGCCTAAGTGAAAAGATAGCTTCCATAGTTGATCTCCCTAGCATAAAACCAAATTGATTTTCCGAAATCTTAGTCTTTTTTTCAGTCTTTGCTCTATTATTCTCTCCCATAACTTCATAGTGTGACTCATAAGTTTAATCCCTCGATAGTTGGTATAATTTTGTATATCTCCTTTATTCTTATATATAGGTACTACAATGCTTTTTCTCTATTCATTCGGCATTTTCTTTGTCACAAGTATCTTATTGAATAATCTACATAACCAACTTACTCCAACCTCTCCTAAGCATTTTCATATCTCTATCGGAATACCATCTGGGCCTGTTGCCTTTCCTGTCTTTATTCGCTTCAATGCTTCCTTCACTTCCACCCCTCTAATTCTACGGAGAAAAGTATACTCTTGCAATGAAGTATCCTCCTCCACTCTTGTATCGCTCAAATATTCTTCATTTAAAAGTTTACTAAAATATTCTTTCCACCTTTCTATAATATCGTTGTCTTTCACCAAAATTTTTTCCTCATTGTCCTTGATACATTTGACATGATCTAAGTCCCTACTTTTCTTTTCTCTTATTTTTGCAAGCTTAAAAATATCTTTTTCTCTTTCTCTTGTTTCCAACCCATTATAGAGGTCATCGTATGCTTTGAACTTTGCACTACTTACTACTTTCTTAGCTTCTTTCTTTGCCTTCTTATACAACTCAAAATTTTCTATACTCTTAGTCCCCTGCCAAACTTTGTAGCAATGTTTTTTTTGTCGAATAACTTCCTGAACCTCCATACTCCACCACCATGTTTCTTTATTAATATGTCTCTTCCCTTTTGATTCTCCAAATACCTCCTTTGCAACATTCTTAATGCAATTAGCCATTTGATTCCACATTACTGTAGTTTCTCTTTCAATATTCCATTTTCCTTTCTCAATCATTTTGTCCTTAAATATATTTGCTCTTTCCCCCTTCAAATCTCTCCACCTTGTTTTAGGGTCCATTTTGTTTACTACTGCTCTCTTTTTACTTCTAATGCAAATATCTAAAACTCCAAGCCTATGTTGCGTAGTCAAACTCTCTCCTTGGATAATCTTACAATCTTTACAAGCCAATCGGTCCTGTTTTCTAACTAGAAAAAAGTCTATCTGACTCATATTACTCCCACTTTTATATGTAATTAAATGCTCATCTCTCTTTTTAAAGTAAGTATTTGCTACTATAAGATCAAATGCCACTGCAAAGTCCAATATAGTGTTTCCAAATTCATTCTTTTCTCCAAATCCATGCCCTCCATGCACTCTCTCATATCCTCTATTATCTCTTCCTATATGCCCGTTTAAATCCCCTCTAAGGAAAATTTTATCACTATTTGGGATTTCTCGCATCAAAATCATCCATATCCTCCCAAAATTGTCTTTTCACACTTTCTTCTAGTCCTACTTGGGGAGCATATGCACTAATGATATGAATTATGTCTTCCTCTAGTATTAGTTTAATTGCTATAATTCTATCACCAAACCTCTTTACCCCCACAATTTTCTCTTTTAAATCCTTATCTATAATTATACCCACTCCATTTCTTGTATTACTCTTTCCTGTATAGAAAAGCTTATACCCATCCATGAGCTCCTTAGCTTTATTCCCTTTCCACCTTATCTCCTGTATACAAGCCACACTAATTCTTCTTCTTTTCATTACCTCAACCAACTCCATGCTCTTGCCTGTTAAGGTTCCTATATTCCAAGTAACAAATCTAATTTTCCTATTCCTCCTCTTCTTCTCATGGACTAACTTCTTTAACCGCATTAGCCCAAAGTCATGCGGTAGCCCTTGCATACTTTTCACTGCAGCCGGGCGATGCTGCAATGCATTGCTTATAGCGGGGAACGCCCTAGCCTTATCGTGAAATATCATTTGTTCAGAATTCATGTTTGGGTTGTGACAAAGTTTTACGCTGGCTGTCACCTACCTAACGCAACCCTTCTCCTTTACTCGGGCTTGGGACTGGCAGCAAAACTGGTGGAGTTAAAAAAAGGGCGGCCCAGTGCACGAGGCTCCCGCATAGTGGGGTCTGGGGAGGGTAAGATGTACGCAGCCTTACCTTCATTTTGAAGAAGCTATTTCCGTGACTTGAACCAGCATCCTCCAGGACGCTACCGGTATGCCTTTACCGTTGGGCATGGTACCTCTTTCTGAACCTAACTGATAATTGGGTTGAGGTTCAGGTCCACTCAAGTCTCAGACCTAAATCCCATGTACTGTGTGATATTTATAAGACATTACTCAGTACAAAAAAAATATATATTAATAAATAAAGTATTAATCAAATTATATGTAAACGTAGAACTTAAAGAACCTACTGTACTACTTGTGCCTCCAAGGTTAAGGTCCACTGTTCAAGCCTTGCTGGAGTATGCACTGTTCTAATGGTTTTTTAAAGTAATTTTGTAGTACTTGAGTTAGGCCCTGGTATTTAAGACAATGCGCTGCTGGGTACAGGTCCACCATGGACAAAAAAAAAAAATTCCCGATCCAAGCAAATTGGTTGTGGGTGCACCATGGACCCATACAAAACCTGACCTGTGTACATCTCTAACCCCAACTTTCTTTCTAACTGGTTGTTGGGACTTGGTCATCTCTCTCTCTCTCTCACACACACACACGCGCGCGCGCGCATACACACATGCACACACAAAGAAAAAAAAAAAAAACAAGAGATAGCCTTCTTAGAAGCTGGCATGAGAAATGACCTTCTCTTCCCTACATGAACGGAGATGTCTTCCTAGGCGGTCCCCTTCTGTAGGATTCCTTGAGCACATCTTCGATGGAAGAATATTCATAGTATGTGGGTAGCAGGTTTGGGGGTGGTATCATCACTTATGTGAAGACCATTTTTTAGAACAATTCAAACATAGACCAGAACAAGGCAAGAGAAGAACTGAAGAGAGAATTACATGCCTGGGATGCCCACATCATGTCTATTTATATTAATATACTTGCTGAATATAATACAATCATTGTAGCTGTACAATATTCTAATATTAATACACTTACTAAATATAATACAATCATTATAGCTTTACAATATTCTAATTAGACTAAAAATAGAAAGGTACAGATATACAATGGGTGTTATTGTTGTACCAGAGATCCCTCCTAATTTGGCTCAAAGTAATGGGCCGGCTAAATGGGCATGCTAGGCCCGGTGGGCCTGCAGACTGGGCCCAACTACTAGCAGGGCCCATCAGGTGTGGCCCATTTGAGCTCTATTGACACGCCCCCTCAAGCTCGGCCTACGGAAGGAGCAAGAGATTGTGCAATAACGAGGAGAAGTGGGCAAAGGGATGAGCTTTAGTAAAAAGATCAGCGGCATTAATAGTAGATGACACAGAATGGAGGGACAGGGTGCCCTGCTTATAGTGTTGACGAACAAGATGACAGTCAATTTCGATATGCTTAGTCCTTTCATGGAAGACTTCATTCTGAGTAATTTGGCGAGCACTTTGATTGTCACAATACAAATGGGTGGGGTTTTGAAGATGAATACCCAAATCCTATAAAAGCCACCTGATCCAGATGATTTTAGAAGTAGTATTAGCGAGAGCACGATATTCGGCTTCAACGGAAGACTTTGACACCTGTGTTTGTTTCTTGCTTCTCCATGATATTAAGGAATGGCCAAGAAATATACAGAATCGAGTGGTCGAGCGTCTATCATTAACATCACCTGCCCAATCAAAATCGGAGAAGGCACGGAGAGATAGGAAACTATCAGAAGAGAGGAGTAAGGCATAGTTTTGAGTTCCTTGAAGATAACGTAGTATGCGCAAAACAGCATCCCAATGAACGGACGTTGGTTTAGCCATGAATTGGCTAACAATATGAACAGCAAAGGCAATAGTAGGCTGAGTAATAGTGAGATAGACAAGGCTGCCTACTACTTTTCTATATCGAGTAGGATTATCCAATGGAACACCATCAGTTTTACGTAGCCGAGCATTAACTTCCAACGGGGTAGAAATGGCAGTGAGATCTATGAGTCCTGCACGGTGGATGATGTCGGAGCAGTATTTAAGTTGAGACAAAACGTATCCATTCTTGGAATACCCTACTTCAATACCAAGAAAATACCGAAGAGGACCCAGATCTTTCATTTCAAGTTGTTGATGAAGAAACTGTTTGAGCTTGGAAATCCCCCGATGATCGTCTCCGGTGATAATCATGTCATCAACATATAAAAGAAGTATAACCAAGCCTTTGCTAGTGTGACATGTGAACAAGGCACTATCATGCATACTCTGCTTGTACCCAAAAGAGGTGACTGCATTGGTAAACCTTTCAAACCAAGCCCGAGGGGCCTGCGTAAGGCCATACAATGCCCGTTTCATATGACAAACCTGTGTGGAGGAATGCGGAAGTCCATGTGGAGGGACCATATAAATGTCTTCATGAAGATAACCGTTAAGGAATTCATTCTTAACATCCAATTGATGCAATGCCCATTGTCTCACGGCTGCAACAGAGATTAAGGTTCTAATGGTAGTCATTTTGGCAACTGGAGCAACGGTCTCTTCATAGTCAATTCCATAGTCCTGAGTGTACCCTTTAGCAACAAGGCGTGCTTTGTACCTTTCAATCGAACCATCAGTTTTAGTTTTGACCTTATTGATCCATTTGCATTCAATAGTTTTCTGTCTTAGAGGCAAGGGAACAAGATCCCATGTGTGATTCCTCTAAAGAGCTGTAAGTTCTTCTGCCATGGCTGTTCTCCACTCAGGGTATTTAGATGCTTCTTGAAAGGAATGAGGCTCAAAATGAGAATGAACTTTAGAAAGAAAGGCAATGTAATGCGGGGAGAAACAAGTGGTATAAACAAACCCATACCGTTGCACTGGTGTGCGAGTGCGCAAGGGATACCATCGAACTAGTGCAAGATCCAAAGTTTCAAGAGCAGAAGGAACAACAGCATTGTTAGAGGAGGTAGAGACAAGTGGTGGCCGTCGCTGGTAAACCAGAAGTGGTTTAGGTTCAGGTGTGGGTTCGGACGGCAGCATTTCCTGGGGAAAAAGGTCTGGAAAAGGATCAAGAGGACGGATAGTTGGAGGAGGAGGCGGTTGTTTAGCACAAGGTAAAGAATAATATGGGACATGTTCAAGGAAGGTCACATTTCTAGAAACACGAAGCTTGTTTGACTGAGAATCGAAACACCGATATCCCTTTTGTTCTAGTCCATAACCCAAAGGGATGCAAATAGCTGATTTTGGAGACAACTTGTGGCGTTCATTTGACGGAAGTAAGACGAAACAAGTACAGCCAAATACTCTGAGATGTGAATAGTCGGGTTTTACCCCAAAAAGTTTTTCAAAGGGTGTGACACCAAATAAGACTGATGATGGCATTTTATTTATGAGGTAAGTGGAAGTAAGAGGAGCACATTCACCCCAAAAATAAATTGGCACAGATGAAGAATACAACATTGATCTAGTTGTTTCAATGATATGACGATGTTTTCTCTCAGCCACCCCATTTTATTGGGGAGTGCTTGGACAAGAAAGCTGTGTCAATGTACCATGAGAGGCAAGGACATTTAGGAACTTATGTGACCTATATTCCCCTCCTGAGTTAGAACAAAGAGTCTTAATTTTGGCTGAAAACTGTGTTGCAATCATATTGGTGAAACAAACATAGGTGTCAAAGAAATCAGATTTATGCTTTAACAAGTATATCCAGGTGTATCTAGTGTAATCGTCCACAAATAATACATAGTAAAGTGATCCTCCTTTAGAGGGTTGCACGGCTGGTCCCCATAAATCAGAATGAACAAGATCAAAAGGTGCAAGGGAAACTGAAACACTATTATTAAATGGTAAATTTGCTTGTTTGGAAACTCTACATCCAATGCAATTAGAAAAATCAACTGGACCAATTATACCAAGACAGTTGGTAGACACCAAAATGTCAAATTTATTTTTAGATAAATGACCTAATCGCAAATGCCATAAACTGGAAGAATTGGTTGTAGAAGATGCAAGGTGTGACGAGCGTGACACATGAAGAGTCTCTAAGTGATACAATCCTCCAACTTTATAGCTTGTCCCAATCTGCTTCCCGGTGCGAGGATCCTGCACCATACAACCATTTGAATTGAATAGAATTAGATATCCCATATCCGCAAGTTGGCTAACTGAAATCAAGTTGACAGAAAGACCAAGGACACAAAGTACACTAGACAAGGATAAGGACCCGTACATAGTCTTAGTGTTAACAGAACCAACAGATGAAGCAGGAATGACAGAACCATTAGCAGTATGAATATTCATAGGTACTGGTAAGGATTGAATGTAACACAAAATTGAAGAATCAGAGACCATATGTGAGGACGCACCTGAATCAAATATCCATGACTGTGGTTTACCTGAGAAAGAGGACATGGCAGAGACTGTTGGCTCTTCGGAGGCAGTATTGGAAGGACCAGGAGAGGTAAGAAGCAACTGTTGCAGTCGTGCATCAATCATGTTCTGAAGTTGTGCAAAGAGATCTACAGGAGTAACTGCAGCCATCTTCCTTGTTTTTGGTTAACCCGACGATTGGCCTTTTTCAGATTATTTTTCTTCTTCAATGCAGGATAATCTCTTTTCCAATGTCCAGGTTCCTTACAGTAGTTGCAAGTAGATACTGTTGTTTTAGCTGCTATGGAAGTATTGGTGGCAACAAGAACCTGATTTGTATCGACAGTTTTTCGACTAGCCAAGGTTTTCTGGGTTTGTTCTTCCGCTAGGAGTTTTGCTAAGGCAACATCAACATGTGGCAATGGGGACCGATGTAGTAACAGTCCTCTTACATATTCGAATTCTGGCCTTAGAGCCATAAGAAGCTGGACTAATCTTGTTTCTTGTCGGTATGTCTCAAAAGTGGCAGAGTCATTAGGATCCTTAAATTGTGGTTCCATCTAGGCTAGTTGATCCCAAAGAGACGTCATCTTAACATAAAACTCATGTATAGAATCTGAGCCTTGTGCAACATTTTTAATTTCAGATTCTAATTGATACCGACGAGCAGAATTAGACGGAACATAGAGTCAGGCTAGATCGTCCCAGGCATCTTTGGGATGGGAGAATTTTGACAATTGATTCCCAATGGCTGGAACCACAGAATTTGCAATCCATGAATTTATTTTCCCTATAGAGGCTTCCTAGTCTTCAAAGTTAATATCTTTTTCATCTGGCTTAGTTTTCTTGTCTAAAATATATTTCCATAGCTTCTGGCCTTTTAAAAAATTCATCATCAAGTGAGAGCAATAGGGATAATTGGTCCCATCCATAATAACATTGATGCCGGAGATCTTTTCAGCCATAGATATTCAGCAAAGCAAAAAAAAATACAGAGAAAATCAGAGAAAATCAGGCTTGGGCGAGTAACCAGACGAGTGCTAGAATCTCACGGTTTGATGCAATACTCAGGACAAATCAAATCAACCAAATACAATCAAAAGAATACACAGTCATGCACCCAGTGTAGAGGATTTCAGGTCAATTAGACAATCAAATCCCAAGATCAACTGTTGCGATGAAAACTAGTGTCCAATAATCCCGAAACAAAGAAGATGCCAAAACCAAAGGAAGACAAGTCTAAAAAAAAAATCCCAAAAAAAAATATCAGAGACTCCTCAGAGATGGGCGACCTAACTGTGTTGGGGAGTCGTTGCTGTCGATCACTTGTGGACCCTACTCACGATGCAGCCCCTTTGCCAATCTACTGCTGTGAAATAGGCTCTGATACCATGAGAACAATTCAAACACAGACCAAAACAAGGCAAGAGAAGAATTGAAGAGAGAATTACATGCCTGGGATGCCCACAGCATGTCTATTTATATTAATACACTTGCTGAATATAATACAATCATTGTAGCTGTACAATATTCTAATATTAATACACTTGCTAAATATAATACAATCATTATAGCTGTACAATATTCTAATTAGACTAAAAATAGAAAGGTACGGATATGCAATGGGTGTTGTTGCTGTACCAGAGATCTCTCCTGATTTGGCTCAAAGTAATGGACCGGCTAAATGGGCCTGCTAGGCCTGGTGGGCCTGCAGACAGGGCCCATCAGGCTTGGCACAGTGAGCTCTATTGACAATTTTATCCTTCTACTGCCCAGCTGAATTTTGCTCTGTTAAGATCACAGAGATGTCAGCTTTGAGTTGGCCTCCATGAAGCTTATTATTGTGGAAGGTGATTTGATTACTCATAAGCCTTAGGCAGATTATTGTGGAAGTTGATTGGTTTTCAAACAGCAAGGCTCCATGTGGTCTTCTGGTTGGGGTTTAAGAGGTGTTGGACTTAGCCATCCATCCTTTTGTGCTTCCTTTGTTTATGTCAAATGAAATGCAGATTCATCATGGGATTAGTTCTGCAGAGGGGTTTCGGAGCAGCAATCTGTTTATACCTTATGATGATTTTTCGGATTCGTAATCTGGTAGTTTTTGCTTTGTTCTCTTTTTTTTTTTCCTTTTTTCCTGTGCTGTGTGATTAGGTTTTGCCTGTAGCTCTTCAAGATATGTCTCTTATGCTGATTTGCTGCCTTTAATAAATGCTACCATCCCCATTAAAAAAAAAGAGAGAAAAAGAAAAACACACATGCAGACATGTGTATATAGGGCCTTTCTCAGGAATGGCCAGTCTGTTTTGGAGAAAATCAGGGCTGGGCCTGTGGGCCTCACCTTGATGCATTCCAATAATTTTCTTGTTCCTTTTTTCCTTTTTTTTTAATGTTTTTGGCGGTGGGGTTGTTTGGTGTGTGTGCAGTTTGGTTAGGTGATTGAAGCATCTAATCATGAAAAATGGGAACCATCTAATTATGCGAGCTGCAAAGCACGTGTTTTGAGAATCTAGCCATTACAGTCACTTTGTATGCAATTTTGAATGATCAATCTATAGATGTACAAAATTTGGATGTGTACTATACACTGAGAGTGGCATTAGGATTGATCATAGTGGGGAACACCCATAGTGGGGACCAAGTGACCCCCGCAGGTAAGGATCAAAATAACGGTTGTGGTAGATGTAGCACCTAGTGGCCAAAGTTCTACGTAGTGGGCGATACGTAGTGATTGTGGCAATACGTAGCAATGTAGTGGTGTTAATTTTTTGAGTGGCCAAAAGTTTTTAAATCTTGTATAACAACCAATCTTGTGTTTTTTAGTGATTTGAAACCATGTAAGCGTAGAGACAAATTTATGAAAGGGAATTGCGGATAGGAAATGGGAAAAATAATGTTAAACATTAAAATTGCCTAGCTCTACTAGGTAGTAGACCATAGTGCTGCTATTTTCAAAATAGCATAGCAGCCGCTATTTTGAACCATGCTCGCAGGCTTAACAATAATTGCTACGATGCCATGTATTTAATCAGTCTATAGTTCTAAAGCACATCCTATCTCTCTTTCATATTACCAAAGATATTGACTTGTGAAGTCATTGTTTCTTCAGACATCGTTCCATGTTTATTTGCACAATCATATGTTCTGTTTTGGCATGCATTCAGTGTATTTGCATCATGCAGGAAGCTGAACTTGCTATCTTTTGGAGAAGAAGCAGAAGAAGAGGAGAAAGAACTGGCAGCTGTAAAAGAGAAGATTAAGAGTAGTCATGATGTGTTAAATGATCCTCGTCTCCTTAAAGAACCGCCAAAAAATGATTCGGTACTGTTTAATTATCTTTTCTTATATTTTATTATGTTTTTCCCTTATATCTTCATGCGATATACCTAAAAGGATATGGCATTCATGCAAATACTTGGAACATCTCTTGTATAACCTCTTTGCGTGTTCTTAAAAGCTTGTTACCTATCATATCATCTCATTGCTAGATCAGGGATCGCATTTTTTTGGTTTTTTGAGGCTTTCTATTGAGACAAAGGACAGGTAAATGGGGATTAAGCTGTTTGCATTCCTTTTGCATTTTATTGGGAATGGAGAAAAATAAGCCCCTCTATTGAAGGGGTCTTTGCTGCATATTTTTGGTGATATTAGGAGGCTTTTTTTCCTTGAATGGTAACCACAATTTTATTGAGAAAAATGGCCAGCACAGGAGACATTTATGAGAGGCAAAAAAGCAAAAGAAAACCATTCATAAAAAGGAAAAGAAGAGGAAAAACAAGCCTATTCTTGACCCAAGATAGACAGAAATGGAGAATCAGAATTCATGTAGTTGACCCTATTCATAAACAGGAAAGGAGAGGAAAAACAAGCCTATCTTTGACCCAAGAAAGACAAGAATGGAGAATTAGAATTCATGTAGCTGACCCCAACCAAAAGCCTAAGAATCATGCCATCTGAGAAGAAAGCATATCAAGAACAATGCTGATGCCCTGACCCCGTCATTTGCAAGAATGTTGGGAGGAATTTTCCTGCTCATGAGCTGGAACCTTCCTCCCGGGATTGAGGGGAGGGATTCCTCAACATTTCTCAATCGATGCCTCAGATCTTCTTTACGAGTGAAACGATCCCGTGAAATTTCCTTGTTTCCATTGATTTACACTTCAAACAATTACAAAACCTTTGGATCTTCTAAAATCCCTTGATTTGAAAAAGTGCCAAATGAAGATACAAAGATTTCCAATTGTAAGGCTAGCATGGATAATGAATGTTCTACATAACCTTTGAGAACAAGTAGGACAGGCCATCAATAGCACTCCATGAGCTACTGTATCATCTGCCCTAATCTAACAGTGCATTACTTGAACTTTGATGGTTTTTGGAATGTGGTTCTATGGAGCTGAATGTAAGCTTAAAACTTTTGGTTGAAGAGAGTAAATGGTGATGTTTTGAAGACCTTGTCTATTTGAGGTCTTGAATACATCTCTCTCACTTGAGAATCCTTGGATCTTCTCCTTTTCCTTGAAAAAAAAAAACCATCTTCTGCTACTTTTCAGAATCATTTCTCAATCAGTGCCTCAGACCTTCTCTGAGTGAACCATTCGTTTGAAATTTCCTTATCTCCATCAATTTTCATTGCAAATGGTTGCAAACACTCAGGGTCTTCCCAATACAGATTTAGAGGAAAATGGGGGAAAAATATTCAGGAGAATGGGACTCGAGTCTTGACCGCGAGTCAATTCGCACAACCCCTGCTGTGTCGGGGCAGAGTCTGACTTTTTAATCACTGCTCATGAGAGATTGGTTCTGCATTAATGAATTTACTTAGATATTTGGTAGAGAGTGGAAGTATTCTTTTTCCTCATGGCAGTGTCATTAGTTGGTGAATGATATGGATTATGGAAGCAATATTAGGTGACTCCCAATAAATGTGTGCCGGGCATAGAGTAAAGTTTGACATCTGGTGTGTCTTGTTGGCTTCCCATTATCACAGTCAGACATGGATATTTCCTTGGTTCTCTTAGATTAGATGTTTGGTGTTGGGTTTATGTTTTTGCCTTTCTTATTGTACTTAAATAGCTGATTGAAACTGGAGCTACTAGCACTACATTCTTGCGTTCTTAAAAAAAATTATGAGGAGAATCTATCTTCTAGAGAGAAATTTCCAAGTTTGTCAAAGGGCAAATTACCAGAAGGTCCCAACCCAAAAATTTGGGATTTCCAGTCCAGTTTCGGGTCCCAAGTTTTGGGCTTGGTGGGTATCTGGTCCAAGTTCAGGTCTAGTTGTGTCCATGCCAATTAACTATATGTACTAGAAAACTTTATATGCAATAAGGCTTGTTCTAGAAGTTTAGTTTAAAATGTTGAACCGAAGATAAAAGAGTGGGTCATTTAAACAAAGGCTTAATCCTTTAAAATCAGTTGCGGAGCCCTCAATGGACAGCCGGGTTCTAGTTTAAATCCACAGATATGTGAGGTTTGGGTATTAAGCCTGGGTTAGATGTGACAAACTTAATCAGGCCGGTTTGGATTTGAGAAACTTAATTTGGCCTGGTTTGGATCTATCATGGACTTGACCCAAATCCCACCATTGTTACATCCTTATTCTCCTTTAAGGGATAGAACCAACTCTAGCTCCATTTTCTCCGGTGTATCTCAAACATAAAGGCACTTTCATCCTCCCCTTCTCCACATTCTTGCTCTACTTGGTAGCATATCTTGCAGCACAGAGATTATGCCGAGTTGACTAGGATCGTCTAGGTGCTGAGTTGACCTATCACTACTGACTACTAAGTGATGCAACTTAACTGAGTTCTAAGATAGAATTTAAGAGAGTAGTTTCTTTCATTGTTTATTCAAACCCATGACCTAAGCTATATGATTGTCACCTTAAACCCCTACTATACCACAATCTATTATGTTAGAAATGGGCATGCTTAATCCCCAGCTGTTTCTCAGCTGGTTATAGGCCATAGGTGTGTGTGAGAGTGAGTTCGTTCAAGTCGAGCCCCCACTGTAGTGAAAGATGTGAACAGTTGAACAATTTTACCTTTTAAGTAAACATAAATATTCAATTCTGAAGGATAATTAACCACCAATTAAAAGTTCTATTTATTGATAAAAGATCATAACTCATAAGTTTATTAGGCATAAAAATTCATGTGGATCATGTTGTTACACTTGATATGTACAAGGTCAAGCATTAAAGTATTCAAATAATTTTAGAACCTTTGTCTATCTTATCAAGTCATTGGCCTAGATAATAGCCATGATTCCTACATTCAACAAAGGACTTGCATTTACTATATGCCTCAGATGCATGGTGATTGAAGATCATTTAAATCTTAAAAATAAAAAAAATAAAAAAAAACTTCCACTTTTTTTTCCTTTTCGCTTAAATGGTGACATGACAAACCAACAAGCTGGTGGTTGCAAGTACAAGCACCTTTCAACTCTGCGATGGACTAATCTTTAAAGATGATCAAAGACTATTTTGGTTTATTCACCACTGATTTATACTTAATGTTTATACTTGCTTAGTTTCAATAACAAATTAATGTGACTCTCCAACTTAAACTGTGAGTCGTTGATTTTGACTCTACTCAGCTTGCACAAGTGGGCAAGCTATGTATGTTGGGATTCCTATAATTCTTTTTCTCTCACTTTCACCAAAAGAGAGCTGATTCTTTTAATGATTCCATTGCATGTCTATTGGATTCTCTGGATTTTTAATTTTAACAACTAATTTTTCTGATAAAAAAAAAACTACTTTCATTTAAAGATCTGACTTCGTAGTTCTGAATCTTTTACCATAAAAATCCCACCACAGTACAATATATACAATAATATGAGACTATGTGTAGATTTACCTCATGCACAGCATGCCATCCTAACTTGCTTTTGGTTCACTTTTGCATAATGTAATTCTTGAAGGAATTGTAGGTTCTGTTGTCTTAGGACTCTTCCTTTTTTCAAGTCATATTATTCACTTTCTTATTGATCCGTGTTATGTACAATTGAAATTGACAGGCCACAATGTGGGTTCAGGATTCCTTCATTATCCTGGACCAGAAGGGTATAATGTCTTGATTTGGTGTCTAATGCCATTAAGCTTAACAATGGCAAGAGTTGGTAAACATGATTTTTTTATTTTTAAAATTAAGGAATAACGTGAAAGTAAATTGGCCCGTACTGTAAAAGTGACATCTTGTTGTAAAGTGATTACCTTCATCTTTTTTTTTTTTTTTTTTTTGCATGGGGTCCTCCAATTCTTCTGTACATGTATGAGACTCATCATCATCATCATCAAAGCTTTGTCCCATCTATGATGGGTCAGTTACATGAATTCTATTTCTCCGTTCCAATCTATCCACATGTATGGGACTAAGTGACTCAGTAAATTATATATTTTTTGGGGGCCTTATGACCCTACCGTTCATAAGCAACTTAATGCACATCCAATAAAAGCAGTTTTCATTGTCTTATGCAGAATTCATTGGAAAAGGCGAATAAGGATTTGCAGATGTATGTAAGAGCAGCTTTAACATCTAAGCCAGATAACTTCGAGAGAGAACTAGAGAAGAACCTTTCTGATAGTCATGGCCTTAGTGATGATGACGACGATGACGGTGATGATGCCAAGTTTGATGCACGGATGCGTCTACAAATTCTCAAAAAGAGAAGGGAGCATGGAGAAATCTCCAATCGGTCTAATGGTATCAATATTTAACCTCACTTTTTACAGTTGTGTTCTGTTGCATTTATAAATAGGTGACTAGTTATTTTTTTTCTATGAATGATCTTTATTTTGCCACATTCATCTTTTGTCATCATTATCATCATCATTTTGCATTTATCCCATTGGTTTGTTTGATGCGTTCTGCCATATAATAAAGAGAAGCTGTGTCATCTTCCATTCTAATTTCTACCGAGGTGCAGTTAAGTGCTCTCTCTCTCTCTCTCTCTCTCTCTCTCTCTCTCTCTCTCTCTCTCTCTCACACACACACACAGAGACACACACACAGAGAGTATATATATAAACAGTGGTTATCAGGTGCGCATGGAGCTCTCCATGTCAACCTCACTGTGGGGCCCACAAGGGGCTTGTGGGGGTTGGGGGGATTGATCTGGTTATGGCCTACCCATGTACAAAAATGGACCCCATCTCATTGTAATCAAGAGATCATGAGATAGAAGAGAGAATTGAGAGAAATCGGTCATATCCTCAATGACAGGTCAAACACTTTATTTGTGACAAATGATGGCCCAAATCAAGGTCTGTGATTACAATCAATTAAATCTAATTCCTATCTAGTATGAGGTGTAAAGATTTAATGGCCTACAAAATTGGTATGTACACAAGATTGTACTATATACATAGATTTGACTAAATCTTCACAAGAATCCACATTAGTTATTGTCTGGCTTAGGCCCTTTCTTGATGGGCTTGATCTCTTCTGACTTGGGCCCTTTCTTAATGGGTACGTCTGATTTCTACACTCCCCCTCAAATTGATGCTAAGTGGAATAGAGCAGGAATTTGGCGATTGCAAGGAAGTGTTTTTGTGAAGGCATCTACCAACTGATCATGAGAGCGAACATAAGGCAAAGAGATTGCACCGGTGACGACTTGTTGTTGAATGCAGTGACAGGCGATCTCTATGCTATGATGCCTAGATATGGCATGGATGCAATAGGGACATGGCATGGATACTGAAGGGACACGGATTGTACACATAAAAAAGTGAAGTATCGGATACAATAGAAGATGATACGTTACCCATTTTAAAGTATCTGTGCATCATAGTTTCTATGTGCTTAGTCCGCTCATAATAAACTGTATTCTTTGCAATGCAGATGGCACTTATGTTGTCAACATAGAGAGAAGTTGGACTTTAGAGAAATGCAGTGAATTCCTTAAGTAATCGGTGAAGCCATACAATCTCATTGCTTGCTGAAGACAAAGAACGATATTCCGTTTCAGCAGATGATTTGGAAATAGTAGACTGTTTCTTGCATTTCCATGAGATGAGAGAGTTACTAATAAACATGCACCAACATGTAGTGGATCGGCTGGTCTGGACAACAAGCCCAGTCAACATCAGCATAGGCCTATAATTTTAATGAATTTCTTGAAGGGTAAAACCCACTATTGAGAGTGCCTTTAATATACTGCAAGATGCGATGGACCACAGGAAGATGTGGCTTATGAGGGTTACTGATGTACTGACTAACTGTTTAAACTACATGGGATATGTCCGGCCGAGTCATGGTCAGGTAAAGTAGGCTACCTACTAGACGGCAAAAGATTGTTGCCATCATCTCTTCCGATTTTGACATTGAGCTCAAGGCGTGGATCAAAGGACTTCGCATTTCCCAGATGTGCGGAGTTACTGAGACCCTCAGCATATTTTGTTTGACACACACGAATACCCTCTTTTGATAGAGAAATTTCTAAGCCAATAAAGTAAGTTAAGGACCCAAGGTCCTTCATTTTAAAAGTCTTCATAAGAAAGGTATTGAGGTTAGAGATTCCAATTGTATCATTTCAGCTTATAATCATGCCATCTACATATAGTAGCAAAATATTACACCCATAGGAGGTTTGTTTGAAGAATAGAGAATTGTCATTTGGACTTTGGTAAAATTGAGCTTGATGAATGACTGACCGGAATTTCTCGAACAAAGCACGAGGAGCCTGTTTAAGACCGTATAGGGATTTCTTCAGTTTGTAGACATGCTTTGGAGGACAGGCATAACCTGGTGGTGGTCTCATGTAGACTGTTTTATGAAGATCCCTATGTAAGAAGACACTTTTTACATCCATTTGCTAGAGTGGCCATTCTCAGATGGCAACAATGTTAAGCAAACAACGAAACGTTGTCATTTTTGCAACTAGTGCAAAAGTCTCTTCATAGTCGATCCCGTATTCTTGCTTATAGCCCTTGGCAACCAACTGTGCTTTATACCTATCCAGACTTCCATCAAAACAAACTTTGATAGAGTAGACCCATTTACTGCCAATAATTGAGGCATTGGGATGAGTTGGAACTAGGTCCCAAGTTGAATTAGATTCGAGAGTTAACAATTCTTCATTCATTGCATTGAACCAGCAAGGTATTTTTGAGGCTTATGAATAACAAGTGGGAACTGGAATAGGATCTAAAGAGGTGAGAAGAGCAAGAAAACCATATCTATCAGGTCATGTGGCGCAGATGAACAACTAGAGCAATTTAGGAGGAGAAAGAGTGGTTACACCTGAGGATGTAGGAGAAAAAGTGGTTATACCTGAGGATGTGTGAGATTCCCTAAGCTAACCTCCCATCATCTTACCTTGGCATTCCAATGTTCTTTGGAGCTCCTAGGGATTTCCACTTTTCAAACCTTATGGAATAGCCGATAGCTAAATTTTCAGGTTGGAAGAAGAAATCTTTATCCTTTGGAGGTATAGGCTGATCTTAGTAAAACGTGCTCTGTCTAGCCTGCATGTCCACATCTCCCTCTCAATTCCTATTCTGGCAAAAACTTGTTTGGAAATTGAAGAGATAATGAGAAATTTCCTTTGGTCAGCAGATCAAAACAGAATCAAATGCAACTTGGTGAGATGGGATGTTGTTTGCCTTAGGAAATGTGAAGGTGGCCTTGGTTTAAGGAGGGTCAAAGAGTTCAATGATGCATGTTGAAGCTAGGCTGGCAGCTGCTACATCCACCTCTATGTGGGCTAATTAGCTTCAGTCCAGGTATTTTAAATCTTCCTCTCTTTAGTGTTCTTTGAATACTCAGTCTGGCTCTTGTATTTGGAAATGGATTCGTCTTCTCTCTCCATTCATTCAAAGAGCGAGTAAGTGGTTGGATGGTAATGGTAAATCCATAAGCTTTTGGTTTGATAGATGGATTGACCATGGCCCCATTGCCTTCAGATTTCCAGATTTCAGGTTCTCTCCTCAAGATAAGGTTTCTACTATCATCTGTCAAGATAGCTCCTGGTACATTCCGCTCCACGTTCCCAATATCCTCCAATTCTTGCAGACTTATCCAATTGCCAAGCATTGTGGATCAAGTTCCTGATTAAATGATTTGGCTATGTAAAGGGAGCACTGAAGGCCGGTTCTCCCTTTTGGAAGTTTGGAACCTTGTTTGCTATCGGGCTCCTGAGGTTCCTTGGGCTAAATTGGTGTGGAGCACATTCATTCACCCAAGGTTTTCCTGCATGATTTGGTGTTCTTTTGAAAAGGAAAATTCCGACTGAAAGTTGGGCAAAATCTAAAGGTTTCTCCTTGGCATCAAGATGCCACATCTGCCACTCTAATGAGGAGTCTGATTACCACAGTTTCTTTGAATGCAACATGGCTATTCATCTTTGGAAGTGGCTTCTCTCTTTAAATGGGTCTCCATGTCCACCCACTTTATCGCAAGCTCCATGTGGTTAGCTCCATCTAAAGACCGAGATGACATAGGAAGAAAAAGTGCAGCTGCAGTCTTCTTCCACCTCATCTTCATTAGTTGGTTGATTTGTAATGACTCTATATGTAACAATTCAAGCCCCTCCCTGCCTAGAGCTAAATCTTTGCTTCTCGAGTGTATCACTGAGATAGTCAACAACCTTCCAGATCACATTCAAAGGTAGCGACTCCATCCTCTCCTCCACCGCCTCCTCATGCTAACCTAGTAAAGTTCCTTTGTCGAGCATAATTCCTACTGCTCTTACTTTTTCCTTATGTTTTTTAGATCTTTAGCCTCAGTTATGTACTCTTTTTCGCCTTGTAGAGATTCTTCTTGGCTCTTGGGGCCTTTTTCCTTTACTTTTTGGAGGCACGGTCCTGGTTCTTGTGGGCTGGCCTTGCTTTTGCTATTCTCTTAATGCAAATAACCTTTAGCAAAAAAAATAATGTTTTACAGTTTTTCTTTATTCTTCTTTCTTTTAGCTGTCTTACTTTTAAATGTTATTTAGTAGTTAATGAAACCTCTTAATGGGGAGGTTTAGAGATGGCTAAATTACATGCATTTAATTAAAGCTTTTGAATCTGTGACCGGGACTTGTCTATATCTTTTTTTTTTATATCTTTTTTTTTTTGGTTTTTTTTCTTTATTAACACTTTCTGAACTTCAAGAGATATCCTGCTGGGTAAGATTGATGGTTTATATTTTATTTTACTTTTATGTTTTGATTAAAAGATAACAAAAAATATTAATGTCATTGATTATATATCAATGTCATGATATATAATCAACTTTTATGCACATATCATTGATTATATATTAATGTCATGATGTTCTTGATATGATTGTATGATGGACTTATTTGTCATTGTATTTATACTGCTGTGAATGGGAAAATGGATGGATCATAAATAACTGCATTTTTCTTTTTCTTTTTTAATTATCAATTATTTTTAATTTCTATTAAAAATTAAAAATACTACGATTCGCGATACGATTCATGATTTGTGGGTATGAACAATTTGCAATACGATTCTGATTTTCAAAACTCTGATTCTAGGTATTATATTGATTATACCTTGTTTTGGTTCTATCTTGTAATTAATTTCACTTGTATTTTCACTGTTTATAGGTCTTTTAAATACAACCCCCCATCTATCTTTGGCCTCAAAAAAATTTTTTTTTTGGGAAGTGGGTGGGGGAATGAAAAAAAAACTTCTCCAAAAAAAAAAAAACTAGAAAACAACAGAGAACCCTTGCCTACCACTGAACATTTTAAGTTTAGTCTTTAAACATGGAGGGCTTTGTAATTTGTCCTATCTAGATAACAAAACAATTGTTAGCTTCCAAAAAAAAAAAAAAAAAAACCAAAACAAAGTCACTAGTCTACCATTGAAGCCAAAAACAACCTTCTAATCAAATTGCTTTTAATTACATACGAAATTTACTAATCAACAAAATCCAACCATAAACTCACTCCTAGGGAAAAGAAGAGATAACTCACATCAAGTGACCACTAAACCTCTTCTTTACCAAGACCTTTTAGTTTTCGTCTTTAATATATTTAATGTGATCAAGATCTTCAGTTTTCTGGTCTCTTGGTTGAATCCCACCAGGTTGATGGTCAAAGGTGACTTGGCTTGTGTCATTTTGTGGGCTTCAAATACCTACAATACTCCTTGGTACTTGGCAGATGTAATTGAAGAGACTCATCATCTCTCTTAAAATCTCAACATCTCCTTTGCACATATTTATCGTTCGATAAATGTAGAGGCGGATAGTAAAGAGGGAGTTTCTAAGCCTTTTATAGTTGTATCCACTCACTAATTTTTCCGTTCAGGGATCCAGGTCCGCCTTTTAAGGGCTGTGGACCCTTTTTTTATTGCTTATTTGCTCCTCCCCTGCGCTTGTGGGGGCTTTTTTGGTTCAGTATAGGCCTCTTATATTGTAATTTCTTAGCCATCAATATAATCACTATTTAAAAAAAAAGAAGGATCTTCAGTTTTATTTTCTCTCGTCTTGGCAAGCTCATAGTTAAGTTTCCTGTAGCCCATTCCTTGTTCCAGACTGGATGAACAAATTTCCTAGGCTTCATTCTTGGCTATTAACATTGTTCTTAGCATGTTTTTAGCTAGATTTCTTTAGCCTTCACTGCTAGTTTTCCTCCATTCTTTGAGTAATGTTTTCTTTTCAGCATTTATCTTTGGACTTTTGGCTTCCACCACCAAGTTTTCTTTTATGGATACAGCTTCTGCCCATTGGACTCTCCATCTTTCATCAAGTGATGATTTCTGCTCACTCTTTGGGCTGGCAACAATAAACGTTCGTTTCAAAGGCAACTAGCTCCAAGAACACCACATGTTATCCAACAAAACCAAATGATTGGCTCCCTTTTTTGCCACCACGTATTAAAACCTGGACTTTGCTCTGAACTCGGCTAGGGTAGGGTCAAGTCTGAAACAATAAATGTTTGTTACAAAAGCAACCAGCTACAAGAACACCACTTGTCATGCAACAAAACCAAATGATTGGCTCCCTCTTTTGCCCCAATGTTTCAAAACCTGGACTCGGCTAGGGTAGGGTCGATTTTGAATTTGGGGCGGTTGTTTATGTCCCAATAATTCTAAAAAAGATCTTAAAAAAGAAATGGTGTCACGATGTCCAATTGTGGATTGATCAGAGCACAAACTGCTGACAAAAGAAGGAAAACAAACAGTTTTGATACAAAGAATAGGTCGGGACTTGGGAGAGAGGGTCATCACACACCAGCTTTCTTCTGTTACCCTTTTTCCAAATTCCAATTGAGATAGGGAGCTGTAGCTATCTCGCCAACAAGATAAAAAAGATGAGAGCTTCACAACAGAGGGACGGATGGATAGGGGGAGATGTAAGGCCCATATCACACTTCACCAGATTGCTTCTGCGGCAAGGAAACGAAGACATGCCCATCTCCAACGAGTTTTGGTGAAATCACGAGTGGACACATGACAGGCTCATCTCCAAATGCAACAGGTTGTTTCTGCTGCAAGGACGCAAAGACAGAGGTGTCAATCGAAGCAGGCCATTTAGGCCCAGTCCAGGCCCGATCTTGGCAAGCAGGCCATTTAGGCTCAGTCCAGTTTTCAGTCCACTGTTGTACTGTAGAATAAGCTATAATTTAGGATCTGTGCTATAATATAGGATCTAGAATAAGTCAAAGGATAATGCTATAATTTAGGATCTGTGGATTGTAATGAGGGAAATCAACCCCTATATATGTAAAACTACAGTCGTCTCTTAGAGGCACTGCATTCTCACCATTTTAATGGAATTCTAAACTCTCTTGCAAATGTTATGGTATCAGAGCAAGGTCAATCAATCATCTTGGTTGTCTCAGTCATCTTCCAAGCCTTGGAAGCCAATCTGTGATCATCCTCTTCAGTCGGATCTTCTCTGATCATCTTTGATCATCTCAGATCAGGCGTGCCCCACCTGTGATCATCATCATCACCATCTCAGCGGATTCCTCCCTCTTGGTCGTCTGAATATTCTCTTATTTATGAAGATTTTTCCAACATTTATTGGTTATCAGAGGTAGGCCTTCTACCTATTTTTGAGGAAATTCAATTTTTTTACTTGTTTTCATCTCAGCCGTCCAAAATCCTGGTTCTGGATTTGATTTGTTTGAGACCACTTCCATTAGTTGCGTGCTTATCCTGCTCAACCATCCCCACTCTCTGATCTATCAAGAGATCCTCCGGTGGGGCTCCGGTCATGTATCTCTCCCTGACGACAGGGCCGTCTGGATGCTGCTTAGTGTTTCCTTCCGGAAACTTTTACTGACTGCCTGTTCTGGTTGTTTGCTGCTGCTTACTGCTTGTGCATGCACTGATTCATTATTCTGCTAGTTCATTCTCCTGGTTTATTACTGTTGCAAGTTCCTGCAATTTGTTCTGTTGTTGCTTGTTCATCATTCTGTGGATCTATGCTGGTTGCTATCTGCTGTTTTACATCACCACTCTGGTCCATCTGATTGTGTCTCTAACCACTGATTGTAGACTGATTCTGATATTACTGCTTCCTGGAGTGTTTGCTTGTTCTGGGTCATCATGGACAAATCTGACATCATCTCCCTGGTTAAGTTTGATGGCGCTAATTATACCTCATGGGCCTTCCAATTTCAAATTTACTTAGAAGGCAAGGAACTTTGGGCACACATTGACGGATCTGACCCTAAACCCGAGGCCGATGACAAGAAGATTTTAGGTTGGAAAACTAGGGATGCTAAAATAAAAACCTGGTTACTAGGTTCAATTGACCCACAGTTTATCCTCAACCTCAGACCTTGCCAAACTGCCTGTGAAATGTGGGACTATCTTCAAAAGATCTATCAACAAGGCACTGCTGCTCGTCAATTTCAATTGGAACTTGATATTTCTCAATATACTCAAGGCACACAATCTGTTCAGGAGTATTACAATGGCTTTCGCAGACTGTGGTCCGAATACGATGAAATTAAGTATGCCTCGGTGTTTGAAGCTCTTCTACCTGAACTATCTCGCTTACAGCAAAGTAGCCATCGGGATCAGTTTCTTATGAAACTTCGTCTGGAGTTTGAGCCAGTTAGATCCAACTTGATGAGCAGGGCTTCACTTCCTAGCCTGGATGACTGTCTTCAGGAGCTTCTACGGGAGGAACAACGTCTCGTCACTAAATCTACTACGGAACAACAAAGGGCTGTTGAGGCTCCGCTTGCCTATATTGCTCACACCAGACGCTCTTCCCGGGATATCAGTAAAGTTCAGTGCCATAACTGCAAGAAATATGGTCACTATGCTAATCACTGCAAGGTCAAGATCTGTCGATATTGTAAGGCCACTGGTCATGTCATTGATGAATGCCGGAAGAAGGGTCGCAATTCTACTTTCCGCAACTCTGTGCCCTCAGCCTCTAATCCTTACACAGTGTCATCCGCTCCTAGTGCTTACACAGTCACCACTCCACGATATGCCTCCTCTGAATTCAGTGCTCTGTCGTCTGATTCTTCCTCACAACCTGATTCCTCCACGCAATCTGCATCCCCAGCTCCTCTCACCCCTAAGATGGTCAACCAAATGATTATCAATGCCTTGGCATCCATGCACATCGCAGGTACTGGGTCATCTCTTTCTAATACATGGTACTTAGATTCTGGTGCCAGTAACCATATGTCCTCTTCACCTATACAATTGCAAAATGTAGTTCCTTATACTGGTCATCTTACGGTTCAAGCTGCCAACGGAGATCATCTTCCCATCACCTCTGTTGGTGATACCCCCGTAGACATCTGACCGCTTATGCGGATGCTGACTGGGCAGGCTGTCCAGACACACGCCGTTCTACTACTGGTTGGTGCATGTACCTTGGAACTTCTCTCGTTTCTTGGAAATGCAAGAAACAAGAACGTGTGTCCAGATCTTCCACGGAAGCTGAATATAGGGCAATGTCTTCTGCTTGTTCTGAGATTTTATGGTTACGGGGACTTCTATCGGAACTCGGGTTCGCTCAAACATCTCCTACTCCTTTGCATGCTGATAATACTGGGGCCATCCGAATCACTGAAAATCCTGTATTTCATGAACGCACCAAACATATCGAAGTTGACTGCCACTTTATTCGAGATGAATATAAGCGTGATGTCATTCGTCTTCCTCATGTCTCTACAGAATTTCAGTTTGCAGATATCTTCACAAAGGGCCTTCCTCGGCCTCGGCATCAATTTCTTGTCTCCAAATTGCTGCTTTATGACTCCCCGGCATCAATTTGAGAGGGGGTGTCAATCGAAGCAGGCCATTTAGGCCCAGTCCAGGCCCGATCTTGGCAAGCAGGCCATTTAGGCTCAGTCAGTTTTCAGTCCACTGTTGTACTGTAGAATAAGCTATAATTTAGGATCTGTGCTATAATATAGGATCTAGAATAAGTCAAAGGATAATGCTATAATTTAGGATCTGTGGATTGTAATGAGGGAAATCAACCCCTATATATGTAAAACTACAGTCGTCTCTTAGAGGCACTGCATTCTGACCATTTTAATGAAATTCTAAACTCTCTTGCAAATGTTAAGAGGAGCATATATGTGTGGTGAAATCATGAGTGAATAGGCACCTATCGTAGTGGCCATTTCAGCACATTCGTTTTCCTCCCAGGAAAGAAAACAGGAAACAAGAAAAACACCCTTAGGACTCTGTTGGGTTTTAAAACGCCACTTTAGCCAGCTGGTTGGCTATATCACTCTATGATTCATGGGTACTTCAAAATGAGCAACGTATTGTGTCGTATCATATGGATACTTCACTTTTTATGTTTAAAATCCACATCCTTGCCGTGTCCATGGTGTGTCCCTACCATATCCATGCTGTATCAGGGCATCATAGAATTATCACTCCTTGGAGAATGTGGTGGAAGTTGCCTATTCTATCCTGGATGTCCTCAACTATATCAGGAAACTGCCACACCCCTGTTATAAGTGCCATTGAGTAACGTGACCATCCTTGGAGGATTAAATGTTTCTTATTTTCATAAAGTCCTGAGCTTTCGAAAATCATGGCAAGGAAAAACCTTTTATATTACTCATATGGGTCTTATGTGCAACTTAATGTAGACCTGTTTCTTTTAGATTCCTTTCATGTACAACTTTTAATACAGTTTGTTTATTAAATTTTTTATGGGAAAAAGCATTAGATGTGAAGATTAATTCAACTGAACCATGCACTGTAAATTGTGCTGCGGATCTAGAAAGTTAGTACATCCTTTCACTTTAATTTGGCCTTATCAGAGATCTAGTTCCAAATTAATGATGGGAGGAGAATTGGAACTCAGAAAACTGACTAGATCGATGGGACTAGGATTTTCTGATGATTGTGATAATTGGAGATACTATTTCAAGTACAGGATAATTTGTTTCTTCTAGGAACTTCTACAATATGCCAAGGAACCAATGTAGGTAAATCAGCTTTGTTTTGGTTTATGATTTTTTATGTCGACCTTAAAAGCTGTTTTCCTCGATGAAATGGGGAATAGCCTCTTGAGTTCTTAGTACGCATCAAGGGCTGAGTCTTGCTACTTGCACTCTCCTGTACTTCCAGAAGGTGTTAAAGTCTAGAGTTAGTATGAGTTTGTACCGGAAAAACTCCCATGGCATGGAATCCTAACCGCTATTCCACTAATTTAGGAAAGAAAAACCATAACCATTTTTTTCCAAGTATCCTGGAGTGTTGAATATGTGCTCATGGGCACATCCGTCTAGAGAGAGGAGTTAATCATCCTCTATTCTGTTGTTCTGCTTATGATAGCTTAGTAATTTTACTGTAACTCTTTGCCGGGTACATATTTTGTTTGAAGTACTAAAACAAGTTCCTGCCTTTTCTTCCCTTTTCAGAGATGCGTAGTGCAAAGGAGCATAGTCTCTCCCCTCCCAGGTAAAGGGTTTTATTTAATAATATGATTTTTTCTATGTTTGAACATTATCTCTGTAGTGCATGGGTTCCTTGAAGATAAGATACTTTTTCAAGGAGGTTATTGTCTTATTGCGGTCACACACTTTCTAGCTGTGTTATCTACAAATCTACTAGTCTTGTTTCCCAAGTCAATGTGACAATTAATGGTGGTCTAGGGGCATAAGCAGTTGCACCAAACAATTACATTGTGAATTTTGCTTAAATGTTCATGATGATATGTGGCATGTTATAACTGACCAATACATGGGATACAGCTTCAGTTATGAAGATGACGATGATGAATGTTAGATAGTGCCATAGTTCTAACAATCGGAATCGTATTGCAAATCGTTCATACCCATGAATCAAATTGAATCGTGAATCATATCGCTAATCACTTGACTTTTTCACATTTAATAGAAATAAAAAATAAAAAAATTTTAAAGAAAAAAAAGTTATTCATAAGCATCATGACAAATAAGTTCATCATACAATCATATCAAGAACATCATGACATTAATATACAATAAATGATATGTGTATATAGTTAAATAAGTTTAATGTGTTAATATATTTATTTTTTGTTATATTTTAATCAAAATATACAAGTAAAATAAAATCTAAGCCATCAATCTTACATAGCAGGATTGTCAATCACATGAGATGAAGAAGAAATGCACAAAATCCGCTGAATTGCATTGAATTGAATTGATCCTTCTCTAGCATCGGCCACTGAATATATAGATTTGAGATCCCCAATTTGGGCTATAATCAAGTAAATTTACATCAATCAGAATCTCCTATATTTCAATATGCACTACTGTACATAATTGGATATTTTGACTACTATACAATTAATGGGCTTTTACTGGTGGGTCATGGGCTTGGGCTTAAGTAGTCATTGACAAGGATATCTCTTGAAGTTAAGAAAGTGTTCATGAAGAAAAATAAATAAAAAAAAAGATTAGAAAAACAAGAAGATATAGACAAGCCACAGTCTTACAGTCTTACAGTCGAAAATGTATAGTTGAAAAGCTTTTATTAAATGCATGTTATTTATTCATCTCTTAAACCTTTCCAAAACCGAAAAGATTATTAAGAGGCTTTGTTAACTACTAAATAATATTTTAAAAGTAAGATCACCAAAAGAAAGAAAGAATAACGAAAGAGAAAAGGTAAAATATTAATATTGTTATTCTCGTTCAGCCAAATTGCTTAACTTGTAAGATTCAATTAAATGAGTTTGAATCATGAGATTTTCACGTGAATCCTAAAATTCATCTATAAATGGAATTTGTTGCATGGATACAAATCATTTTCCCTTGGATTCGGGAAATGAATCGGGATTTGGGATATGGATTGTTGGATTTTGATAACAATTAATGTTATTTTTATTTATATTGTATGTTTGAAAATACAAGTGATAAATAAACAAAGTGAAATTAGAAAAAAAAAAAAAAAGTAGTAAGCACATAGTTGTAGTTATCATCATGAAAGCCTTGTCCCAACCATGTTGGGGTCTACTACATGAATTCTACTTTTCCATTCTAATCTATCCTGATTCAAATCCTTAGATAAGCTATACATCTTCAAGTCTATTTTTACTACCTTCATCTACATCATCGTCGGCCTAATTCTTTCATCAATTACCTAAGTGAGAAGATAGCTTCCATGTTTGACCTCCCTGGCATAAAACCAAATTAATTTTTAAATATCTTGGTCTTCTGTCTAAGCATTTCCTCGATTACTCTCTCAAATCTGAATAGTATGACTCATAACTTTAAGCCCATGGTAATTGGTACAATTTTGTATATCTCCCTTGTTTTTATACATAGGTATTACAACACTTCTTCTCCATTCATCCAACATCTTCTTGGTCATTATATCTTATTGAAAAGCCTAGTTAACCAAATCATCCAACTTCTCCTAAGCATTTTTGAGCCTCTATTGGAATGAAATCTAGACATTTAACCTTTCTTGTCTTTGTTTGTTTCAATGCTTTCCTCACTTCACTATCCTAATTCTGTGGAAAAGAAGTATGTTTTGCCAACTAAATATCCTCACATTTTTTTATGTCTCCTACATAGTCTTCTTTTAAAAGTTTGCTAAAATATTCTCTCCACCTTTCTTTGATATCATTGTCCTTCAACAGAACCTTTTGGTCATTGCTTTAATAAATTTGACATGGTCTAAGTCGCTGCTTTTCCTTTCCTTTTTTTTTGTAAGTTAAAAAATATTATTTTCTCCTTCTCATGTTCCCAACCTATTATATAGGTCAGCATATGCTTGGATTTTGCAACACTTACAACTTTCTTAGCTTCTTATACATCTCATAGTTCTCCATTTTTTTATTCCCCGATCAAACTTTGGAATGTCTTTTCTCTCAAACAGCTTCTTAAACCTCTACACTCCACCATTAGTTTTTTTTTTTAATTTTCTTTAATTTTTTATCGTGTCTCTTCACTTTCAACTTTCCAAGCCTTGGGTCAAAATAGCAATGTAGCGGCCACATTATTGATCGTAGTGGTCAAGGCTGCTACTATTTTGATAGTAGCGGTGCTACAGTAAAAAATTGTCTTTATCCTTATATGGTTCTAAATCACTCAAAAAACGCACAAGACTGATTGCTGCATAAGATGCGACTGGTTGCTACACATGATGCAAGATTTTTTTAACACTTAAAAAATTCACACTGGTACGCCACTAATTATCGTTGCAAATGCTACTTGTCCCTCGCTAAGCAACATTTTGGCCACTAGCTGCTATGCTAACCGCAATTGCTATTTTGATCCTTGCTTCAAGCACCTCTTTAACAACCTTCTTAGTACAATTAGAAATTTGATTCTACGTCATTGCAGTTTCTCTCTCAAAATTCCATTTGCCCTCCTTAGTTGTCCATAAATATTGTTGCTCTATTTCCTTTCAAATCCTTGTACCTTGTTTTAAGGCGCATTTTATTTGCTACACGTCTCTCTCTACTTTTAATGTAAATATCTAAAACTACCAAAACTACTAGCTTATGTTGTGTAGTCAAACTCTCTCCGGAAATAACCTTATAATCTTTACAAGCTAATCTGTCCGGTTTACTAAATAGAAAAAGTCTATATAGCTCCTATTAGTTCCACTTTTTTAAGTACTTAACTGCCCTTCTCTCTTTTTAGAGCACGTGTTTGCTATTACTATGTTCCACTTTTTATAGGTAATTCATTATTGTTCTCACTATTTAGAGCAAGTGTTTGCTATTGAAAGGTCAAATGCTAATGCAAAATCCAAGATAGTGTCTCCTAACTCATTCTTTTCTCCAAATCCTTTCCTACATGCCTATGTAAGTCCCATCATAGGAAAATCTTTTTACTAGTTGGGACTTCTCATAGTAAACAAACCATCTCCCCCCAAAATTTTCTCTTGACACTTTCATCTAATCCTGCTTGGGGACTATATGAACTAATGATATAGATTATGTCTTCCTCTAACTCTAGTTAAATTGCTATAATTCTATCACCCAACTTCTTTACCCCTACAATTTTCTCTTTCAAATCCTTATCTACAACTATACTCACTCCATTTCTTGTATTATTCTTTCCCACAAGTTTGTAAGCATCGGTGAGCTCTTCAGCTTTCCTCTTTAAACTTTGTCTTCTATAGACTCACTACACCAATCTTCCTTTTCTCCTGGACTGACTTCATTAGCTGCATTTGTCTAGAAAGGTGTAGTAGCCCTTTTGTAGTTTCCAGCGCAATTGGGCTGCGCTATGATGCATCACTTAAAGTTGGGAATGCCTTAGCATGATCTCAGAATGTTCTTATCTCAAAATTCATATTTGGGTTGTGAAAATTTTACGTTGGCTGTAAACCTCCCTAATGCAACCCCCCTCCTTTACCCAAGCTTGGGACCAACAGTAAAACTGGCTGAGTTAGTAAGCACATAGTGTAACTCTTAAATCAGATAGGTGCTTTTAATAGGATCTTCTACTTTTGAATTTCATATCAGATCAACCATCTGGGAGTCAACCAATCAATTGCCCTTGCTTTATCCAGCTAGAACCATCATTGAATAAGTGCATTCACTACTGGAATTAAATAACTCCAATAGTAACCTGATGGAGGCCGTGAGGAAGCAATGGGCAATGGGAGGGAGAGGCAAATGATCATAACCATTTCCTCTGCCTTCCATTCAAATCTTACAAAGTCTTGGCTTCACTTGTTTGCCTCCTGCACCAACCAGCGATTTTTGGAAAACACACTGTGCTTTAAGCTAAGGTGATCACCTTTTTTTGGCTTTGTTTGTTTTGGTTTTTTTTTTTTATTCGTTAATTTTTTTTTATTTTGTCCCGAATGGTGATATGATATGAACCCACAACCTCTTCGTTGCAATGGTGAGCACCTTCCACTGCGCCATAGGCTTTTGTTAGACTGATTAATTCAAACTGTTCCATAGTGGCACCAGTATGTTATTCACTTAGCTGCCTCAACCATGACTGTCTGGACCTTCAGAGTGAGAAAGGTGAAAGGTCAACTCCACTGTTAATAGCAAAACCTACTTACATTGCAGTATTTAATTACACAGGCGGTAGCTATCATGGTTATAAAACTGTATTCTTTTGCCTCCGATGATTTGTTCAATGACTTGATTGAACGAAAATGGGATTCATCCAAGATCTTCTCCATCTGAAAATTCCAGCAGGTTGTCTGTTTCCGGTCAACAGACTGGTGGGAGTCCATTGTAGTCTCTTTTGCCACATGACTTATGATTAAACTGCCAGCAAGATGGATCTGCTAAATCACTGAATGATGGGCCCTGATGTGAGTCTTCTGTCTTGAACAGAAAACTCTCAATTATGAATCATATATTGCCCTTTTAGTCTGTTCATTTTTTGGATTTTGTAGGCTCATTTTAAACCATCCTTGCTTGCCAGAAGCGACAGTGAAGGCAAAGGTTCCAAGAAGGAGAAGCTGGCTCTGAAGAAAAAGGGAATTGGCTCTGAAGCCAGGGCTGAGCGTATGGCTAAAGCAGATTCAGACTTACAGCTGCTGGGTCAAGCTGAGCAAGAAAGACACATGCAGAAACAGAAGAAGCGCAGACTACAGGGCCGTGCAGATGATGTATGTCACCTTAAGCATGTAACTGCGGTCCTTTTTTTTTCCCTCTCTTGTTCCTATGATTTGCATATTCTATGATGCACAGAGTCTTTAATCATAGAATTTATGCATCCTCCTTAATTCCAAAGCATAGCCTCCAGTTTAACAAACCCAAGTAGACTTTTGTGTACTGCAATGCCCCACTCATTGCCAAATATGCTAGTCATTTATGAGAGGTAGAAAAATGTTATGGTAAAATCTATGGATCATTAGCATATTTTCAATTGGTATCTTTCACAAAATTTCTAGTTAACGCTTATTGCGAAATTTCTAGTTAACACTTAAATGCAGTCATCCGCTGTACCTTTGTAATAACTTGGTGATTTGGTCATTATAGACACTTGCAAAGCTGGAGAAATTCAAGAAAGCATTGTCTTCAAAGGTCAGTGGACCAACTAACGAGCCCAAAGGTGGCAGTGAGGAGCACGAATCTAGTTGGTGCTTAAATAAGTTGAAGTTCATGCCCGATCCCTCCAACAAGGTAGCCTTCTCTCCTCTGTATCCTCCATGTGACCCCATCTTTATTGTTTGATGGGAGTTTGGCTTGCATAACAAATTTAATGAATGCAGGATGGCATGGCTCGGAAGGATGATCCAAATGAGTATGTGGTTCAAGATCCTCTTCTGGAGAAGGGTAAAGAGAAGTTCAACAAGATGCAGGCCAAGCTAAAGCGGCGAGAACGAGAGTGGGCGGGCAAATCACTTACTTGATCATTCTTCTACAATGTGAGGTATCTCTTTTATTTGGCAGTGATACTCCCGATAAATTGCCTCATTTGTTTTATATTTCCATGAGGAAGTGGAGAATTCATCAAGCTTGTGAATGGTTACAGTCACATCACATGTGTGTGCTAATTATTTTTTCAACATTAGTGGGTCTTTACATGTCTCTGTAACCTATACTTGTCAAATGAGGTGGGTGTAAAATTACAAGTGATGATTTATTTACATATTTGGTTCATTCTCAATCCAAAGTTTGTACAATAGCAACAATTTTGTATTTAAACTATGGGTATCCATCTCTTTGAGAGTATGTGATTCTTGGAATGCCTTTCCTCCTGTAATATATGTAATATGCTTGATTAGACTGTTACTCTTCTAATCACTAACCTTGTGGAGGGGATGATACATATGGATACTTGCCATAGTTGTCCCATTATGACTTGAACATTCATTAAGTACAAAGTTACATTAAATGTGGTTATGTTCGACCATCAGGGTGATTTAGGCATTAAGTGGGCCAAACTTTTACTGTTTACATGTGAGGAACTTTGATCATACATTTTTTTTCCTCTTTTTTTCTTGTTCAAAATTAAGGTAATCAATATGATAGGATGAAACAGCTTATTTTCAGCTTAGGACACATGCAAATGAAAAATACCCTTCTGGTGCAATATCGATCGTAGATGTTTTTCCACAACTTAAGAGGGTTCTTTCTTCCCTTTTTTATTACTTGCACTCCATATCGAACAATTATCTTAGTCGGACTCTATGCTTCATTCTCTTTCTCTTCAAGTTGAATGCGAATCCTTGGAAACTGCTATAACGGCTTTGAATAAAGCAAAAACAACTCCCTGGTTAGTTGGAGTTGATGCCGAGGGGCTGCAGAATGCCAATGTCTAGGACACAGTTGAAGAAGCAACCCTTGCAACTAGTTTCAACAATTCCATCTCTCTTCAAAACTTTCACCCCCTGAGACAAGGGGTTTAGATTTTTTTTACTTATCTTCATAACGAAGTCTGTCTATTTGGCCCTCGCCAGAGCAGAAAGACCCAAGTGCATGGACCACCTTCAGTGAAAACTGACTTCCTGTATTCAGGGTTCCCAGCGTTTTGTTCTCCATGGTTGGATCCAATATAATGTGATAGACAGGACAGCAATGTAAATTTTGCAGCTACTTCATCTCCTGATCACTTTACAATTTGCAATTAATTGATGGTGGCTGTTCGCACAAATGTATGCCAAAATATCAGATGATTGTGGTTCTTATATATGCTGTGAATCGATATCCTTCACTGAAAGACCTAAGAATCCTATGGGCTGATGACTGATCCTGCATGAGGAAACCTCTGCCTGTGCGTTTTTGCAGATGAATGGTCAACCATCGTTTGATATCGTGGGTACTTATTTGACTTTTGCTCGATAAGGGCACATGATCACATCACATATTTATTGAAATGATCTTTCACTACTTTTCAATATTACAAATTCAAAGTCGATTACAGGATGAAAGTGGAATACAACACACATTAAGCCTTAAACCTTGAACATAGTAAAACAGAGTTCTTAATTATTTATAAAAAAAAATGATTGAGGTTATTTATAAATCCTTGAACAGCAGGCCTGATTTCACAGCTATTTCGCACAGAAATAACCAACCTCTCTCTTTTTAGGGTTTGCGTTAAAATTCCTAGTACGATATCGTAAAGATGCCAAATTGGATTGGACAAAAAAACAGCAGATGGATGCAGCCCACAACTAATAACCAATTATATGCTCAGATCTGTGTTTTGGAGAAGAGCTTAGGAAGAATTTTCCCAGTGAATATATAATATAATATGGTAATTAACTCAATTGAATGGCATCCATCACGATATCACATATATATGAGAACCACTTCTTACCATTTTTTTTTTGTGAAAATTCTAGATGGGGCCTATCTATCATCCAATCTAAACCTTGGCATACAGGGACTTGATAATCATACACCCCAAGTATCGGTCAAATCTGAATTTACTGGGCTGTTTAATTGATGAGCTGTTAAATTGACTATGCACCGATCCAAATAGATTGGATTTGTTGGACACAGATGAAGAGATTAGAGACATGTGATTGAAGCTAACCTTGATATTTAGGATAATCCTACATAAATCTTTCTATCCCCCTAGTCTCATCTTTAAATATGACCCACAAGTGAGCTCCATAAAAAATTCTCACTGTTGGCATTTTCAAAAGTGAAAATGCCTATTTTTGCAATGAATAGAAGATAAGGAAAACTTAATAATAGGGAGAAGCAATTAATGTTACTTTTAAAACGGAGAAAAAGTCTCAACATGACTTGTTCCTTATTTGAGGATAAAAAGAGGGAAAAAACGCCCCTTTTTAAATGGAGTATTCCTAAGAATTTATATATATATGTATATATATATAAGGAATTCTTAAAAGCTCCTCATTTAAAAAGGGGAGTTTATGCCCCTTTTGACATATCTAATAAAAATCTATAATCTCACAAGTGCAAAATAAAAAATAAGGAATAACTAATTTTAAGGAGATGTTAATGACACATGTTAAAATCTCATAGGATAAAAAAAAGGGCAATATTTTGGTGAAAAGTGCATAGAGAGTTTTGTAGCATGACCATATATATATATATATAAATATATATATAAAGGAAAGATTCATGCATAAAAGAGGAAATTCCCTTCATATATATATATACATATATATATATATATAAAGAACATGAATTTGTTTTTCTTGTTATACCTGAATGTTGATGCATGATAGTTCGAATCTACGGTTTTTAATAAAGATGGGGTTGCGATGGTAATGTTTGCTAACAATAAAAATGGTGAATTCCTTTTTGTTTCCAATTGAGTCACCGAAAGCACGTATCTGATCTCTTTCCAAGTTTCTATCGAAGAAGTTATGTTTTACTCACCAAAACACTCGTTGAAGAAAGATTTTGAAAGTAGATTTTGGATTGTTATAACAGTGTACAAATATTTACGGTTACAGTCCCAAATCCTTAAAAACGGTAGATTCCAACTATCAAGATTCAGGTATACCAAGAAAATCAAGGGTGGACATGGAAAGTAAAAGGAAAGGGAATGAATTGAATTGAAGGGTCAAATAAGGAATGAGAACAGGAGGGATGAAATCAAAATGTCCAATTTTCAAAATTCACCTTTTTCAAAAAAAAAAAAAAGTAAAAAAGGTTATTAACTCATTCTACACAAAAGCCCATTTTTTTTATTAAAAAGAAAACCTTTCTCATGCCACAAAATGACAGTCAAGAGGGTGAACTTCGAAATTTGAACTTTTTAATTTCACCACTCCTTTTTTCAAGTCTCTTAATTTGAACATTTACTAAAATTTAATTTACAAGTGAATTATCCAAAACAGGCTCCAAGAGACTTTATTTTGAACAGCTCATATCTTCATGAGTGGGTCTCACCGTGAAATTTCACTCCATCGATTGAGGATTTCTCCGTGTCAAAGCCTGGGAGTATCCGGATTTCAAAGAGAAAGCATTTGATTTGTGGCAATGGTTGGATAATCATTTTCAATAAAAGGAGACCTTGTGAATTGTGATGGAATTTTGTGGACCTTCCCATCACTCCTTCAGTTTTAGCCCCTTCCATTTCAAGGTGCTGCATTAAATTACAAAATTCTAACAAACCCTACATTCATTTATTTATGGTATTGGGCAAGAGCAAGTGGATTAAAGAAGGAACTCTCCTGGGAGAATATCCCACAATACAGGTACATACATTATTTATATGGCACACAAACTAGGTTCCTGTGAGTCCACAATGGACCCGCTCTCATTGCAGCCAGCAGGAGCAACCCAGAACACACCAGAGTGAAAACAACCAAAGTAACAGGCTGGCTAGCTACAAGCGTGGGTTGACCAAGTGGCTGCTTCTCACCCAGAGTGAAATTAGTAGTGGCCCCCGACAGTGACCGAGCATGGAAGAGTAGTGTCCTCAGGTGGAGTACAGCTGATCGGTACACTCGGACAGAGCACAGAAACAGTTGATTCTATTGGAAGTACACGTGGAGCATCCTAGGGAGCCCCTCCCAACTGAATTAGGCTGGTTTACTTTGTCAACGAAAGGGAAGTAGCAACAGCAGCTGGAAATAGGACTCAAAACCACCTACAGCTGTCTCTATTTCTCGAGTCCTATCCTTCACATAATTACAAAATCAAACACATTTTTACTTTTGCTATTCAGTATTAACAACAACAACAACAACAAAATCACATGTTCATCCTTTTATAACATATGTAAACCACCAAAAAGGAGCAGTCAGAGCCTCTCCTTCCCTTATGACACCTACCCTCAAACTCCACTATAATGTCCAAAGAAATTTCAATCCCATACTTATCACGGTTAAAAAGATATTAAAACAGAATACAATCAAGATAGAAAAAACAGTGATAAAGTGTAATCACTGTAGTCATAATCAATAGAAAAAGAATTAGAAAATAGAGTTTCTTCTATATTGTGCATGCTCTTTCCATTCTGGTTCTCTCCTTCTTTCTACTGAAGTTCAGATTCTCCTCTCTCATTCTTTCATGGAATTGAGCAATGAATCCATCTGCCTTGCTGTCCACGTTGGGGTCGGCGCTCGGAGAAAAGTTTAATGGTGACAACCCACCACAGGTCATCGATATCTCAGCATCTTCAGTATCCGAGAAATCGCCGATACGAAGAGGCGGTGGTGGCGGACGTCTGGGAGTTGGTGGAGATTGGCATCCGCTTGGCAGATCATCTTCTTCCTCAGAGAAGCTATTGTTTTCCCAGTACGGCAAAGTTGTAATCACCTTCTTGGAAGGCGAAGTTGGTGGTGTGGACGAATGGATTCTCTTGCTCCTGCTTCTCTTTCTGAAGAGATTATAAAAGAAAGAAGAATGCTGCGGTGGTGGAGCTGACGGATACGAGGAGGCAGGAGAGTGAAGGGCGTGATCATCTTTATTCTTTTCTCCACTGCTTTTCTTTCTGCTCTTCTTCTCCAACTGATGCTGACAAGGCTGTGTCGGCGATGGTGGCTGGTTGTCCTTTCCTTGATTTTTATTCGTATCGCCGTAGATCTTGCCATCACCATTGCTGCAGTTGTTCTTATTTTGATTGAGGCATGAGGAGAAGATGCCGAAGAGATGGTTTTGATGATGTTGTTCTTTTACCTTTATCTCTCTTTCTTTTCTTGTCTGTGCCATCTTAGTCTCTCTGAAGAGGACAGACAGAAAAAACGTGGAGACGGTTTCAATACAGAAAAATAAACAGTGATAGATAGAAAGATTGACAAGAACCCGAATCCCCAGTCAAAACCCTAAACCCATCTTCAAGTTCAAACTTCAACCCAACCACTGATGTATACCGACACCCCAACTGTGCATCGACCCTATACATAAGTCTCCAAGATCCCAAACCCCAACAAACAAAAGCATGCAGAGAGAGAAGACCGTACCTGAATTGTCTTGGCAGATTTGCCACAGCTACGTACAAGAACTGAGAGAAAGGAGATACAAGATGGTGGCTAAATCTCAAAGACGGTGGCTAAATCTCCAGTCGTAAGGCTTATAAGTAAAGGAAAGGATGGAACATTATTTGGAAAGGATTACGGATTAGAAAGTAAAGCTGGGCGGAAAAGCTGTTTTGAAACCGAAGAACTAACTTTCTAATTTGAATTTTTTGCATATACCCTCTAGGATTTCTAATATTTGTAAATGGGTCCCTTTGGTTTCAACTCAGATCCAAAAACATGTGACTTTGATGGTTATAAGCAGCCTCCATAAAAAGTTTGCTCAATTTTTATTAAAATGACACTTTTGTACTTACAACTATTTTTTGTATACAGCCTTTCTAAGGTTTCTAATACTTACTAATAAGTTATCTATTAAATTGCCTTAATGCTATAACTTATCACCTACTCTTCTTTTGTTTTTCTCAATTTTGATTAATGTCTTTAAACTATTTCCTACCAGTAGTACAAGTATAATCCCTATTTTAAATTAATTATATTTAGAATCATTTTAGTAGAGCAATTGATTGAGTGAAGTTTCATTTAATTTAAAGGACTTTGCCAAAAAAATTATGTATCGGGTCCCTCAAACTATAAACATCATCCAAATTATGAGTGCCCTAGAGTGGTCATGCATAACGACTCCGGTAATTGTTTGCACCTAATTAACAAGCACTGAACTAGCCGTATGCTTTTTACACCAGCGACGAGTTCGATGCTCCCTATTTCGAATAAAACCACTGAAACCTTACTTTTCTCATTCTTCTTCTTCTTCTTCACTTCGAAATCGACCCTTTCCTTCCTCCTTATAGTCACCCTTGCCTCTACTTCATCGCTACAAGCATCAATCACCCTTTTTTGTGTCCATTTGTGAAGGTAAAAGTTTTTATTCCTATTGATTTGGCGGTTGACGTGCGCCATGTACTTGGTAAATTACTCATGATAACCCATGACATGTTTACAGTATGGGATTAGTATGATGGAGATGGAAGAATGGGATAATTCATGAATTTGAGAGTTTGAATAGGAAGAAATAATTCACAATATTTGGAGTTTTTATTTTGTACATGGGTTGTTTTCCTTATCTTATATTTGGGAAAATGAAATATAATCTTCATAAATTGTTTAAATATGTTGAATGAAAGTACAATCCTTGAAAGAGATGCTTATAAAGACCCAAATGCCTGCGGAAGGAGGGAGACGAATAGCCTCGTATCTCTACGTTCATGGAAGGAAAAAGATGAAAAGATGTAGGGTTTTTTACATTTTAAGGGTAATAGAGGAGCATCAAATTCGCCGCTCATGTAAAAGACCAGCAGCGGATTCGATGCTCCTCAATTAAGTGTAAAAAATTTACCGAAGTGGTCCACTCCTAGACACCCACAACTTGGGTGAGGTTTATGATTTGGGGACCCCTTACATGATTTTTTTGGTAAAATCCTCTTTAATCTAATATGTCCATAAAAAATTATATATATTCATCTAATTTGGTAGCTCAAAAGTAAGGCTTCTTAAAACTATTTTTTTTCAAATCATTGTCTTCCCTATTAATACAACTTTTTCTTTTAACATAAAAAAAGATCTTTAAAAACACCTTCTCAAATGTTTGAAATAAAAAATAACCAACACAATAATAGATTTGTAAAGATATGAATTTACAATAACTATTTTGCAAAGAGATGGCTACCATAAATTCCTAAAATCCACGAGGCAAACCTGCCCTGCCTTTAGAACCATTATGTAGAGAGAGAGAGAGAGAGAGAGAGAGAGAGTAACATCAAAATCTATTTTTAATCTTCCTTTCAAGAGAACTTTTCAAAAAAAAATTTTTTTGATGCAAAAAAGGCCCTAAGATTAATATATATATTTTTTTAATGTTAAAAGAGAGGATGTCGACAACCACCTATCATGATAAACTTTATGGACTTAGTTGAAAAAAGAAAGTTAAAGTGAATTAGGTATAAAAAAATCTTATGAAGGAAAAGGGTTTTCTAATTAAAAAATAAAGATATGAGCAAAACTCTCAAAGTGAACAAACACCTAATGACCTCTTCCCTTTATTGTCAAATCTACTTAATTGGAGATATGAAAGGTATGAAAATGCCGAAGCAGGAGCCCATTTACAAATTTTGAAATCCTATTTATAAATATTAGAGACCTTAGGGGGTATATACAAAAAACTCTTCTAATTTTAGTAAGAGATAATTTCAAAGAATCAATAGCCTAGATCGGATAATTGGGGCCATTGGGAATGTTTCTCTTTCACACATGGGATATGTAAAGGAGATGTTTGGATAAATTAAAAAATATTTTACAATATCTTACTTTCTTCAAAAAAAAAAAAGCTTCATATATTAGATTATTTAAGGATATTGTTATCAAACAATCTCCTCTTAAAAAATCTAAAGTTTAATAAAAACCATTTGAGAGTTCATTAATTATAGTGGCCCATTATAAATTTTAATATCAATCATTTTTATATGAGTGCAATGATGACTCCCAATATTAGATTGGCCCCACGATACCTATAAGTTTAATGTCATGTGGCCATATCACAATTACATAGCCCTTGTGAATTATCAATATTGAGTGAGTCCTACAAATATCACACTCAGGGTGGCTTTCATTGTGATTATACCAACATTAAGTGGGTCTCATATTGCCAAATTAATTGGTTCCCAATCGATTATCAAGACTAGATTGTGCTATTGTAATTATCAATTTGCTATCATTAAATGATTCCCACTATTTAATAGCTCCCCTAGTATTAAAATGACTACTAACATCAAATGGGTCTCATAATGATTTTTTATAACTAAATGCGTCATTGATGTCCAACATTAGATAATGTTTTACAAGAAAAAAAAGGATAGAGTTATTTGTGATAATCAATGTCAATCAAGAGAAAATTCCCAAATTTAAAAGAAATTCTGACATTTTCCCAAAAGGATAACTTCCCTGGGAGTGACAAAGTTCTTGAATTTCATTATATGTAACATGCGCAATCTTTATAGTGACTTCTTTGGTAAATAGGTCCTTCGCTACAAAGAGGTGTATACAACTCCACTCCTCGCTTTGCCTTAAAATAAATTATGTACAAGAACAAGTGGAACTTCATAGTGGGGCCCACCTTTCAAGATTTGAACTACTAAAAACAAAAGCCTCCTAGTAGATAGGGTATCCCTAAAATTTATTCCCATTGGAGTTAATGACACTATAATATTGACCATTTGATTTAAAAAAATCACACAATTTTATATATTATTCATTATCATTTTTATCATCAAATTCTTAGTTTTAAAGTGGGACCAAATTCGGTTTTAGTAAAATTTTGAAATGTCTCATGTATTGAGAGGGCATTTACTTTAAGTGATTCAAGTTTTCAATGTGAGCCCCACTATAATGTACCACTCTAAGTTAGAATCTCTCTAAATCAAACCTTTGCAAGATATGAACCCTGGTTCAAAATAATGGTAGATATATAGTCTAGCGGCCACATTACTGGCCATAGCATTTGAAATTACTACATTATTTTCAAAATAATTGCAATTGATACCATTTAAAACCTAATAGAGCCAAATATCTAGCTAGTTTTAATTTAAAATACTATTTTCAATTTTTCTTCTCCTCAATAGCCTTTTCTAAAGTTGTCTTTACCCTTATATGGTTTCAAGTACTTCGGAACCGGTTTTTTGAATCCGGAATTGAAACCGTTAAGTAGAATATGGACTCAGAACCAAAACCGGAACCATGTGTAGGGCATTTCAGGTCGAGGTCCAGTTCTATATGGAGAATGTTTTAGAAAAAAGCTAACTTTTATGAAAACTTTTCAAATTTTGGGATAATATGTCAAGTTCATGGGTCAGAACCATGGTGGAATCAAACCCAAAACCGTTTATGTTACAAATTCAAAAATAGGATCTAAACCCGTATCAATTTACTCATTGAGACCTAAATAAGAACTCAGACCCAGTTATTAACGGGTCAAAACCTTCAAAAAATCAGAGAATCAAAGACTCATTTACAACCCTACCATTATGGATTTGGAAACGGTTTCCAAACTTCTCTCCCAGTAAAGGTACTTTTATCAAGTCTAGAAATTCTTTCACGAATGCCTTATAGAATCCTCGTTCAATATTATCTCCTTCAAAATTATTTTGGATAAATTTCACTCCACTTTAGGTGGGGCCAACTATCAAATTTGAATACTTTATTTTTAGTTCTTTTTATTTTTAAAGTGTCCTTTATTATTTAGAACACAACTTTCACGTTCTCAGGTGGAACCCACTATACAGTTGTGAAGCATGCACAAAATTGTGAAAGCTAAAATTCCTGAAAAGGATTAATTTAAGATGTAGGCCCTCCTCAGAAAAAGAGAAACCTAGTGGTGTTCATGAGCCGGGTTGGGGTCGGGCTGAGTCATATCCAGAACCCCTACCCTGGGCCCGACTCAGGCCATAAGTGCCACGGCTGAGCCCAGCCGTTTTAAATTCTGTTAAGCCTGGGCGCATGCCCTACCGCAGTCCAGATTTGGCAATAAGGCCCAGCCAGATTAAAGCCCAAACCCACTAGGTCTCAGTGAAGGGCCCAAGGTGAGGCCTAGCAAGAAATATTAAGCCTTGGCCTATAAGAACACTCTAGCAGGTCCTAATTGACCCTATTGAACTATGGTGGTATAGTGTTGCCAACATGGGCTACATGCACCAGTTTCTGTTTGTTCCTCGCTTTATTGCATTAAATTTCTACTCTCCTTGAATGTATCCATCTAAAATGCAGAAGGATCTCCGTGAAAATTGATACTTGAATTTTTCAGGTAAAGCCATCTCTTAACTCTTTCGAGTGCTCAGTGACAACACAGAAATTGCCAAATTAGGGTAGAAATGGACCTATTATAATATATTAAAGAGCAGGATTTTAGATTTAATTTTGACTAAATTTCTTTTAAATCTGACTTTTTTTATTAAATATTTTTAAAAAGGTTTAAAAAATGCATGGTCACATATTTTAACCATTTGAGGTAAGTAACCTAATCACTAAAACCCTCAAATATATATATATATATATATATCTATCAAAAAATGTCAAAACTAATTATCTGTAGCTTGGAACCTAACCACGTGAGTCATGCTCCATGCGTAACACGGGTAATTGTGCTATATAGGTATTAATTTCTTTTGGTAGAAGCATCCGGACGATGATGATAGGATATATACATTAATTTCAGGTAACAATATTTGTCAACAATATGCTTTAATGGAGTTGCTGTATAGGTGGACCTATATAGATATTAATTATTACTAATAAAATCGATACATATTCGTCATGAGAAATATGTCTCTCTGTGTAGATGGACCCATATTTATATAAGACTTTACTGGCAATGAAACCTTAAATGACAAGAATTGATTGCATGGAAATTTATACAAGAGTGAATTGCCAAAAATGTTATGCGAAAAGAAAAATAAATCTTATTCTTACGGCATGTTTGTGCATTCCCCAAATTATTTCTAAAGAAAGTGGGGCATACATGAAAATTTGAGAGATAGAGTACCTTGTCTAATTAAGGGCCTTTGTCTCATTTTGTTTTCAATTTTGTGCTTAAATCGAGTTATATTGAGATCGAGTTATATCAAAATTATGCTCTACAAAACTTGTTAATTTGGAGATATTATATTAAAATACTTTGTTTAGAATATACTGTACAAAATTGGTTTGTTAAGAAATACTAGCAAAGGAATTATAGGATTTACAATGTAGGATCCACCATTTACTGTTTGTAATACTTTATTATTATCGTACATACACCACCTGTAGAAAAAGAGTAACAACATCATGTCACTGTTTCTCTCACCATTGATGTATATATTTCAAGTTAGACAAGTTGTAAATGCATCATACATCAAAATAAATGTTTTTATTTACTACTATCACCATTAGTGTTTCATTAAGATTTTTTTTCAGCTTCGGTACGACTCACCAACTCTTCCCAAGTCCCAACACCAGCTGTGCTATTATGTGGATTTAACCTTGAAGTGGGATTAACGCAAAAAAAGAGGAAAACCTGAAGAGGGAGGTGCCTTCACCATTTAGCTAACAATGGATTGGGAGTTCATAAGGTGTTCATAACTGTGGACCTAAATATCCAAATTTCATACACAACTATGATTACATATTTATATTAAATTTTTCATCATGTTTGTACCTCTATCCATCCATAAACCCATGGTCTCTAATGTAATTGAGAGGAGGGGAGGTCCCTTTAGTGGACAATTCAGATTGGTTGTAGGTGGGGCCCATCATGATATCTCTCACTGTTAGGCGGTGAGAGTTAACTCTTACATGAGCATTTCGCATTCACATATAGAGAGAGGAATTTTTAAGTGAGCACATGCTTAAATAACCTATATGTGTACAACCAATAAATATGTGATCATGTTTCCTCTGCTTAAAGACATCATTTTATCTAAAATGAGCAAAGCAACTCCTTGGCTACACTTTTATTTCTCACACATCTCATTGGTTGTGCACATAAAAGCAATATTATCAACATTTGCTCGCTTAAAAATTCCAGTCCCTCTTTCTCCTTATATTATATTATACACACACACACACACACACACACACACACACAGTAATGATCCCTTTCTATTGACATAGGTTCTACCGGATTTTGATAAATCCGAATGGAATGTGTTGTTGGATAGAGAGTCAATTTTTTTATTTTATATAAAAAGCTTAAACCTGTGAACCATGGATGAACAAGTTAAAGGTATTAGACTAACTCAAATTTGATATCTAAGTTGACTCCACTTGGATCTTTCAAACCCCCCCAACCCGCCCCCCCCCCCCCCCCCCCCCCGCGCAATATTACATAATTTATACTCACACACACACATATATATATAAGAAATCCCCAAAAAGCCCATTTTGCTCCTTTACTATTTTAGGTCACGAAGCCCATCTTGAGCCAATCCAACCCCCCATAAATCTTCCTCACAAATGAATTGTCACAAGTCTAAATTTCATACTTACCTAGTTTTTGCTTACCGTTGGATTGAGATCCTAAAAAATTAATGTCACTCCCTTTATATATAAATATAAAAACTATATGTGTGCGCATAGAACTATGAGGCCCCACCTAGGGTTAGGATCTAAGGCATTTGAAGATTTGCCCAGGCTCCTCCTCTTTGCAAAAAATCAGCTCCCTTTGGTCATCCAATTAACCTCAAACAGGCTCCACAATTTTAATGGTATATAGTCCATTCATCTATGTGTGCAATTGATCTAACAGCATATAGCCCATTCAGATGAGTGCACTTTTGGTGGGACCTATGAACAATGAGGGGGGTTTGGTCCACCGGGCCAGCATATACATGTCATAAAATACTATATGGATAGCTAAAAATGTAAAAACAAAATTTATTCAGCAGATCCCCATTATGGTCCAACAAGGATCATAATGATGATAAATAAAATACACTATATGGACTTAGGTTTCCATCTCATCATAGAAAATGGGAGTTGTGATTCACCTTGTGTCTCCACACACTTTCCTTGATGTGTAAAACTCCATTGTAGGTCCTACCTATTGATAATTCAAACCGGTTAAAATGAATGTCATTCTCTCTAGTGATATATATATATAATATTCTCAAGTTCTACTCCAATAAAGGCTATAAGATTAAACATATGATTGAGAATATGATAAATTAAACAATTCATCAGATTATACTAATTCTACTTCTGATCATGTGCTCAACTTACAATAACACCAACTCACTCACTGGAGGTATAACATTCATCTTAAATGGTCGCATACCACTCTATGATATCATGTGTATGGTGCGACATTCTAGTTGTCCCCATAATGTGTATACAAACATGAGTCTGGATATTTAACCTACATTTGGATGTTAAATATATTTCTCTTCATAGCATAAGCACTCACGGATCCGTCGGGGGAGACATTCAGGTTATCCCAATTCCATGTATACATGCAAATATGAGTTTGGATATTTGATCTAGGTTTGGATGTTAAATGTGGGAACCATCACAGCATATGTCCATATCAGTACCAGTGGCAGTTTATGTTTTTCCATGTGATACCATACAAGGACGGTACAAGATCAAGGTTTAATTACATGAAGAAGAGTAAAGTAAATGTGGATGTCAAAATATGGAAAAGGTGAAGTTGATGTCAAGACATGGAGACGGTAGAGATAATGCATGTCAAAGTAAACTAGAAGTTTTGTAAATTTCTTATTTAGATAGTATACAGAGTAAAGTAAAGGTGAGAGAGGAACTGTGGATTAAAAGGCACTTCTTAATTCTTATCAGAAAGTTTACTGCACCACACTTTAAGTTGTTTTTTTTTTTTTTAAACAAAGAGTGAAAAGGAAGAAGGTACCAAATCATGAGTGAGTACACGTTTTTATGTTGCATCCCATTTAGCTTATGTTGAGTCCACCAGGTACCCACTGTGATCGCAATCAGTCAGCAGAGCAACATAGAACCTATGGGAATGAAAACAAAGACAACCAAAGTGGTAGCAATAACAGCAGCAAGACCCAAACTGCTTACAGTCTACAAAAAAAAAGAACCAAACTACAACTAGACTAGTACAGTAATCAAACAGACAGACAACCTGCCTCTTAAACTCAACATAATTACAAACAAACACTTTTGTACTTAGTATTGACAACAGCTAACAATTACAAAAAAAATCACAATTTGTGTAAACCACCAAACAGAAGAGAGGCCTCTCTAGTTCCAAAACAATTGAAGCCTCTCTCTCTCTCTCTCTCTCTCTCTCTCTCTCTCTCTCTCTCTCTCTCTCTCTCTCTCTCTCCACACCACAATCTCCAAAGAAATTTCAATTCCATGAGGACAAAAATATGAGGAATGAACCCACTATAAAAAATCAAATCCAACCAAGAGACAAAACAGTGGTAAGTGTATTTAACTGTAATCACAATGGATAGAAGAAGAGGAAAAGGAGCAAGACAAGAATCCTCTCTACATGGTCGCTGCTCCTCCCAATCTGGTTCTCATCTTCTTCTCTCTGTTGGAGTTCAGATTCTCCCTTCTCAGACTTTCATGGAATCGAGCAATGAACACATCAGCCTTGCTGTCCACATCCGGGCTCGAACAACATCCGGACGGAGACAACCTTACGCTTTCATCTCCACCGTCGATCGTCGATGTCTCGGCCTTTTCAGCATCAAAGCAGTAGCTGAGGCCGCCGGAGACCTGGCCATAATCCATGCGGACCCCGAGTTTTAGCTTCTGGTCTTGGGTAGGTGGCGGCGGAGGCGGTGGAGGCATCGGAACCAGTGGTGATTCGCTTCCGCTGAGCAGATCATCTTCCTTCTCGCAGACGATGGTGCTTGCTGGCACTGGAGGAGTGATCTTCTTCTTCTTCGGAGGTGGCGGAGGAGGAGGTGGTGGTGGGGTGAGCGAATGGATTCTCTTGCTCTTGCTGCTCTTTTTAAAGAGATTACGAAAGACGGAGGGAGAATGTTGCGGTGGAGGCGGCAGCGGCGGCGGTGGTGGAGCGGCCGGATGTGAGGAGGAAGGAGGAGACTGAAGGGCATCATCGGAATTATCCTTGTTGTTGTTCTTCTTCTTCTTCTTGTAGAGATGTGCTATAGCACTTGCAAGATCCTTGGCTCCGCCACTCTTCTTTCTGCTCTTATTCTCCCACCCATGCCGACAAGGCGGAGGCGGTGGTGGCGGCGGAGGTGCCGGAGCAGCCGGCTGCTGGCTTTCCTTTTCTTGATCAGATTCTCCGATTTCGTTCCATACTTGTTCCAATGTTCTACCCACCTCCTTCTCCAACACCTGTGGTGGCGGAGTCGGGACGGCCGGCTTCTGGCTCGTCTTTTCTTTATCCGGCTCTCCCTCTCCTTTCCCCACCTTGTGCAATGTCCTACTGACCCTCCTCTTCATCACCCGTGACGGGTCAAGCGGCGGCCATGGCGCATGCGCAGAAGATCGATCCCCACTCTGATGGACCATGGATTTGTCAGCTGTTGCAACCCCATGATCTTCCTCTTCACCCATCCGGCGGTGTTGACGGCGACGCTGGCGGTCCGATCTCCGCTGCCTGGTGTTGCTCAGATCACTATCATCAGAGAACTGCCAACAGTCAGATCTTGAGACCCACTCCTCCTTTCTCAGATCTGGATACGAACTACTGCTCCTCAATCCACTAACCATCTTATAATCAGACGACCCAGTCTCTTCGACAACGATCGGAGGATCGTTTTCACTATATATTCTTCTTCTCTCCGTATACTGATCCAACCACTTTGGAATCTGCGGAGGAGTTGATGGTGTTGCTTCTTGATTTGATTTGAGATCATCATTGCTGCTGTTGGGGTCTTTATTGAGGAACGAGCAGATGATGGCGAAGAGGACTAGTAAGGGAATGAGAGAGTCCCACCGTTTCTTGATATCATATGGGCGGAGAATGGATGTGAGGAAAGAGAGGGTTGGGGGAAGACAGTAGAAGAGAAGAAATCCCAAGCTGACAGTAGCCAACAAAACAAACCATGGGTTTAGAAGGATTGAAGAAAAAGAGGAGAAGATGAAACCATGGTGGTGGTGATGAGTAGCCCGACGAGAATTCTGCAAAAAGAGAGGTGGGCTTTCTTCCATTGTTCTTGGCTGTCGTTCCTTTTTCTTTTGAGCTTTCTTCTTTTGGGGTTGATGACAAAGGAGCCTTTTTTTCAGAGGAGTAGATGGTTTTGGTTGGGTCGTATATGAGAGTATGATTACAAAGAATAAATACTTCTTTTCTCTCTCTTCTTTTCAGCAAAGAAAGGAAAGATGGAGTTTGCTAACGATTGATAATATAACGGGTTCAGAGTTTTCCGTTCTCTCTTGCAACTGAGTTATCAAACTTTCCAAGTTTCTATCTGATCAGACGTCTTCTACTTGCCAAGTACAGACTCGTCCTTGATGAAAACAACTGTCACAAATACAGTTGTTACATCCAGATTCAGAAAGAAGCTCTCGGATTGTTACAAGTTATAACGTTGGACAAAGTTTTTATGGTTACAGCCTTCAACCCGTGGACAGCACTGTGATTTGATTGGTGAGATTTTGCTTCAATTGTTAATACACAAGTCTTAAGTTGGTGGAAAGAGGCACATGATAAATCTAAAATAAACAAAATAATTTGAAGTCAATTAGAGCAAAAATTATTTATTAGCAAAAACATGGCATCTTATTCGTAGATAGAAATACAAAAAGTTTAAATACATTCATATGTAACTTTTTAATAATTGCGACTGAATTTGGGACTATAATAATGTGAAAAAGAGAAGTAAATTTAATTCAGTCTATCTAAGAAGGTTTATATTAACAGTAAAAAAAATGCCATTTCCATTAATTGATGAAAAGAACATAGCCCTTAATTGTATTTCAAAGTGTTTAGCCAAAATTTTTTAATTAAATTCCTCCTAAAAGAGATACATATAGTAAAAGATTAAAAGAGGCACCAGCCCACTCTCAGTGCACATTACTTGCCTACCTAAAATGGGATAGGGCTGCACATGGGTCCGATGAGGGGCAAAACCGAGGAGGATCCTGACCTGAACCTGTTGTAATAAATCCTGGACTCGATCTCAGCCAATTCAACACGAAGCCTATTTTCTTGAATCTCATTTCGGTATCAACTTAAAAGATGGATCCAGATTCAAAATGAGATGCATATTACATTAGTAAAATTGAATAAAGTATCACCAAAATAATATTTTTGGATTTACAAGTAGGACTTATAAAGATGGTCTATGATTAAGTTAATTAGAATATTAAAAATGAAAATCTATATAAATTCTCTTATGTGAATGTCATGTCTCTAGATCCTAGGGTTAAAACATGTTAGGATTGGGGTTCCATGTCTGACTGCTCCGAATCCTATTTGCATGGATCCGAAGCAAGATTTAAACTTCTACTAGACTGAAAATAGGTTCTAGAGGTGATTTATTCTGTTCAAGGACTTAGGATACTTGATAATTGGATACCCATTTGCAACTTTAAAGTTACCGATGAGAACACACTCTTTGTGGGACCCACATCTGATAATGGTGGGAAGAGGGATGGTGTGGACGCTGCCAAATTCATTCATATCTATACAAATATGTTTCACCGATGGGCCAACTGCAAACTGTTAATTTTGTGTTCTTCAGAAAGTAAATGTGATCATACTCTATAGAGAGGAAGAAAAAGTCTTATTGAGTCTTGATCCTTGATTTCACTGCTTTAAATTTAACATTTATTCGAAGGACTCTCGGATTTGGAAGCATGCCAGTTTTAGAGAGTTTTCAACCAAAGCTTTCCATTTGACTTTGGAAGGAACTCTGCTTCATTGGCCCCTGCCTCCTTTGTGTGGTTGGGGTTAGTTCCTCCTCGAATCAAGGCTTTTTGTTGGTGAGTTATTATTGGTAAAGATTCCTCAATTGACAATTGGAGGAGAAGGGGGTGTACTTGTACTAATCTTACATTTATGTAATGTGTGGCATGGAGGAACAGTCAATTAACCATCTTTTTCTTCATTGTGAGGTGGCAACTTTTGTTTGGAGCATTTTTATCAAGAGATGTGGTTTCACTTGGTATTTCTTCAAGAATATTCCAGACTTGTTCGAGTCTTGGTCAGGAGGGTGCCTCAAAGGGTGTGGCCAAGTCTTATGGAGGATGATGCCTTTTGCTAACTTATGGTTTATTTGGAATGAGAGAAATAATAGAATTTTTAAGAGTTATTCTTCTTCATCAGTAGATTTGATTTCTAAAGTTGCTTTTACGATTGCGAAATAGACTTTTATTAGACTAGAGTTCTCCGAGTAAACCTTTGATGGCATTCTTTCAAATTAGGGATTTTGCATGGCGTATGGCCCTTCTAATTAGAGGAGACAAACCCCATGGTATCCCCCTTCGGATGTGGTTTTAAAGCTTAATATGGATGGTGCTACAAAGGGTAAGCCAGGTCAGGTAAAGATTGGAGGTGTGCTTCAAAATAGCAAAGGCGAAATATTATTTATGTTTTTTAAGAATGTTGATGTGTGCAATTCCAATAAAGCGGAGGTCCTAGCTCTTCAGGAAGGTCTGAAGTTGTTTTCTAGAAGATATGGTGGTGAGCTTATAATAGAAAGTAATTCCTCTAATGCAATTATTTGGGCATCTAATAAAAAGGCTAATCCATGGAATTTTCAATTTCATTCTAATGAAATTAAGGAGTTATCAACCAAAATAAATATTACCTTCCGTCATGTATTTAGATTTGCTAATTTCATAGTTGTCGGGTTAGCTAAACAAGGGGTGGATAGGTTGTTTCGTTGGGTGGGTATATTATTGTAATTGAGATTAGGCTGGTGCATCTCTCTTACACCTTATCTCTCCTTTTTTCCTTTGTTCTGGTTTGTTTTTTTCTTTCTTTCTTTTAATGAATTCGTGTAACCTTTTCAAAAAATTTTAACATTCATTCGACTTTGAATTCTGTTAATATTCAATCCAATGGTAAATAAAAGTTAGATGAATTTTAAATTGAACCTAATTCCAAATCATGAAGAAAGTATAAAGAGGGAAAGTCGATCAAACGTAGGCCCAAACAGCCCCCAAAAAGCTTGGCTTGCTTACAACTTTAGGATAGAAGTTCTCCCTATTATATTAATATAACCATTGCCATTATTATAAGCAACAGGGACGCTACTTAAGAATAATGTCAACTGTTAACAGCTCGACTTTGAAAAGCACCGCCGAAACAAAGAGAACGTGAGTGTAATTAGATTTCTCTTTCATTTCCCTGTACAATGAACTGAAGCACAGACAAAAGGAAAAGGAGTAGGTGTCCAAGACACCTCACTCGGTTTCTTGGTAAGTATCCCACGGCGCCGAAGTTTCATGTACATTACAATTACATGCCTCTTACTTGTTTATCAAGTGTCTCTTTTCTTCTGTATTGTATGTTTCTCATGCTCCACATTACACTCCAAACAAATAGTTATATGATTGTCTGACTGCTTGAAATTTTTTCCAGCTACGGGAGCCTTGCATGTGATCTGGAATTTTTAATTCCTGGCCACCTAAGCATTAGGTCCCGGGATTAAAGGTGGAGACCAAAAAGCCTACCCAGTAGCCATGTGAGATACTCTATGACTTGTTTGTTCGAACTAAAATACATATAAATTAAATACATAGTGTTCATATAATTCGTAATTAAAAATAAAAATTAAAGATGAATTTTTAAAAATAAAAATCAAATAATTTTTCCTTTCAGGAAAATGGAATCAAAATAAGGTGGGGTTAATGACCTACAAAGATAAAAGATATTTATTCATTTCTCACCTTGTTTTGATTCTATTTTCCTAGGCAGATGGATTATTCTATGCTCCTTTTTATAAAATTCAAATTTGATTTTCATTTTTAACCACTTATAGTATTAATTTTATTTATTCAATTTCTATATTTTCAAATGCAAACAAAAAGGTTTTCTATTTAAGATTTTTCTTTGGATATTACTAAAAACGTTAACAAGAAGATCAATTTAAATGATTACTAAAAAATTAATAAAATATACATTACCATCGGTCCCCTATGAGAAACTATAGGCTCTGCCAGATCCCCCGCCTCCCTAGAAGAAAATCCCGGCGAGGCTGCAGGTCAAACTACATTTTATGTATGTATTTGTATTGATGCTGGGCTAATCATTGCTCCCAACAGTCGGGCCTACACTGAAGTGACTGTGTCTGCAAATGTGAATAAATACACAAATCCAAGAAAGAATGATGTTAAAAGCGTATACCACTGGCAGCAGCTCCAACCCTCCACCTGCAGTTACAGTGAAACTCGGACTCGCACCGCCAGGATAAATTACATTTTACAAGTGGGCTCCACCCATAAAGGTCCCATCGGAATTCTCGGACAAAACGAATAAAAAGGCCTCCTAGGAATTTAACAAAAGAAACAAGCGGAGAAATGATACGTGAATATACAAAATACACATAAACTTATATTGCATCACAAAAGAAGCATCTGTATCTCACTTTTTATTAATCTCTTTTACATATGCCAACACCAATGCATTGGATAAATGCATTTGTATCCAATAACCAGTGGGCTCAATATATAAATTAGGTTCTTCCAATTGCTGGGGCTCACCTTGCATGTGCCCTCTCACAATGAGTCATACAAGAACAAAACCGAAGGTGGGGCTCACTTATTTTTAGGTACAAATATATTTATCGCATGCATTGATGTTGGTTTATGTGAAAAAGAGAAATAAAAAGTGAGATATAAATGCTATTGTTTGGTGCCACATAAGCTTGTATAAATTTTAGTGTGTACGTGTATCATTTCTCGACATGAATAGAGGACCTCACAACTTTTTTTTTTTTTTTTGGGGGGGGGGGGGGGGGGGGCTTTTTTGTCCCCTTTTCACTAAGATCAATGAATGTTGCGGACTTCACCAATATTAATAGGAAATTGCTGGAGAAGCAGCAATTAATTTCTTTACACAGGAGAAAAAAATTTTAAAAATAAATTCCCCAAAATATCCCCCACAGATCTTTCTCCCCCCTCCTCTCTCCCCCCCTTTCCCTCCGACCACCAGGAGAGGGCTCTCCCTCCCTCTCTCTCTCCCTCTTCCTCTCCCTCCTCCTATTCCTCTTCCTCCCCTTCCTCCCATTCCTCTTACTTTCCTCTCCCCTCCCTCCCTCTTTCTCTGCTCTCCTCTCCTCTCCCTTTTCCTCTCATCCTCTCCTCTCCTCTGGGCTCCATTGTTGTTCAACCTTGCGAGACTAAACATTAGTGTGATGTTCGGCCTCGTAGGGCCGAACAGGGCAGAAAGGAAATGAGAGGAGAAGAGGAAAAGGGAGATGAAAATGAAGGAAGAGGAGAGGAAGAAGGAGAGGAGAGGAAGAGGAGGAAGAATAGGAATAGGAATAGGAAGAGGGAGAGAGAGGGGCTCAATGAGGAAAAAGAGGAGGAAAAGGGAGAGGGAGGGGAAGAAGAAGAGTGAGAGAGAGAGACAGAGACAGAGGGAAAGCCCCCCTCCCGCCGACCAGAGCTCATTGCCGACCTAAGGGAAAAGGGGAAGAGGGAAGAGGGAGGGAGAGAGATGTGTAGGGGGGAGAGAAGAGTATTTTGGGGATTAAAAAAATATTCTCATGTGTGATGAGAGAAAAAATTTGTGCTCAAATAGCAGCACTTAAATTAATATCGGTTTCTTTTTCCCCCTTTTTTCACTTTCTTTTTCCTCTTCTCCATAATCTCTTTTTTAATTCAATTTATCACCATCATCATTTTTTAAAAGATTTGAGTCAATTGATTAATTTTTTTGTTGTTTCTAAATGGCATAGGTATGGAACCATTTTTTAGCTCCCAATCCAACACTACCTCCACCACCCAGAGGCTATAAAATCCATCATGAAAATAAAAAACCATCCATCCTTCTCCATATACTTCTCCACTGGCGTCTTCTTCTCCCCATCAACCCCCACCACTTCTCAAGCTCCCTCCTTCAAACCCCTACTTTTTTTCATCGATTCATTTTTTAAAGAAGATGATGATGAACTGAACAAAAGAAGAGAGATGGACAAGATGGGAAAGTAAGAAAAAAGTGGGAGAAAATGGGCATTCGTTGCTCATTATTCAATGACATCAGTGAATAGGGGCTAAAAGCCAAATAAAAAAAATAAAAAAATAGGCTTGAGATCCTCTATTATTAATATCCAGAGCATGGGTCCACAGTCGCCATATCCAATTTTAAGGTAGTTTTTTGTTGTAAAATCCCCCCAAAAATCTAAAAAAATATATAAAACAAGCTAGGGATACTCATGGGCTGGGTTAGCTCGAGCCTGGGCCTTAAGTATAAATCATTAGGCTGGGCTTGGATTAAAAATTTGGGCCCATTTTTAATATGGGTCACGCTTCAGCTAATTGCTAACCAGCTCGAAGCTCGGCCCAACCTGGCCAAAATAGATGGATTAACTTGCAACTTCTCCTTCTTAGGTTTCTTATAATGCATGCAAATCTTCAATGGTAGAGATTTTAAAAATTATTTATCACAACCACTATTCAAAAGGCTAACAATGTTTGTTCTAATTGGTTTTTATTAGACAAAGATTTTTTGTTGCACCAACGCAGTTCTGTTTTTGTTAATGAGTCTTATGCCTTTATTAAAAATAGAGACAACATCAACTCCAAAGGTGAAAAACATAGCTTTCCATGCAAATTGCAATCATTTTTAATAATGATTTTTTTGCATTTTAGATGAATTCATTTACACATGACCGTTTGTATAACAATTGGTATATGACAGCCATGTTGGCCCCACCAGAGACCAACTTAAGGGCGCTTAATAATAATTAGACCTGAATAGGGCTAGGCCCGGTTAACATATGGGCTCGGCTAAGGCCAACCAATTATGGTCCGAGCCAAGCCTGGGCTAAAGGATTTTAATCTAGACCGGGCCTGGCGGACCCATGAGCAGACCTAAAAGAATTTCCTCCCACCACAAGTAGGAGTGTTCATGGGCCAGATTGGGCCCGGCTAAGCAAAAACTAGGCGCCGAATGATTTAAGCCATAGACCCAACCCCGACTCAGGCCATAGCCTCGGGCGCCCGAGCCCGGTTGTATTGTGGTTTTTAGAATTAAAAAAGGCATCAAGTACTTGTCTCAAGTTGTTACCCCTGTTGTACGCATAACTTCCAGTCCCCATTCCAACGAAAAAAAATCTTTTTTTTTCCTTAAATAATGTCTCCCATTCCAGCCGGGCCAGGTTAGGCTTTGAGCTCCCTACCACTACATCCAAGCCCACCCCTAGATTAAAAGGTCCCGAATTTTAGGTCCAATCCCCCGACCCCAAGTACAAGAAAGCTAAAATCAAAGCGCCCCAAAAGCCGACTGGCCGCAGGGTGGGTTAAGGTCAGCCCAGTCCATAAGCACCCCTATAAATGAGAGCCGCTTCTTTTGAAAAACATTATAACGCCATTATATGGCCATCGCCATGGTCCCCAGCTGGAACTGAATAAATTGCAACTGATTCCGTCTATAATCCTAGGGTTTGTACCCAGACTCTGAACCCAACACCTATAAATCACATTATTTTTTAGCAACCCTCTATACCTTCATATATGATCAGATATAATCAAATGAAGTTACCATCTTTCCTCAACAGTAGCCCAGCACTTTAAGAACATGAGCGCGTGTGTACATGTGTGGGTTCTAAGTCCCCAATTTAGCCAAAAACATGTACAATTTAGGGACTGAAAGCTCCAAGATAAACGACATCAAAATCTGGGGAGGAAAGATTCGAGATAGTGATCCTCCCAAATCACTACTTTTAGCTTGGGTCATTTTCCCATATATAAATGATTATGTGTGTAATGGTTACACATCACTATGCTTCTCTAATGACTCAGACTCTAGGTTCCAGTTGCACATGCAGGACATATGATCAATTGATACAACTCTACTCACTGGGGATTTAAGACAAGACTCAAATTCAGGCACCCAAATAAACTACCCAATACGCAACCAGCTGAGCAACAGTAAACAGCTGAGCAACAGCTGATGACCTTAATTTAGCCTATTGACTAGAAAGCTGTGCATAAACAATGCCTAACAAGTCTTCTTACAAACAAAAAATGACAGAGAAATTACATATGCTACAACAGAAAAATTAGAAACAAATGAGTTAACCTCATTTACCTTGAATGCATACCATCTTACCTTGAATGCATACCATCTTGAATCATAGCTAGATGTCAATCTTGATGCCTACAGCAATAATTTTCAAATAAGTGAAGCCTGTGAAGAATTATCCCTTTATCATTTAGATCATCAAATCCATTGTCACTGCAGCCACCTAGAGCACCAAACAACAAAGCTCCAGCAAATACGTTATGTTCAGAATTAAAAGTCCACTTACTTAAGCATTGGTAGCTTATTTGGAAGGGGCTACTCTTACCATTTCAGGTCATGGTTTTGAACCCTTATGGCTTTATAAATACTTCTCAAGCTTTGTGGGGTTACAGGACTCAAAGAGTAAAGGATAATGCTTGCTCCAGTCAAAAGTTAGGCACGCCTAAAACTTGACCTGCTCCACGTCTAGGTACCAAAAACCAATGAACCATCCGGCAGCTCTACCACATTACTAAGCCAATTTAACCCCAAGTCACTGAGTAAACTCCCCTCTGGGGTGCTATAACATGAACTTTTTTGACAGAAATGCATAGAGGGGCCAGCTTTATAATATAATTTTATAGCTTCCTTGACAAAAAGAAGAGAAAATACATTCAAATGACAAAGACTCTATATATATATATATATATATTTTAATGGTGAAGACTACATAATTTTACACACCAGATGAAGTAATATTCACATTACCTCTACAAAGGGCTCTGCTTTCTGCTTTACATACACTAAAATTGCATAAAAATGCATTCTTCTTGCTTCATCCTGCTTCGTATATCTAATGCCATGAGTAAGCCAATATAATCAGTGCCAAGAACCCAGTGGCAGTGATGGAGAGGAAGAGGTGGGTTGCCTAATTGTCGATGAAGTTAAATGAGAACCTAGAGAGCAGCTGTGGGATTCCCGAGATAACCGGACCATACGTCTACAAAACGCAGACATTGGAACAAATCAAAGTCATTCTCAGCAACATTTGATTTATATCATTACCACTTAACTACTGTAAAACTGCAGCTTCTCAAAAAAAAATTGTTACCTTGTGACTGCCGTGAATCTGGCATAGTGGAACAGCAAGCATTTTTAAGTTTCTTGGTACATCAAATCTCTGGTTCCTTGGCAACTTCACAAGAAAGAGTTTCAAGCATTCCTACAAGTTATGGTGAGTTTGATTATATCAAATTATGTATATGACTAGAATATGACAGTAGTAAACCAGTCATGATGAAACAACCTTAGGACTTCGCACATTAGGAGGCAAATATGGATGAAGCAAAGTCTCAAAATCTGTTCTCCACCACATTCCAAGGCATTCTCCAATCTGGAAAACCAAGAGTTCAAGAAGTTACAATAAAAAATTAGATCATACCACCTAAGAATGGACTTTTGTACTAACAAAGTAACAGAAAATAAATTACCTGCCATTCGGAGTCAATGACACTTTCACTAACAGAAAGCCTTCTCGAAAGCTTTCGCTTCAGTCCATCAATATCTAGAAAAGAGTTGCCGTTTGTAATTCAGTATGTTCTGCCAAGATTTTCTATGCCTAGGTTCATAAAGGAAAGTTTTTCGCTATTGAGGTTGCAGGACATCATGGTTCATGTCGTTACATCTCCATGCACTATAATGGATCAGTTGCACCAGACAAAAATGAAAGCATGTCACATAGCAAGAGAAAGAAAAACATACCTGATTCACCACGTCTTAAACGGCCACCAGGAAGTCTAAAGAATGAATTTCTCACTTGTAGCAATAACACATGAGGGTGACGGAACAATTCAACCTATTTTGTTAAAACAGCAACCTGTGAGTTCCTCTATCAAGAAGGATGAATTCTAAATTGTTCCACTTTTCACTAGAAACAGAAATGGAGTTCTATTAATAGGCAAGTACAAAGACATAGCGACAGAATCGGATAAGTAACTCCTAACATTGGGCTAGCCATATTCCATACAAATTTTAGATATGACAGTATTAGAATCAACTCACTGTTTTGCAAAAGATCAGCCTCTTGATTGGCCTCCCAATAACATGTGAGAAGATGGCACCCAACACCCAATAACGTATCTACTGTAATATAAACAGTAACCTCCAAGGCACTTTCCCTTTTTTCTTGGCCTAATTCATTGTGATTGTCTAGAGACTCCTTCAATGATGAACTTTCTTCCTATGTTTGTTTAAACATTCTAAGCATTTGGTGAATTGGTTGATGGTTATGCTTGTTAGAACATTCTAAGCAATTGGTGAATGGCTGATGGTTATGAGTGGTTGAATATTCTAACCAGTTGGTGAATGGTTGATAGTTATGCCACTGGTCCTTCAAAAGTAAATAAAGTCTCATCAATTTCGCTTCACAAAATGCCTCCAATCCCACAGTATCAAACTGGAGTTCCATCAGCTTGAATCTCTACCTTGATTAAAGATCTTCGGATCCTCATTTAAAATTATTAACCTACAACTTCCCCGTGCTTGGTCCATTGGTGATCCATGACTTTGGTCAACCAAACAAGGTGTATCCACTATAGTCATTAACAAGCACAATCATTTGCTCCCCTTACAAGCATTGTTGACTTCAACACATTTTCCCATATGCACTCTCAATCCAAACCACGAAATGTTCCAAATACCAGTGCCCCCACACTAAGGTTTTATCCACACTCAAAATAATTGCACGTTTTATAGAGACTTGCTATGGGAACTTGATGTTTCCCTTCTGTGTTTACTCTAAACAATTAGGATTCCAGCCTTGGCCTTGCAACATTCAATCTTTTACACATGGGCTTTGCCTTGTCACTGTGGCACACATCACTACAATGTGGTCATAATCTACACAAAGAATATGCATTCTCAATTATGATATTTACATAAGGATACAAGCATAGAAATGGATACAGGGATCAAAGATACAACTTTGCACTTGTGGAAATCCAGGACATGGATGTGGAGGCTAGTTGGGAAATTCGTTTTAGAACCCATTTTGGTTTGGCCTCCAAATCGAGATATTTCAGTGGATTTGGAATTTCGGCGAAATATTTTAGAGTTAGGTTTTGGAAAAGTATAAAAATTAGAGACATATATATGTATGTGATGTATGTATACATGTATAGAAAAAAAAAGATTAATATTAAAATTTAAAAATATGATTTGATACGTTCGTTTATTCTACTAAATCAACTCACAATATGGCATGTATCATATAAACAATTAAACATAACAAAGTAGTGTCATCCTTATGGTCGATATAATCATAAAATTCAGAAACTATAAAGCTAAAAATTTCAAAGATTTATCACAGCCATAATAAGAGTCTTGAATTTACAAATAGACCAAGATAGACCGATAGACTGGGAGAGACCAAAATTTGGGAAAAAATTTTGGAGAGGTGTTTTTGATTGATTTTTATGGCCGGAATGAATAATCTAAGCAATTTCATCCTAAATGGAATGAATTTCTTAAATATGATGTAGGCACCCTATCCTATCCAAAACATGAAAATTTTCATTTTATATTAAGATATTTTATATGAAGTATTGACCATCTTCTTTAAAACATTTCTAAATTAATGAAACTATGACTGTTTACATCCTTTCTAAATGTTTCTTTGTCAAAAAGTAAGGCAATAAATAGATTTAAATGAAATAATTGTCCCAATACAGTAGGATATGCTAAACTTGTACCCTAGACGTATCAGTGCAATATCTGATACCTAGATGAATATTGTATCAATCCAACACAGGATGCTACACAAATATGAGTATCCAGGTACTCTACATTCTGAAGCTCTTCTTCATCAAGCATCATCTCTGCAACGAGATAATCATGCAAGATAATACATAGAAAATACTCCACTCAATGTAACACCCTCAAGCATCACAACATTAGAGACATTAATTTGAACTATTTTATCCTAAAAATGTAAAGGATACTCAAACTAAATGTCAAATGCACTCGCATTAAAGAACCCCCCTCCCCCTCTCCTCATTCCACACCCATTGTCCTCTTATTCTAATCAGTGATAATGATCCATAGCTTCAAGAAGATGAAACGTTTTTGGTAACCACTCGGATATTAATCAATCATCTATCCAAACTATGATCTATTAGACACGTTATTCATCTTAACCATTTTGACATTTTATTGGAACTTGGAAGGTTTACCCACACTATGACATTTGTTGCCTTTTTCTGTTGTGGAACAATGTCTATATGGACTGTTTAGTTTTGTTTAAGAAAGGAGTCCTTTTCACAGCAGTTCTTCCTGAACCTTCACTTTTACACATAGTTGTCAATTCTGTTTCGGCCGTCGTTTCAATTTGGCCACCAAGATGAAATATTTTGGTATTTTGGGATTTCGGTGGAACTTTTCAGAGTAACTTTTTGGAATAATTAAAATTAAAATATATATACACATATGTAAAAAAAATTAGAAAAATATAAATAAAGTATAAATTATGCATGTTTATTGTTATGGATATTGAGAAAAAAATATATAAAAAAAATCAGTGAGAATTGTGCTACAAACCAAAAACCTAACCATGACCACTTACCAAAGCTATAGAGAATTTAATTTGATGTGCCAATTGACCATTTTCATAGCTAAGCCTCAGGGTTTCCTAGTCCATCAAGTTTACCAAAACTAGAGGATGATTTATGGTACACAAACAGAACAATCTCCATCACTTGATGATTTATACTTGCAACTTTGATCATTTCAACTTACAACTTACCAACTCTACCATATATTGCCAATACTAGCACGATTTCAACACTTACACTTTTAGGACCATTTCATGACTGGTGCTACTCTGTTATCCATTTTGATGGACTCTTTAACAATCATGGTTCTAAGACATGGTTTTGAAATCTATATCGGCGAAATCCATAAATCTAAAAAAAAATCATAGAACCCTCAAATCATAAACTAAATCTAGAATCCACGCTGCTAAAACCATCCATCTATCAACAAAAGAGAAAGGAATCGAACACAAATGACACTGACCAGAAGCACGCCTTCAACGCAGGTCCTCAATCCATTTGCGGCATAGCTGGTAATCAAATGACAGAACAGGAACCAAATCAGATCGAAGAGGAATGAAGGAATCGAACAGATCAAAAACCGAGAAATCATACTTGGATCTCATCCGTTCGATCCGATCCGACATGGTCTCGATCCTCTCGGGAGGCGCTTCTTTGGATCCGAAGTAGTAGCCGCTCAGAGGGTAGATGTCCACAACGTTGCCGCTTGCAGAAGAAGCCGCCTCTTCTTCCATTTCCAGTAGCACAGACTGAGGAGAAGAAGAAGCAAAACACCGAACAAGAGAAGAAAAGGGATAGGAACGGAAGATTCTCACTGCTTCCTCCTTTTATCAGAGTGAGCGCCGAGAAGAAGATGGTAAAGTCAGGAGACAGCGCAGTGTTTGTTCGTATGCATATGTATGCATATGTGGCTTTGGGTACTGAGACATGCCGGCACGGAAGGGGAGGTGGCAGTGATGGAGAGGTTTTAACAGGGATGCTAATGGTCCCGATCAGAGTTCTGAACTACTAATAATCAGTTTTAGGTCGGTTCTAGTTTTTAATTTAGGTCTCGATAAATAATGAATCTAGATTTGAATCTCGAAAAGTTAGCTTTTTTCTAAAACATTTTTCATATAAAATTAAACCTGGACTTGGACTTGGACATGAACCCACCCGCCCATGCATGGTTCGGGTCTTGGTTTTGAGTCTATCCTCTTTTTCACGGTATCGGATCTAGAAAACTGAATTCAAACTGATTTTGAGTCCATTCTCTTTTTAATGGTTTCGATTCCGGATTCACTATGGACCCAGATTGGAACCGACCCATTTACAATACTAAGTTTTAAGCTGAAGAGAGTAGGACAGAAAGTGTGGTAGCAACGATCACTGCAATGAGGGAGGGATTTTCGTTGATCCAGGGGTAGGGATATTCTATTGGATATGGTTCAATTGCGGTCATTTAGCTCAAGACTACTCAAGTCTAAGCGAGGACGAGCAAACGGTCATGGGCTATTGCAGCTTGTAAGGGAGAATCCAGGCCATACATAAGATTGTGGATTTTGCAAATATTGACTTGGGACATCATGTTAGAGTATTATTTTCCTTGTAGCATCTAGTAGATGTTATAGAAGCGGGGTGGAGTCTGGATCCTCTAATTACAAGCCCCACGTGTTCATGGGAACCGAGTCAAGTCCCGCCGCATTACTAGTGAAAGCTTGCAATACATGTAAACAATAAATGTATTGGGTCCAACAATAGTTATCATGAGGGATTTCCTCATATAATCTTGATTCTATTTTCAATTGTGTGATACTTAAAATTTTTTATGTTGTATTTACAATAAAAACTGATTACTGCATGGTTTGCGATATTGTGACACATATACACACTTTTTTTTTTTGGGAAAAATGTTGCCATTCACTTTTTTCATTTCTTTGATCCTCTAAAGTGATAAAAATATATGAAGAGAGACAAGCAACAAACGACCGGACTAGAGTGGAAACGTCAAGCAATGAAGAACCTTAGAGTGGAAACCTCGAGCAGTGAGCCATGAGGCAAGTTATCAGCAAGGTTCTGAAGTCCAAGAAGAAAGTGAGAACATGGAGATTTAAAAAAAAAAAAAAAAGAAAGAAAGAAAAACAAAACAAGGCTAAATGAATTTTCACTTACAAGAGCCTTGAGTCTCTATTTTACTAAGTAGAGGTGTATAAAAAATCTGTTGATCCATGAAATTTATCCGATACGAAGGTTAATGGATTGATAATGGATTAAAAAAAAATCCAATCCATTAGTAATGGTTTGGTGACGGATTTTACCCTTAATTCTGGGATTTAAACTGATTCAAACCATTGAAATAAATATATATATATTAAAAACCAATAATCTCTATTATAATATTCTTATTACAGTTGATAAAGTGTGTGAAATAGTGTGGAAAACTACTAACTGATTGAATGGTTTAAACAATCTGAATCATTGACCATGGTTTGGTTTTGATCGGTTTTAATGTGCAACGGATCAGTGACAAATTACAAAACTGTCAATCTGTATATAACGATTTGGTGACGAATTTGGCTCAATTCGATCCAATCCGAACCGTGTACACTCCTATAACTGCCAGAGTGGGGGCTCAAAAGATTCTTTTTAAAAGGAGAAGAGAATCATAAGTATCCTCTTAGAATTACTTTATATAAAAAAGGACTACAAATATATAATTTCACCATATTAATTCTAGGAGTCCTTTTTTGTTTGAGTGTTTCAAATCTGTGTTGGGGGAAGATATCCCCGCTTACCCATGTACATGAGCGAAGTTATACCTGCTCGTTTTTTCTTCTTCCTCCTCTACCGATTTTTTTTTTTTAATTCCTCCTTCCTCTAACTCCAGCTCAAGCTCAAGTTCAAACCCAACAACGGAAGTCCAATTTACTAAATTATGTAAGCAACTTGCATTCACAAGGCTAGAGCATGAACCATATAATATAAAATTGAGAAATAAATGAAAATCATATTTTTGAGCATTAGTTATTTCTCATATTTTTTGTACTGCAATGTTGCGAATTCAAATACTATAATTTGAGAAATTTTACACTACAATTTGATGGTCATAAAAATTGAATTCAACCCACAGTAAAAATTAAATTATGAAAAATTCAATTACTTGAAAACAAACAAATCATGCTATGTATGTAATAAATCTAGTGTTCGTTGGTGATCAAAGCCCACCCAGATTACAATAGAGGAATTCGACCATTTTACCTAGAGTGGGATTGTAGTGGAAGTGTTCTTCCAAGAGCAGACTGCATGTTCTCTATGAGGGCCTAACTGGGCCCATCTTTGGTCGGTTTAACTCCTGTAGGATCCTCATCTCATCCCATGACCTGCTGTTACTGCCAATTACTCACACTTGGCTTGGATTGAATGGGGAAAAAAAAAATACGACAAAGATGCCATTAATCTTCTTATGCTGTTAAATTTTGAAGGAAAACCAGGATTTGAGTTCTTACATATACATTGTTGTGCCATTCACTAGCAACTCAGGCTTTTGACTTCAATTTGTTAATATAATATCAGAGCTGGTTATATAGGCCCCTTTAGTTGGGCTGAGCTGATGGGTAAGGCAGACAAATGGCTATTTCATAATTTGTATTTTTGACTTATGACTTTTTTTCTTTATAAGTTTATGATCATGTCTTTGGAGAAGCTTATATATTCCATTGTTTAGGTGTCATAGCAATTTGCTGGTCACAATGAGGACTAGGATTTTATGGCTTCCGCCGCATCTTTCCATTTCCCCTCTTCCATCGATAAAATAGGTATCTATACGGGCCCATGAGCTAGACCTGATTTTGTCAATATGACTCTCCTAGTTGGTAATTCTAATTTCTCCCTTTTCCTACGAAGGTCAGGATCGGTCCTATTCCAGAAAGTGCGTCACAAAATTTCTACCTATGGCGTGGCCCATTTGATCAAGGGCCCAAATCACCAAATCCGAACCCACCTACGTCCTTCAAGTAGCAGTAGCACCAGCCCTCCGGAGTCTCATAAACCCTAATAAGACCCCCTAAATCACACAAGCACAAGCTGCCATATTTCACTTCCCCTTCTCTCCAGAATATCTTTTTCCTCTCTATCAGTGAGAAGAAGAAGAAGAAGAAGATGGTTTGGTTTCAGTGCGAGGACTGCGGTGAGAACTTGAAGAAGCCTAAGCTTCTGAACCACTTCAGGATCTGCTCTGCCAGCAAGGTCTAGTTCTAAGTTAGTCATTTTGCACGACACAATTGGTTGTCGTGCCATTACGTGCTTTTGTTAAATTGCTGATTTCTCTCTGCACTTCTATTGTGAAGATTGTTTACACAGTGGCTTCAGGCCTCACCTAATGCTATTATTTGTTGTGCTTTATGTAGTTATCATGCATTGATTGTGGGCAAATGTTCGGCCAGGAAAATGTTCAGAGCCACACACAGTGCATCACAGAAGCGGTTTGTTACGTCTAATACTTTGATGAAATCAAATCCATTAGATTACAACTCTTGATTTCTATATTTTATTTTGCTTATGAGTTGGCTCAAAATAGAACAGACCGGAGAAACATAAATCATGTAGCCGACCCCAACATGGTTGGAATAAGGCTCTGATGATGATTTTGTTTATGAGTGCATGAATGACTGCTTATCATCCTATCATTTCATCATCAGTGTTATTGTTTGTGATATTTGTTGTTGGCTGCATCTATCTACAGTCTACACCCATGCGTGTCAAGTTAGTAGATGATTTAGGTCTGACTTGACTTAATAAGCCCTAGGCATGGGCCTGTACAAGACCTATCTTCCTTGCAGAAGACCATTCCGACCCAATTTATGAAACCAGAGCCTGATCTAATGCATCTGGTTACTCAATCGATGCTGATGGGGAAGTGTCAAGTGAGCTAACATGCCTAGATGAATGGATGAGATATGGATGCATGGGAGGGTTGAAGGATGGAGGGCAGGAGAGGATCCTATGTTGCTGCTGTGAAAGGAACTTGTGTGTACTGTCCACCAAAAACTAGACTCATCTATATCAGTGGCTCCCTCTCCCAATCCAGTATCCTTTAATGTCGCTCATATTGAAGGAACATCAACTGCTATACTGAAGTGAGATCCTTCACATGTGATCTGGCTTTTATCTTGGGTGATTAAAATCACATCCATCTAGAAGTGAACATTGCTCTGAACTAAGTTACAAACCAATGGGACTGGAACTGGAACGGAAGGCCTTTTCATATTGTGTGTCTGTGTGTGTGTATTGTATGTATGTATACTTGTTTTCTAAGATGCACAGGAACAAAATAGACCAGTACAAAGACTTGGACCCTTATATTGGCTAGTTGATGCGGCTAAAAGTATAGGTTGTACTAAATGATACCCAAAGGGGGGTCCCCACATCCCACGCGTGGGCCCCATATGAAGAAACAACTCCAATGGACCATGCTCAAACATCCAATTATCCCATTGTCTTTTTAACTTTTTCAAAAAATCAATAAAATAAAATAAATTGAATTAACCATTCAAAATTTTGTCTGTTTGAGTCTTATGAGTTGTTTAGAGTCTAAATGCTGTGTTTTTAAAAGATGAGCAAAGTACATGTGTCAGATGATGTTCGAATGACATGGAATTGGGTGCCTTAGATGGGTTTTTTTATTACTCATCTAATGACCACGAGATTGCGTAGTTTTAATAAGTTTTGAAGAATTCATACTTCACTCATTGATAGGGTACAATGTAGTTCTGAGATTACTTTCTGCTTTTAAGTTTGAGTCTTCTTAAAAGTTTATTATGGCATTTTAATATTAGTTATTTTAGTCATCAAGTTGCAAAAGAGAGAAAATAGCGGAATATGTCCCAGAATAGGACTCTAGGGCTGGATATCTAGGATGGCAATGAGTTACCAAGACTCCGGGCTAGTCCATGAAAATAGGGTCTATGTACTATTTTGAGCCCATTCAATTTGGGTCTGGTTTGGGTCCATTTGGAAATAAATATTTACATATATGGATACATAGTGCATATTTTATATGTACTAAGATATTATATTGTGTATAAATGTGTATTATATAATATATATGCACAAATATACATACTTTTATAATATTTAAATACTCTCTCTCTCTCTCTCTCTCTCTCTCTCTCTCTCTCTCTCTCTCTCTCTCTTATCTTATTCTCTCTCAAAGACTTGAATTGGATCTGGACTCAACCGCGTTTAATTTATTGCATTTGGGAATCGGGCCCTAGGATTGACGCCCAACTTGGACTGGACCCAGTCTTGGAACTGTTGGCATTTTTGCTATTTTGGTCTGGATATGGCTGGCTGCAACCTTAACTCGACCCATTGACATCCTGCCCTCTGTATAAAGGATGTGTGCAATGTTCTTTTACAGGTTACAATCAATGTAGTTCAATTTCTTTTCTATTGAACGTGTTGATGAATCATGGTTTAAACTTTAAACTATTGGTGATACCGAACCGATATTTTGATATGTATCGGTCTTCGTAGTGCAGGGGGTGTGGCTGTGCAGGTAAAATATTCCCAAAATATCAGTTTGTATTGGCCAATAATTTGAAAATATTGGTCCATAGCAGAAAATGACGGCCCAAATTGCAAACTATTGGCCGATGAAGACTATAACCCTTCCTTTTATTCTTTTCTCCTATTCTCTTTCATTTTTTTTTTACTCCAAGATCAGTCTAATCAGCAAGAGACCTGATTCACCATTTCTCATTGAAATATCAAGATTTGGGTGGATTTCATCGCAACAAAACCAAAGAATTCAACCAAGTAACTTTAGGTAACCATTTTGAGTTTATTTTTCATACTTTTTTCAAGTTTCTTTCTCAAAATGTGTTAGAAATGATAGGAACAGGTTGGATCTGGAGCTTTGGAGCAATTTTTCAAAGTTTTGTGCCTCCCTCTTTTAATTTTTCATATTTTTAGTTTATACCCAATTTATGATTTTTGGTGTTTAAAAGGTGAGATAAATGTAACCAAGGCCCTTGATTGAGCTTGATTTGATTGGAGGCTCTTGTTTCTTTCAAATTTTGTGATTTTGAGCTTTGATCCTAGAAATTTTAGTTTTGAAATTTTGAGGCTCTTTTAGATCTAGTGAATTTGAGCCCAAATCTTAGTCTCTCTTAGAGATAATTTCTTTCATTGCTCCCTCTTAATGTTGTTGTTATGTAATTTTTCATGAAGTTCATTGTTGTAATTTGTAAGTTGTAACATATTTGCAAGCTATGTTTCCCATATACGGAATGAGTATAGGAAGGACATGCCATGGACACGATTGGGACATGAATTATGCACATAGAAAGTGATGTATCGGATATGATATGACATGATACATTGTCCATTTTGAAGTATCTGTATATCATAGTTTGTAAGCCATAACTTACTTGATATTTGATTGCTTAACTACGTATTAATTAGGTTTCATATTACTAATTTATTATTCTAATGCTTTTACCATATATATGTAAATCTATCATTAAATTTAGACGAACTTTTAACAGCTTCTTACAGGATGTAATACAAGGTGTTGTGACTTAGGGGACTGATATTTTGGTTTACAGTGTATACTAATAAAAAAAATGTTGGAAAGAATTTTCCAATAATCTTGGTTTTTTTTTTATATCTTTTCAAAATTTTATGGGTTTGAAAAAAATTCACACCACAATGGACTTTAATGGCCGCAAACTACAACACAACGCTACATAGCATTCTTTTTCAGGTCAACTACAACCGTGACTTTGAACCATGTGATGATGAATCCACTCGCTTTCTCCTTGATTGATGACTCCATGTTGACATTAGCTTATGACTCTAATTGTTTGGAGCCTTGTTGAAGATTTTGTGCTTTGTCACATAGTTATCAATCCCATTCCATTAAGGCCAAAACTGGACGGAATGTTCCAGAGTTGACCTTGGACAAAACGGAATGGCCCCCTAAGTTTCCGGTCCCAATTCCGGTTCGTTCTGGTCCCAATTCTAGACCATTTGGGCTTTATTTTGGCCAAGGTTTCATACTTCCATTCATATGTAGTCTAAACTAGAAAATGTTCAATTGTAGAGTGTAGTTTAATTTAAGTGATTCAAGTAAGCATTTTTTAGTATTATTTTAGCATTCAACAATTTTTTCAATTTTAAGTATTATCTTCTTCTTTTTTTTCATTTTTCAATTGTGTCTTTTCCAGAACAGAATATTGGAATTGATCGGAATGCAAAAACATTCCACTACAAGGTCAAACTGTAATGGTGACCAGAATAGAATTGACAACTATGCCTTGTCATGTCTTGTATAACTCCGTGTGTCTCAGGTTCATAGCAGTTTTGGCCTAGCTGTGTTGAGGTTTAAAACTATGTTCTAAACCATTGATATGGCCTTAGTTTACAGAAGTATGCTTTTAGGGCTCAAACCAAGCAGGTTGGAGAGGTATTATTTCAGCCCAAACCAGGTCTGAATTGCATGTGGGGAGGCCCGCTTGGATGAAACTAATATTCGTAAATTTTGAGCATGAGCTTGAATTGAAAATTTAAGCCCAACCCTGAGTGATATTATGAGTATATGTTAGGTATGTTATCACACACAGTATGTGAAGAAACTGTCTTTGAAAAAAATATTTTTCCATAATTTTTGTACTTCTCTTGTCATTTACCCATCAAGTTCTATACTTCTTATTTTCATTTAAAACCATTCAGGAGAAATATGGTCCGAAAGGTCAAGTGAAGGCTTCAAATGGTACACCAGCTAATACCAAAAAAGAATCTAAGCCACACCTGGATATTGACATAAACGTTGGATTATCTTCACATGCACCCTGGTTTTGTAGGTAAGTTGGTGTTCCACAGATTATCACATTTGCAATACATTTTTTTCTGAATGATGAGGGCTTCCCTGTTGTATATTATTAACTGACAAGACTATTCCCCTGGGCGCACACATGAAACCCACACACACGTGCACCGGATAATTTTGGGCTGGATTCAAGCACACGACGTGGGTAGCAAACCCATCCTTTTGCCAGTCACCCAACTCCCATGTGGCATGTTTGGAACATCATGCTGATACAAATTACAAGAAGTGGGCAAGCATCTTTTAACTGGTAGGGCTCGCCTATGATCAATCCATTACTTTTACACCTTAACTCTTGTGAGCTGACACCTGCTGCACACCATTTGAATGAACCATAAAAGAAAAAAAAAAGGAACTTTATCCAAGGGACAAGGACTGTCAGCCTTTGAGGCTCTCAAGGGCTACAGGATTTTTCCCCTTCACTAAGACCTTTCCATCCTCCATGCTCAACATGCATCCAGGTGGGCCCCACAGTCTGAACCTTTTTCAACATAAAAGAGCCTCTCTCTCTCTCTCTATCTCTTGGGGGGGGGGGGGGGGGGGGGGGGGGCGCTGTCCTGCTTAACTTGAATTTGGAAAGCATTTTGTATGCAGATCAGGTGTGGGTAACAAATTAACTTGATCCATAAGCTTGCAGTTGCAGGTCTTGCAGAATGGTTCTTTACTGTTTATGCCTCTCTCTCTCTCTCTCTCTCTCTCTCTCTCTCTCTCTCTCTAGATATATATATATATACATGGGACTTCTCGAAGATATGGACCGCTAGATGATGTGCCCTACGTTTTGCCTAGGGTGGGGCCATGTTTCACTTTTGTGGGAAATGGGAATGGGGTCACCTTTTGGGATGCTTCATGTGAGATTCTGTTGTCCCCAACTGGCCGAATTCTCTCTCCGTTCCTAGTAAAATTCATTGGACACACACTTCTGGATCTACAAGGATACAGTATGGATACAATAGGAACATAGATTTTACACATAAAAAGTGAAATATTGGATACGATACGTTGCCCATTTTGAAATATCTGTGCATCATAGTTTTGGATCATGTTTGGCACTGAACAAGTTAAATGTAGGCTGTTTATCCATTCATGAGTTGAGGCTTAATGGACATCTTCGAGTTTCATAAGGTGGACAACATTGTATGGGAAGTTTTGAAATAAAAAAGATGCTCTTATAAAAAAATTAATGGCATTTTTTTTATGATTGCCCCTTCCAATGATGATGATAGAAAGTGTAGCTGAGGCTCAATTGGCTAACTTGTGGGTGGATGTCTCCAACAGTTAAGATCTTTGTAACATGGCCCCACATGTACATGTTTGATTCATTTTACCTGTATGGTATGGTTTGGTAAAGCTTATTGCATATTTTTCACTTACTATTTGCAGCCCATGTGGACCTCTTTTGATCCATCCAAGACACCTCCAGTCCACTGTGTGGCAGCATACCTGTGGAAAAAAATGAAAACATTTATCAACAATGATTTTTAAGGCCTGAAAATCAAGGCATATAAAGTTCAATGAAGATAAATTCTTTATCCATGCATAAGTAATCTCGTAGTGCCTTTGATTAGTGGTGGAACCAAGTGGGCCCTTTAAAGTTTCCCTCGTATGGGTTATGCATTGGAAAAATTACCCTATATACATGCATGCATAAATACCCACGAAATGTTCAAATGAGGACGTATTGCAATCTATATGGGGCAAGTCATCTTATGATGGGTTGTCTTCAGATCCAACCTAACTGAAAATATTGGAACAAAACACTAGCGCAAAGATACAGATTAGTCCTGGAGTCAAGTAAAAAATGTAGGCAAATGAAGTGCACTATCCATATCCAACAGCATAAAAGGACAGAAACAAAGATAAAAGAGTGTGAGGTTGATCTTTCAGGAAAAAGGGATATCAGAATTGATAGATGTGTAGACAGTGATCATGAACTTCACTATTTGGTGTTATGGCCTTTCAGTCAATGAAATTGCAGATGATGTTACGTATAGTGTTTTTTCTTTTTTTTTTTTTTGGGTTTTTTGCCTTTCAAAATTTCTACTTAGATGTTTCTTGATGGATTTGTATACTCACAGCCTCTGTAATACCTACACAACAAGCAAACAAACTTTGCTATCCCATGCTGATGGAAAGAAACATAGAGCCAAAGCTAGAGCTTTCCATGCGAAGCAACAACCCTGTCAGACAGAAGAGCTCACTTCAAATGTGGTTGCTTGCAACGACCATTCAGTTGGAGAAACAATGGAAGCCAATTGTTCTATGAAGACAAATGGCTCAGTTGAAAGAATTTCACAAAAAGATGCAACTGCTCTTTCTCCGGAAGGAGCAAAAGAGAGTGCATCTGTGAAAAAGAGGAAACTTGTTGCATCCAGAAATCCGGGTGCAGAAAATAATGAAGGGAGCTGTGTGGGTGATTTGAGCAATGGAGAAGTGATTCAATCAGAAAGAGAAGCAGAACCAGAATGTTTTCAGAAGAAAAGCAAAAAGACTGATGCGGCATTGCCAAGTGAAGATCGAATAAATGAAATTGGTCATGGGCAAGGGGCTACTACTGATCAGAAAATAAAATGGAAAAAGATGATCGCTTCAATTTTGAATTCGGTATGTAGTTTTTACTCATTTTTATTTTCTGATGTTCATGGAATTGAATGTTCATAAATTCCTTTTAGCATGTATGGCAGAATCCGGATGGAGTTCTGAAGATTAGAAAGCTGCGAAAGCTAGCTTCGAAGGCCCTCAAAGAGTCAGGCATCACAATGGATGAGGTCCAACTACGAGACAAACTTGAACATACGGTAGGTTGGAAATGTTATTGTTTTTAGCTTCTAAACTCCTTTTAAGTAAAGCTGTAAGATGGTTATTTATTACAGCCGGAATTTTCCTGTGACAGATTAATTCAAGTTCTCGATTTATACTTGATAACAAGTTTGTTCAACTGGTGCCGAAAAGTACATCCTAATTGTTGGTTCCATTGAATGAAACTTCTGGAAGAAAATTGATGTTTTCCTGTGAGTTACCCTCTTTCTTATTTCATTTTCATTTTTTTGGACTATTGGGTGGACCTACGAAATTCAAGTCAACATATCTTCGAGAGGCCATATTTAGGGTATTTTGAATGACTTTGCTTCTTAAGGCTTCACCTGGCTTCTTGTATTTTGGGGCTGAGAACTTTGCCCAATTTTTGGCAATTCTAACCATTAAAAGATGCAGCAGAAATGACTCAATGAGATGATTCCTGCTTCCAGAATTGCAACATGTTAAATACAATTTTACCCATTTTCATCATCATCATCATTTTCAAAGACCAATTTCATCATTCTTATTCTCCATATCTCTCTAAAGACTCATGTTCATTGTCATCATAGCATGACCATATTTATTATTATTTTCTTTCTTTCAGGAAGCTCAAGAATAAGTGGAGCTTATGGGGAGTCTCTCAGCATTGTCATTGTTGAAAGGCAAGGTTAGACATTCTGGAGTACAAGGAGATATGAGTTCTTGATTTCTCACTATTATAGTTTAGTAGAAACTGCATTGTGGGTTGAGAGAAAAGATGAGATTGTTTTCCTTTTGTGGGACACAGAAAATTCCCTATGAAAATTGTAGTTTGTAACCTGTAAAGTAACAAATTTTGCTTATGAAATATGGAAAAAGCCTTGTGAGACTTCTTTTGTTCATTTTAAAAATTTTTTTTCATTACAAGAAAACATAGTACAAGCCGTGTTAAAGAATGTTTTGTAACATTAGAAGTTGTTTCCGGCTTGATGGTCCTATTGATCTGTATTTGAATGGGCATGATACAAAGTCATGCAATTGGGTGATTTTAACTACTAAATGATTCACTAGACCCTTATGATGCTGTATTTCAGGTATCAGTTTTTTTAGGTGTGCTGCCTTATACTGATTCTGGCTGAATTATGCTATACTGGGTCAAATGTGAATGATAGAAATGGATGTTTTTTTATTGGGTACAATTTTCTGCTGCCTTTATTGAGTCGATGCCTGATGACATCAAAATTACTAAGGTGGCCAGGTTTCTAGCAAGTGCACAGCCTGGCTTGGTACATGCCTGGGCTCACCTTTGATAAATCTTATCCCGTAACACTTATTTTCCTCGACACTTCCTCTGGGCCTGTAGATTTTCCTACTTTGAGACCCTTGAATTACGGTTCTAGTGATCAGCCCTTCAGGACAGGCAATTAGTGTTCTGACTGCTGTGGAAATTTTCTGAACAATTTAATACTGCCATACCATTTGGCTCTTATTGCAACTCGTTCTTCCAAGTCAATGCCAAACTATATAGTGTTAGTGAAATTACCTATAATTTATATAAATATATCAGCCTGTGCTTTCATGCCTGGTATTGCACATGCATGACATGAAGAAATTAAAATGCTTGCTTGATAATTGAGATAAAAGCCCTAAATATGAATATGAGCATATTTATTCGCTACAATTGGAATTTCAGTGGAATTGTTCAGAGCTCACTAGGAATGTTACCATGCATGAAACCAATCGCTACAATACTGATTTTTTTTTAATGTTGATTATTCATGGTGTTCATTATCACCATCATCATCGCTGCCGCCACAGCCACCATCATCATCAAGACTATTATTATGATTAATGTCATTATTACTATTAAAACTACTACCACCACCATCACCATTATCACCGCATTTGGCTGGCACGAACATCATCATCATCATCATCAAGACTTTATTATTGTTACTACTACTAGTACCACCACCACCACCACCCTGCTGATCTTCGTTCTTTCGGGGCCAGATAGTGTACCATGTCTGCAAAGAGGTGAGAATGAGAGCGACCACGGCTGCCATCGTAGAGAAACTTGCCCATGGATTACTGAAGTAATCATGCATCAATTTTGCCCGCCATGTATGCCACCTTGTCCGGGTGTATTCAGTAACTTGTCCAAACATCTTGGCTACATAACTCTTGTCAAAGTCCCAATCGATCCCCTTGCATAGCCTGTTGAAGAGGAGTGCCACCTCCTCATCACTGCCTAATGCATGTTCTATGATTTCTGATCGGTAGAGTATCTCCACATCTCTCGGCGTGTTCACCAGTGAATCCATGAAGAAGCAGTAGCTTGTGAAATCACTACCACAATGAGGGAAGCATTGCTCCAAGGCGATGAAGTTGCGGAAGAGAGAATTGGTGAAATTAGAGATCCTAATGCGCGGCACTTGCATTGAGCCATGTTCGAATGTAACATCCAAGAAGCTTCTACTCTGCTTTGTTTTAAATTTAACTCCGGCTTCCCGGAGCCCAGTAGCTGTAGGGATCGTCTTCACTGGTTGCTCTGGTTTGTTTGCATACACCAAACGTTTGGGACATAGAAAGAAGATGATTTTCTCTATGACTCTGCAGAGCTGGAGAGGAGAGCATTTCGCAGTGCCACCACCTCCAACCTTTTCTGGCTCAAGAGACAAGTGGAGTAAATGCAAAAAATGATAAACATTAGGTGCTTTAGGAGGCTTAAGGTCAAGCTCATCTGGGAGAGCAGTGTGAAAGAAAGTTAAGGCCTGCTCCTTAAGAGTATCCCTTGGCTGACCGATGAGGTCGCATAGGCATTCCAAGACAAAGAAAGGAAGCTGATTCTCCAAGAGGAGGATGTCATGGCCAATCTGAGGCAACATCCAGCTATTACGATAAATGGGGTCATCGTTTCTGTCATCATCCCTTTGCTGGAGGAGGTGAATGATGAAACAACCATCAAGCACCATCATTTCTACGAATTTCTTCATCCTCATGTTTATGTTTCCTGCATAGCAACTTCGCGCTAGTGGCTCTATTGCCTTCATCTCTGTGAGGTACTTCTCTATGTCCTTCTCACCTTTACTATGAGTGAGGACTTTATGTAGATAGCGCCATTTGTGCTCCTCCATGCCCTCAAGGTCTCGAGTTCCTCGATGATATGGGCCAATAGAGACGATCTTTGGGCTGTAGGCAGCATGATCACCCTTGCGGATGTTTGTGGGGACTCGGCAAATGGTGAATGGTGAAGAGGACTTGCGATCCATGGAGGCAAGTTTTGCTTTCATGGAAGTCACCCATAAATCATCAACATTTACTGCAAGATTTTCTTCATGCTTCCTTGCAACATCAGCATCTATTGGTGCACCTTTGCAATGATATCTGGATACAATGTGAATACGTCCAAAGCACACTATGGATATGACAGAGACACAAATTTTACACATATGAAGTGAAGTATTAGAAACAATATGGTAGGGTACTTTACCTACTTTGAACCATCCAGGTATCATATCTTTGGAGTCTCTCCCGCTGCTGATTAACAAGATGGGATGATTCTGTGTGATATGTGCATGGCCTTGTATCCTTTTATAAGAGAAATGATCTAATATCAAATGCTCTAAGGGAACAATTCTGAGGTTCATTACTTTCATCGTCAAATGAATAATCTAATGTTAATTCCCATTGTTATATATTAAGCCAATTGAATCCAATTGAAAAATTGAAGAACTGGGTCTCAATTGATTTTAAACTACCAAATTAATTTTGACCTTTCAAAGGCCTTTTAAAACTCTCCCTCCCTCCCTCAGCGACCATACGAGACTTTTCCACGGTGGCTTAGAAATTATTGGTCAGGGGGTTCTCATCTGACAATTGATGAGTGATGACACTAAATACTGTTATTTCCCAGAAGTTATGCCGTATCTGCTTTGAATTTATGACATCAAATATTGTGGGTCGTGTCTTCAATTCAATGACATGAGAAAAACGAGTACTCTGCTATTGTAGCTAACACGCGTTTCTTTACTGCTTGGACTGTCCTAGTGAACATGTAAATCGGGGGAATTCAAACCTCTCAAAATAAAAGCCCTTTTTTTTTTATAAGGATATAAAAAAAAAAAATCAATTGTCCATCTATCTCACAAAGTGCACTGTAATCATCCTACTAATGCCCGCATTAGTAGGATGCATAATGGTAGGAGGTCAAAAAATTTGTATAGGTCAAAACTAAATCTACAATTGACAAGGATTTGGAAATTGGATTCAATTGGCTTAATATATAATAATTGGATCCAATAATAGCTTATTTTAAAGATGGTTGCAATCCTAGGGCAAAAGGACAGCTGGCGCCAATGGAACATTCTTCATGCCAATGCCACTGGACCAATGTGGTTTCATGGTAGATGATCCAGACATGGGTGATTCTTTGAACTGATCATCATCATCATCATGATCATCATCTAAAACCCTTCATGTTCAAAAAAATTCTTAGACAGCTTGTTATTGCTGAGTTCCAGTCTGCTTGATTGCAACCAAGTAGTTCTATTTTCAGGATGAAGTTTTCAAGCCGATTAACTAAATGAATCAGGTTTTGGCAACTCAAAAATCTAATCAACCCGTCTTGATCTCCCTGACTTTCTAACTTAACCAGATCTGGCTTGATAATTCCAGCTATTGGATGATAAAGTTTGGGTCCAATGTCTAAGCCGATGTTGTCTATGTCACGCCCCCAAAACTGGGCCGGATCCAAACCCGGTTCCAGGGGTGTGAGAATTGGGGCTAATTAAAATTTTTTTCTAAACATAAACAGCACGGGCCCCAATTCCGGGTGGATCGAAGTCCTTCGTGAGGCTATGCTTGGTGATCAAGCAACCATAATCACACGCGGAACTAAAATCCATACTCATCGCAGACGGGTATTACATAACAACCATGTAACAAATCTCATTAATAATAAAAATCAAGGTCAAGTGCTTCGAAGCATAACAATTAAAGTTATAATTTCAAAACAAATAAATTTAATTAAATAAACTAATGGCCCAAAAATGGCCTTATTACATAACCTAAAGTTTTCGAACTCTGCACCGCACTAGGACACCTCAGATGATGTCATCGGTGCGCCACTCAACAACTCCGCCACCTGGTGGAATTTCCTGCGTAGCCTGACCCTCTGGTTCAGCACCGGTAACGGAACCTAGACATCAAAAGTAGTGGGTCAGATTAACGTAATCTGGCAAGAGGGTAAACTGCAAGCAATGGATTAATTAACTGAATTAAACATAAGTATTCAATGTGACCAAAAATATATCAAATGCAAATCCCAATGGCATGAATGCACAGAAACGGGTATTCCCGCGGAAAAATATACAAAAACGGGTAATCCCGCATACAAATAACAGAAACGGGTAATCCCGCAGATAATAACAGAATCGGGTAATCCCGCAGATAATAACAGAAACGAGTAATCCCGCAGATAATAACAGAAGGTACAGCTGCATACTATAATCCATAGTACACGCTGACCCGATGGCGTACGTCCACCTCCGAACTGCAGTCGGTCAGATATATATATGTATATAAATGTGCATATTTACAAATACATATGTATACAAATGCAGAATAAATCATGATATGACACATTTAATCCCAATAATCGAACCGCTAACAATTCAAGTACTTAGACTATTATAATTGAAAATATATTATGAATAAGTGTTAATTCAGGTTTTCTGAGGGTAAGCACTAACCACCTAACGGTTATAGCTGGTTAAATATACACATGAGAACCAACTCTCCATCACAAGGGAATGTAAATCCATGAAGCCGTTATACTACTTTTGGTGCCTATCATGTAATGCATCCCGAACCTCACATTCCCATTCAACACTTAATCCAATTCTCATGTGAGCATCCAGCTAAGTTTTCTAAAAAGGATATGATTTATCTCATCCAATTGGGTATGCTTAGTATGTTTTACTAATTGGGTAAAAGATGTTTAAATTACAAATCCAAATTTAAATCAAGTTATGATCAAAGGGGAAAAGGAAATAATCAATTCCTTGATATCATTGTTGTGTATAAATACACCTAATTATTTTATACAAAACAAAAGGTACAATTCTCGGGCCCCAATTTGAAATCAAACTCAACTTAAAAATCCAAATTAGAAGTATAAATACAATCTACATAAGATTTTATTCATCTCCAATTGCATCTTAGTTAATTTCTAACCAAACTAAATAAGGTATTAATCACAATTACATAATTTCCAATTAAATTTATAACCAATCCTAACTAAATTTCTAATAATATTGAATTAGAATTAATTTAATATGATCTAATCTCTACTAGTATACTAAACCATTAATCAAAATATATTAATTTAAACTCTTCATAAATAATATCATAACCCGATTATTTATTTAATATTATATATATATTTAATGTTAAACTAGCCCATCAAACTGGCCCAACCCAACTGGGCCCACCTGCGGCCCGCCAGCAGACCCGGCCCAGCCAGCAGGCCGGGTCCACCAGCAGGCCACACGGCCTGCTGCTGTGGCCTGCCTGCACAGCAGCAGGCGCTGCAGCAGCGCACGCCTGGCAGCAATGCTGCCGGGCGTGCCCAGGCAGCAGGCACGCCTGGCAGCAATGCTGCCGGGCGTGCGCTGCTGCTGCTGCAATTCAATTTTTTTTAATTTTTTTTTATTTTTTTTTATATTACTGGTTGCCAATAAATCCAAATATAAAATAATTTATACTGGTGTTACAAACCTATATCATTAATCCCTAATCAAAAAGTTAGACCAAATCGAAGAAAATATATCTAACACATGTTATGCAACAAATAACCAAAAGACATTGCTAGTAACCAAAAGGCATTGTTTACGGTTATCCACTTGCCTGGATTTCGAAGCCAAAAGAAAATCTGAAGAGTAGAAGATCCAACCTTGGTTTCCCTCTAGAGAACTTGTAGGGTTTGGTTGTAGAAGAGAGGAAGAAGATAGAAGAATGGGGAAAACCCTAAAAGTAGAGTTTATATAGAGAAAGGGTTTTTTTCCAAATCACAAGGGAGGGCTCCCTGCTTTCTAGTGGGTTTTAAGAAATTTCAAAAAGAGTCCTCTGGCCCAAAAAGGGTCCATTAACTCAGGCCCAATTGTGTTAAACCGATCTATTTGACCCTCTTAACCCAACTCAAACCCGACAAACTGGTATGACCCAATATAAAAATTTGGGACTTAACAGTCTATATCACCAAACCCGACCTGACCCATGCAGGCATGCACCCCTTGGTGGAAAGAATCACAAGTTGATCAATTTAAGTTATGGCAAGTTGGTCAATTTAAATTATAGCAAGTTGATAGACTTGCACTCACTAGAACTTATTGGAAATGGTGAAGTCAATAGGTCGGAAATTTTAATTAATATTCATATTAGTTATTATTATTATTATTATTATTATTACTAGCACAGTAGCAATGGTGCTATTCAGTTGAATAACATTAAAGGCTGCAGGGTTTGCAAAGAATAGTCTCAATGTTGAGGCTTAGGTAGCTTGATATTTTCTTATCCCATTTCAACCAATGCTACCACGTTTCACCTCTATTAGCAAAGTCAAGTCATTAAATATTATATTGTAGTCAAGTCATGCAGAAATTCTAAACAAATAACATTCTAGTACATGAAAATGATATGATATGTTACTTGTTTCAACAGTTGGAACCCATCAGTATTATATTAGAAAGATTATCATACTAGTTTCAAGTTTCTACCTAGTACGATTTGTTTATGGCCGATAGTGGGACCCACCAAATTGATTGATTTGCCCAATTGATGGGGGGTTGGATTTCTCGGTGATACAAGGACATCACAACACTTCCAATATGTACCATTACGAATATGTGCAGTCTACACCCTAAACCCATATACTCTAAATACAAATGTAATATTCTTCTAAGGGATATCTCTAATTTAAGCTTTATGAGGGGCACTTTCAAGGGCCTACTTGGGCTTACCAATAATTCCATGCAAACAGGCAAGCTCATTTTCATCAATGCATTCCTATGTATTCCAATTCCACACAAACAAATCAATTCCTAATTCCACGCAAACAAACAAGTTCATTTGTCAATCAATTCCCACATATTTCAGTTCCATGCAATCAAACAAGTCCATTTGACCATGAATGACCATGAATTTTAGTGTATCCAATTCTATGCAAATAAAAATTTTGAATACATCCCAATTCCATGCAAACAAACAAGCCCATTTGATATGTCCCATTTAAATGAATAGAGATAACAAGTAAAAAAAAAATATACCAAATCTTGCCTACTTGACTGCACAATTTTAGTGACTAAAGGTATGTGTAATGAATATACATCCGTTCCCATATGTAAATCATTTTACTAGGGTCTGAGTTGTGAAGATTTCAATACAAATGGAGGGTCACTTACAAACAAAAATTTACATGCGAATCATTTCCATACATAAATGAGCCCAATCAGATGTTCTCATGTGTGAAATTCTCATGTGTAAGTGTTGCATATGTTGCCATAGATCCCATGGCTTTGAATCTGCTCTCTCATACTTTTAAAATGCAGATACTTTTTCTTATAATGTTCCTACAATCAATTCCAAAAACATCCTTGATCATTTAGACATTTGGAGAATTTGCAAAACCCTTATAGTTCTCCTAGTCGAAATGGATGTTTCCAAAAACATCCATGTCGACAAGGACATGAACTACAAATAAAAAGCATAAGCCAAACTACAAACAAAAAGCTCAAGTTTGTATGAGAAAGGTGGGACGTCTTTGAAAGTAAACCCAGGAAACATAGCGGAAAAGGGATTTTAAACCCAAGGACCATGGCAGAAGTGGGATTTTGATGTGGTGAGTTTCTCTTTCTCTAATTCTGGCTGAAACCCCGTAAGGAGCTCAAACAGGCCATGAGCTTGACATTGTTACAACTTACAAGGCTACTCTTCTGCAAAAGAAGTAGAAAAGGAGCGATTCTCGGACGAAGATTCCATTGAAAGAATGTTGTGGGTACAATTACCAACATACCCATAATCTTAAGCCAATCCTTTGCTAATCCAGTCGACCCATTTGATCAAAGCAAAATACAAGACACAAACCCAACAAAAAAACCCCTTTTCCCATCTTCCAAAATCATCTCCAAATTAGTCTTGGAGGCAGGGATGTGAGAGCCCTTCATCTCGAGCCCGGCGCCAATCTCGTGGTAGAGATGGGAGAGGCTGAGGACGGCTAGTGACTGGGGATCTTTTTGGGGCCGCAGATCGCGACCATTGATTTCTCGTGGTTGAGGGAATCCATGGTGGCTAATTGAAGAGGAAGGAGGGCCTCAGAAGGCCTTTTATTTATTTATTATTATTATTATTATTATTATTTCCTCCAACATCATTTCCAATATGTTAATTCTTTAGATCCTAAGGTAATTCTAACGTTTTGATCTATAACTCTAAAATTTAATTGTTTAGAGGCATCATTTTATTGTAAGTGTCAAATTTGGGCTGTGACCATACACGAGGTGGTGTGTGTGAAAAGACTAAACCCCATGACCAAAAAATTGAGTGTTACCATAAGAACTTTTTATAAGGCTCACTTGCGAGTCTTATTTGAGAATGAGACCAGGGGAATGAAAAGATCCATGTTGGACCAGCCCATATATCAAGTTTGGCCCCAATCATATATCCATAACTCCTTCATTTATGACCAACAAATTCAGTTCATTCGGATTGATGTACAGTCAATCCAATAGTTCGATAAATTCAGATCTAACTGAAATTTGGGACATGTGACTATCAGGAGGTCCCATGTGTATTACAAGGTTTGAATTGTGTGATAAATGAGCATACTTAGAGTTTTCATGCAAAACTCTATGAGAATGGAAAAATATTCTCACCTTAAATATATATATATATATAAACATTTTAGTGAAAACTGCCTTCACCTTTTTATCTCCAATCCAAAACTTGCAATAGATAGAGGTCACCTGATAGGCACATGCCCTAAGGTTTAGCACACATCCGAATGGACTTGATCACTTGATTAAATGTACACTCATTCGAATAGATTGGATTTGTCGGCCATAAATGAAAAGGTTATGAATATGTGATTAGGCCAAACTTGATATATGAGGTGGTGCTAAATGGATCTTTCAATCTCTCCGGTCTCATCTCTATATGGGGTTCACAATGGGCCTCACAAAAAAGCTCGTACGGATTGCCAATGAGGGTAGTTTGCAATGGAATACGCCCTATATATATACCATAAGTACCCAATACTGAACTTTTTATCAAAATGCTGATTACTTATAGTGCCCCAGTAGTTTTTTTTCTTTTTCGAAGCTAAACTCAATCAGGTGCTTCCCTTACCAAAAAGCGAATGAGAAGCACTTGACTGATACTAGGGTACAGAAGTGTCGATGGTCTGCAGAATGGTGAGAAAGACAATGAGAGATAATTACCATGGACCCCTGAAATAATCATGCGCCAGTTTCACCCGCCATTTGCGACACCATTTTTTGGATAAGTTGGATAACGTCTTCAAATACTCTCTCTCTCTCTCTCTCTCTCTCTCTCTCTCATGCGCGCGCAAACACACACGCACCACACAAAAAAAGAAAAAAAAAACTTGCCAAGCTTATTGAAAAGATAGTTAAATACATATTACACTAATAAGCCTCTAGTCGCTTCAATTGTTTATAAAAAATTTTTTTTACCAAATGACAGTAAAGAAGTCATATTATTGGTATAGACTAAGGTATCCTTGATTCCTGGTGTCTTTCTAACTTGATGTTGCAGATAAAAGTATTAGCAAAAAGGCCCAACTAAGCTCAAGCCCAACTAAATTAGATATTTATAAAATTTACAAGTTTCTTAAGATGGGTTAAATAGTTGTAATATCTCAAAGAAAACAAATTCAACATAAAAAAATATCCCATAAAATAATTATTTAAAGAGTAACTATCAAATTTTATGCAAAAGGTGAAAATGTCGAATAAAAATACACATGAACCACAACTGAGAAGCAATGTTTTAAGTTTTCTTCTTATATTGTGGTATATGAATCATGAAGTTGAGGTTTTAAGATAGATTTTTTATTTATGAAATTAGTAAATAATAAAATAAAACATAACCAAACATATTAAGAAAATAGAAACAAAAAAATAAGAATTATGAGAGAGAAGCAACGTAACATTCAGGATTTTGTATATTTAATCACAAATTTTAAAGTTTGATTTAGTTTTTTATTGGCAATTCTTGACTTGTCAAGGAAAACTATGTTGTATCAAAGTTTTTTTAATATTTTATTTAAAACTTCTAAGATAACTTTTGCTTTAGGTAGAAGAGTTCAAATTTAGAAAGAGCATTTTTTTCATGCACTTTTAATGAAAAAATTAAGTTCTAATTCATTTGTGCCCACTTCCCCATCCTATTGATCCTATTTGTCACATCAAATTCACATCCTCTAATTTTGTTTGGTAATTGTTCTTAGATCCATTGAAGCATCAAATTATTTTAATTTTTATCAACCCACCTTCTCTGCCTACAGGCCCACTAAAAGTTGCAATTTATAAATTTCCTCTCTAATGTGCTAGCTTCAACTGATCAGACTTGAAAAACTTAATTTCATCAACTTAATCAATTTTAAGCTCGAAAAATGTGAAAATCATAATGAAGTATACCAAGTTTCTAAAGCCTACTGCCAATCTCATGCAACCTTCCTCTTATCTGGGTGTGGGACCAGCACATTGCATTGAATGGCATATGAGAAACTAGAAACCATGTGTACTTTATTGCACTTTTTGCATCTGTAACAAAGGATTTCATTAAGAAGGGAGGAACAAAACTAAAGCCCTCAAAGAAGAAAACCATAGGTATACATGTTTGCAAATTTTATCACATCGTCAATGGAAGTTATTGTGGAGATTGGTGTTTAAGTTGATAAACTCTACAATTGCTTACACACTCAAAACACTGAACAATATCAACTTCCCATCATAGATAAACCTGTAATCTGTACAAGATGTGCAGGAGACCTTCTATCTCCACTTTGTGCAGCTAAGATCACCAGAAGATGAAAATTCTCCAATTAATTACTCCATTTCTGAATCCTTTTCCCAAGTGAGAGGCATGCAAAGGGGTTCTAGCAGTGTGACTTTTGAGACTTAGAATGCAACAGCTGCTATCGTAATCAGTATTGCAACCGAACAAATCAAGGCCTGCCATACAAACCACTTGCTTTCTGTTAATGAAATAATCGCCAGTCCAGTGGGATTCAAACTTTATGCTTAAAACCAATCAAAAGAAAATTAGAGAAAAAACATTTACAGAAATTACCAATCAAAAGAAACTACAACGGTCATATAATATATATATATATTTTTTTTTTCTTTTTTTTTACTTTTTTCTCAGGATGGCAGACAGTGATGTGCTTACTACAGATGCCATACCAATCTTTTTCATAGACAAGGAAAGAATTCTTGCTAAATTCCTGCATATTGTCCAAAAACAGAATGACATCGCTAGCCAAAACGTGATTTTGCTGCTTGATGTTAATACTTAAAAATATTTGGCTCTTTTCATGTCACTGTATGATCCATTACCATTTACATTAGTTTCAAATTTGTAATTAGGCAGTATTAAAGCCAGATTTTTTATCTTATTCCACTTCTCTGGTGGTAGGTGCATGCCCAAGGGTAATTTAATAATTCGTACGTGTGCTAATGCTGATAATCTCAGTGTAAACTGAACAGCAGGAGTATGTCTACGTTCAGCTGCATTTCATTTTCCCAGTGTTCTGGAGGGAGTTAACAGCTAACAAAGCTAACTGAGTGTCCTTCAGTTTTTTCCCTCAGTTTTTCAAATAATTTTGCCATGTTCGCAGTTGATGCTGGTGTGTAGCTATTAGTAATAGTTTTTATACGTTATACAAGTATAAAAAGAGCTTGAGGACTGATATAACATGACCCTCATGCAGTACGGCCCCACTGACATGGCATCACTTGCTTTCATTGCTTGTGGGCAGGCCATGTATGAGGCCAACTCCATGCCGGTTGCAGTTTTTCTAGGGTGCAGAAATTTCCCAAAAAAGACGAGCCAAAGGCCCAAATCAACTCTAAAACTGTTGACATTATATTGCTATCCATGTACTTACAGCAATTGCCGATGCTGCAAGGCCTGCTCGCTCCCTGGGATCCTTGCGGTAGTAGTTACCAAAGTAGAGAATTGTGCCATAGTACCACATCAATGGAAAAACAAATCCTAGCAGAAATCTGTAAATATATGCAACAAGAGTGAGAGAGAGAGAGAGAGAGAGAGAGAGAAAGAGAGAAGAGACTTACGAAAACCATCCAATCCCACAGCCAAAGCATGGAAGGGGTTTATCATACAAACCACCCTGGAAGTCTTCTACATCTCTGATGAGGGTATACCGTACTTCTTGGTCCTTACTTTCCAACGGATGTCCTACAATGAACATAAACCACATCATAAATCTTCTTCCAGGCATCGTGCTGATATCATAACAAATGGGCAATGTTATTCCTTAATCCCTAGTTTCCAGATATAAAAAAAATAAGTGACATTCCAAATTGACCATTTTGCAAATAGGATGACATTTCAAGAATGGAGAATGAGAAACTAAAAATGTATTGCCATTAAATGCACAGGAATTACTCAAGTCAATAGAAGGACCCTCATTAACAAAGTTACATGGAAGGTAAATGCAAATTTAACATAGTTACATGGATAGTAAATGAAATTTAAAACTCCATATTCAACAAAATATCTAAACCAGCATTAATCAATTAAAAGAAAGGAGAGAATAGTTGAAGAAGAAAAACACAATGCTCATGCTAGTTCCAACTTGCTGGGCATCTCGACCATCACTTTAAATCTGTATTGGTCAACATATTGATGATCAATTCAGGTAAGGATAGGCATTTACTTGGAGGTGTCTGGTGTATTGTCTATATACCATATAACATAAGCTGACATCAGATAGATGGGATAAGGAATGCTTCAATCATGGTGATGGTAATCACATGGTGTTAGCTCATATTTGGTCCCTGGCTAAAGCTTTGCTAGTTAGGGACACCAAATGCCTCTTTTAGGAGGTTAGAATGTGTGAGATTGAGTCATTCCAAGCAGGAAAAAAAGCATAAAATGTAAGTTGGAATTAGTAAAAAGCATGTCACCAATGCCAAGGTGTGATTTTTTTTTTTAATCCATAACGCATATGTAGAGAAATATTAGAATAGTTATTCAATGATGCTTTTTTTTTCTTCTTCTATAGATACAAGGGTTTCTTTTTTTATGGAAAAATGTTTGATGAAAGTCACCCATTTTGTGATCAGTGTTTCTTATTCATATTGGTTGATATTTGTAAGCCCCATTTTTTTTTATTGGTAATGGCCTGAACCTGCAACGATGTGGTTGCAACAATAAGCACCTTCTAACTGTGCTACATGTTCTTGATGTATTAGTGAGCCCCATAACACTCAAATCCATTGAAAAAAGATAGGGGAGTCCTAAACTCAGATACTAGGAAAAGAACGAGTCAATTTCCCTGAGAAAAGTACCTATGAACATGGATTTGCCTAGGCTATTTAGAATTTGGAGAGGAGTCCCAATTATGCCACAGTCTCAAAATTGTGAACAACCATAGGGGAAATATTTTTACATGATTATACTTTAGAGTTGTAATAACTCCGCCAATTTTTACTGCCGGTCCCAAGCCCGGGTAAAAGAGGAGGATTGCGTTAGGTAGGTTCACAGCCAGCGTAAAACTTTGTTACAACCCAAACATAAATCCTGAGATAACAATATTTTTCGATAAGGCTAGGGCGTTCCCTGCTTTAAGCAACGTATTGCAGCGTCGTCCAGCTGCAGTGAAAAATGTACAAGAGCTACTGCATGACTCTGGTTTAATGCGGTTAAAGAAATTAGTCTATGAGAAGAAGAAGAGGAATAGAAAAATTAGACTTGCTACTTAGAATATAGGAACCTTGACAGGCAATGGCATGGAGTTGGTTGAGGTAATGAAAAGAAAAAAAAAATAGTGTAACTCGTATACGGGAGATAAGGTGGAAAGGGAATAAAGCTAAGGAGCTCATGGATAAGTGTAAGCTTTTCTATGCAGGAAAGAGTAATACAAGAAATAGAGTGAGTATAGTTGTAGATAAGGATTTGAAAGAGAAAATTATGGAGATAAAGAGGCTTGGTGATAGAATTATAGCAATTAAACTAGTGCTAGAGAAAGACATAATTCATATCATCAGTGCATATGCTCCCCAAATAGAGCTAGATGAAAGTATGAAAAGACAATTTTGGAAAGAGATGGATGATTTAATGTGAGAAATCCCACATAGTGATAAGATTTTTCCTGAAGGAGATTTAAATAGGCATATAGGAAGAGATAATAGAAGATATAAGAGAGTGCATGGAGGGCAAGGATTTGGAGAAAATAATGAATTCAGAAACACTATATTAAACTTTGCAATGACATTTGATTTTGTAGTAACAAATACTACTTTAAAAAGAGAGATGAGCATTTAATTACTTATAAAAGTGGAAGCAATAGGAGCCAGATGGACTTTTTTCTAATTAAAAAATAGGACCAATTAGTTTGTAAAGATTGCAAGGTTATCCCAGAAGAGAGTTTGGCTACGCAACATAGACTCGGAGTTTTAGATATTTGCATTAGAAGTAGAAAGAGAGCGGTAGTAAGCAAATGGACCCTAAAACAAGGTGGAGAGATTTGAAAGGGGAAAGAGTAAATATATTTAAGGACAAAATGATTGAGAAGGGAGAATGAAATTTTGAAAGAAAAACTATAGTAATGTGGAATCAAATGGCAAATTGCATTAGGAATGTTGCAAAAAAGGTACTTGGAAAATCAAAAGGAAAGAGACATATTAATAAAGAAACATGGTGATAGAGTGTGGAGGTTTAGGAAGTTATTCAACAGAAAAGACATCACTACAAAGTTTGGCAGGGGACTAAGAGTATGAAAAATTTTGAGCTATATAAGAAGGAAAAGAAAGAAGCTAAGAAAGTAGTAAATAATGCAAAGTTCAAAGCATATGATGACCTTTATAATAGGTTGGAAATAAGAGAAGGAGAAAAGGATATTTTTAAGGTCGCAAAAATAAGAGAAAAGAAAAGTAGAGACTTAGATCATGTCAAATTTATCAAGGACAATAAGGAAAATGTTCTGGTGAAGAACAACGACATTAAAGAAAGGTGGAAAGAATATCTTAATAAACTTCTAAATGAAGAACATTTGGGGGATACAAAAGTTAAGGAGGATACTTCATCACTAGAGTATACTTTTCTCCATAGAATTAAAGGGGTGGAAGTGAAGGAAGCATTGAAGCGAATGAAGACAGGAAAGGCAACAGGCCTAAATGGTATTCCGATAGAGGTATGGAAATGCTTAGAAGAGGTTGGGGTGAGTTGGTTATTTAAACTATTCAATAACATACTTGTGACAAAAAAAATGCCGGATGAATGGAGAAGAAGCATTGTAGTAGCTATATATAAGAATAAGGGAGATATACAAAATTGTACCAACTATCAAGAGATTAAACTTATAAGTCATACTATGAAGTTATGAGAGAGAATAATGGAGCAAAGACTAAGAAGGAAGACCAAGATCTTTGAAAATCAATTTGGTTTTATGCTAGGGAGATCAACTATGGAAACTATCTTTTCACTTAGGCAATTAATAAAAAAATATCGAGCAAAGAGGAAAAATCTACACATGGTCTTTATCGATTTAGAATAAGCCTATGATAAGGTACCGAGGAATTTAATTTGGTGAATTTTGAAGAAAATGAATGTCTCTAGAGGTTACATTGAAAATTTTAAGGATATATATGAAGAATCAGTAACAAATGTGAGAACCACATGTGAAGAAACAGGTAGATTTCCCGTGAATATAGGTTTACATCAGGGATCAACCTTAAGCCCTTATCTCTTTGCATTAATCATGGATGAGTTAATTGTGCATATTCAAGAAGAAGTACCATGGTGTATGTTATTTGCAAATGATATAGTATTGGTCGATGAATCAAGAGATGGTGTAAATGCAAAACTTGAGAGTTGGCGGGGGGACATTAGAATCTAGAGACTTTAAAATAAGTCGTACAAAGACCAAATATATGATTCGCAACTTCAGTGGACATATACAAAGTGTTGAAACCACTATCAAAACTGAAACCCATGAAATATCACGTAGAGATTCTTTTCGGTACTTAGGCTCGATGATTAGTAAGGATGAGGAGATTGACGAAGATGTGGAGCATAGGATAAAAGCTAGATGGCTGAAGTGGAAACTAGCTTCGGAGTGCTTTGTGACGGACAAATGCCACTGAAATTGAAGGGCAAATTTTACAGGACAATGGTTAGACCAGTTATGACATATGGAGTAAAATGTTGGCCAATTAAGAAGACGCATATTCATAAGATGGATGTAGTGGAAATGAGAATGCTTAGGTGGATGTGTGGTAAAACTAGGAAAGATAAAATTAGAAATGAGCGCTTTTGAGAGCATTTAGGGATAGCACCAATAGGGGATAAAATTAGATAAACCCGTTTAAGATGGTTTGGGCATGTTGAGCGTAGGCCGATAATGGCACCGGTGAGAAAAAGTTTCGCTATACAGGTAGATGGCCCATCAAGAGGTAGGGATAGGCCGAATAAAACATTGATGGAGGTCATTGATTCAGATTTGAAGAAGTTTAACTTATCGAAGGATTTAGCTCAAAATAAAACGGAATGGAGAAGCAGAATTCGTGTAGCCGACCCTAACATGGTTGGGATAAGGCTTTGATGATGATGATATTGATAATGATGATACTTCAAAGTTGTAATGAAACCTCACAACACTTGCATCCTTCGATGTGAGAATGAGGTTACTACATGATTGCCATGCTATTTTGTCGAACATGATAGCAGAATGTGTAGTTAAGCAACACTAGTTGATATTTCTAAAGGGCATCCATGAGATTCTTTTTAAGGTTCATGAAGTGCCTAGGTGTTTGTAGCTTTTGTCAAACTAACTGCACACTCAGCATACCCTTGGATGTGCTCAATATTGAAGAGTTATGCTAATTAAACCCTCAAGGATGGTCCTTACAGCTTACTAGGACTCCTCGGAATCAATTATATATATGAAGCCAACTGAGAATTCTGATTATTACTCATGTTAAAAGCACAATTAGACCTCTAATTAGGTCAGAATCCACTCCTTTTTAAAAGATTAGATCCTTACCAATTGAGTCCGATGATTGTAAATGTCAGACTCTTGAATAAACGTTCTCTCGATTGCTTCTCTCAAAACGCCTTCCTCTTCCGTAACTGTTCTCCTCCCAAGATTTCTCCTCTTCGATAAATCTTCTCCTCTCAGGATTTCAAATATGCAGACCCAACTTCTTCCTCTCCTCTCTCCCTCGCTTCCTATCTCATCTTACAAAGGCTTTTACTCGGTCAGATTAGAGGCAAGGTCGACCTCACTACAACTCCATCGCTTCGTTGTGATGCTACCCTTCATCTTTGTCTGCTTCATAAAGCCCACAACTTTGTTGCCCTTCACCTTCAACTTCTTCCTCATCATCATCCACACAGCCCCAATCAGCACCACGTAGCACCCCAACGATCACCCCCTATTAAAGCAAAGGTATTGGAACCTATTTTTTTTATGTTCTATTTTTTATTTTTGAAAAAGAATCCTTCCTTCGCCGATTAAAAAAAAAAAGGTTTCTTCCATTACCAGTAGATGGGACATGTAAGGATACTATTTACCATGAATGGTTGGTTAGGAAATGGAGGACAAACAATCATCTGTATTTCCCAGGCATCTAAATTTGTCGAAGTGTGTAAAAGTGTGTTGAATGTTGTTGAAGACACTTCCTCTCCATATTTGTGGCACAAGCAAGGATCAAAATAGCGGCTGCTGTAGGCGTAGTGGGCAATGGCCAAAACACTACTTAGTAGATAGTATATAGTGGTTACGGCACTACGTAGCAGCGTTGCAGTGTGAATTTTTTAAGTGGTCAAAAAATCCAAATCTTGTGCAGCAGCCAATCTTGTATTTTTTTTAGTGATTTGGAACCATATAAAGGTAAATATAACTTTAGGAAAAGGCTATTGGGAAGAAAAAAATAGGAAAAATAATGTTTTACATTAAAATTGCTTGACTCTACTCGGTTTCAGACCGTAACACTACTATTTTCAACTAGTGTAGCGGCCACAACTACTAGGCCAATAATGCGGCCGCTACGTAGTATTTTGAACCATGGGCACAAGAGACTAGGATATATGAAGCAGCGCAGGGAAAGAAGATTAGCCAACGGGCTAATCTCCAAGCCAAAAGGCTTAGGGATAAATTGTCTAGGTGTCTCACCAAAGACAAATAACTCTCTCAACTAAGAACCAATGCCTAAAGCTTTATTCAATATCAAAATCTATATCTCTTGAAGAGATTACAACCTTTATTTATAACTAAAAAATTCTCTAAGAAAGGAAATACCTAATTCTAAACAAATAAGAAATCCTAAATCAAATCCAACTGGAATCAAATCCAACTGGACTTGCCAAATATCAAGTAATTACTATTAATATAATCCTACTACAATTCTACTATGTTTTGGGCCTGCGGGTGTAGACTTTCAATCGGGGCCCATTATGATAGCCTGGTCAATCATAGATCTGGCCTGCATCAGTTCTCCCCCGCTTGGAGGAGAACTCGTCCTCGAGTTCTGTAAATATCCACCTGGGTCGAAAGTCATTCGAACAAACTTCTGTGTCGCTGATTGAGCATCAGGTTGATAATATGCCTTGAAAGCTGGATCGAATCTTCTATTCCACTCAGAAGTAGTTTGGAGGCGATGTGTCTGTTGATGATTGCATTGACAGTGTGATCTGACCATTATATGCTTTAATAGTAGACTCTGTAATAAGATAGCATAATTGTTGATTGACATTAGTTGATCTTTGAAGATGAAATCAATATGGTGCACGTCAATTAATGTGGACATATCTTCTTGGGAAACCACTGGGGTAATTGATTTGTCACCCAATGTGGCAATCAGATCCATTGGATGCTTACTGTTTGCTTGTACATCATCTTGCTTTTTCTCTTGCTTCTCATTTGAAGTTACAATAAGATCTTCCTTTCCATGAATGGGCTTTTCAACATCATCGGTGGAATTTGTGTCTTCCATGTGTTCATCTTGTGACTCTTCAATTGATGGTGATGAGGTAGATGAAAATGTTGTTGATTGTAATGGAACAAGATCAACATATTGTCCATTCCAATAGAAAGAATAGATATTCTTCTCTTTGTGATATTGCACTTTCCGATTAAGAAGCCATGGTTGTCCCAAAAGAATATGCGTGACATTCATGGGAATTACATCACACCAAATTTTATCTTCATATACACCAATCTTGAAAGATACTAAACATCTGTGAGTTACAGTAATGACAGAAGCATTAGACCATGTAACTTCGTAAGGCATTGGAAGAGTCTCTGTAGGCCAATTGAGTTTTTCAATAACATATTGTGCCACAAAATTGATAGTACTGTCATGATCAATAACTAAATTAGTTAATCGATCTTCACACCTTACTCGCGTTCGAAATATCATAGTCTGTTTCCACTCTTTGTCTTCCTTTTCATTGGTGGTGAGAAGTCTGCGAATGACAAGGGTGTGAGTATCTTTACCTTCAAATTTTGTTCCCATCAGATGATCTTTCATTCGTTGTGGAGAATGTTCTTGCTTAGGCTTGACTTGTTGCAGGTGAGACCATTGAAGCATGTGCTCAATATGAATTGCTTCTTTGTATGCTTCATGAACACTGTGACATGGTTTCATCTTCTCAAGAATGTCTGGCTTCAAACCTCTGATAAAGCGAGTTAGATCATGCAGCTCATTCTGTTCTAAGCCACAAACTTGATGCAATCTTGAAAATTCATTTAAATATTCATAAACTGTCAAATCTGCCTGTCTGAGATTGAGGAACTGCTCAAAGTAGACCTTATTTGCAAAATACCAATCTCCATATTTATACTCATATAACATGCTTTGAATTTCATCAGACAGTCCAAAGATTTGCATTCTGATTTCTCAAAATTGACTAACCTGATGGCTTGATCTTGTTGACAAAAGACGCAAGTGAAGATGGAGCGTGAATCGGACTAAAATATCATCATTTTGAGAAGCAATGACTAAGATCAATCAATCCAAAAAGAATGGATTTTTTTTTTTTTGGGAGTGGGCCTGGGCTGGAGTGGGCCTGGGCTGCAGAGGGGCCTGGGCTGAATCAGGTCAGATCCGGACCGAACCCAATACTGGTTTGTTCTCGGGTAGCAATTTCGGCCCAACTATTTAAAACTTTCCTCTTGCTGCTACAGTAACGAGCGAGAAGATGGATTTTTTCTGTCCTCTTGCTACAGTAACGAGAAGAAGGCTGTCCTCTTGCTACAGTAACGAGAAGAATGATAAAAGGAAAGTGCAAGTGCCCTGTTGCAGAAACGGAAGGGCTATGGAGAGAAGAAAGAAGAGACTTATCTTCTGCCGGCGAGGGAGAGAGAGATCACCGCGGGAAACTTCTGAGGTAGAACGAAAAGGACGAGAAGAAGAAAAGACTCTGCCGTCGATGGAGAGAGAAACGACAGGGGCGATGGCGGTGGTTGCGTCCAGCCGGCGATGGAGAGAGAGGGAACGCCAGCAGGCGAGGGCGTGTGCGCGGCGTCGCTGGTCGAGAGCACACCGGCAGGCGATGGCAGCCGGCGATGGATCGCAGTGCGCAGGCGGTCGCGTCCGCGCAGCCGGCGATGGACCGCAGTGCGCAGGCGGTCGCGTCGCTTCGTCTCTGTCTTGTTTTCTTCTGTTGCGGTCTACTGCGATTTTTGTTTTTTGTCTGCGGGGTTGGGGATGGTGGACAGCAACAAGGGGGGGTTTCGGGGTGGCCGATGGTGAGGGACAGAGGAATGATTGGGATCCGGTGGTGAGGGTTTTTTTTTATTTTTTTTTGTTTTGTTGTCTGCTGAGTTGAGGATGGGGGATCGATGATGATGATGATGAAGGGAAGGGGAAAAGGGTTCGGCTGGGTTTCGGTGGGAAAAGGGTCGGGTCGGTGGTGGTGGGTTTGGGGTGTCTGGGTTCGGCTAGGGGGGGTGTGGGTGGGGAAGAGGGTTTCTGGGTTCGGCTAGGAGGGGTCTGTGGATTTCGGTATTGACTGGGGTTGGAGGTGGGTTCTGCCGGGTTGGGGCGAGCGGAGCAGTGCCGGTGAGGGGGCCAGAGACTCGGGGGGGCGATGGCGAGGTCTCCGGTGGCAGTTGGAGGAGAAGAAGGGGACTGAAGATGACGGACGAGGGAGAGAAGGGATGATGACCGATGGAGAGCAGACGACCGGGAGAATTGTGATTACCTCGAATCGGCGACCAGACGGCGATCCGAGCTTGGATCTTCGTCTCTGATACCAATTGAAGCAGCGCAAGGGAAGAAGATTAGCCAACGGGCTAATCTCCAAGCCAAAAGGCTTAGGGATAAATTGTCTAGGTGTCTCACCAAAGACAAATAACTCTCTTAACTAAGAACCAATGCCCAAAGCTTTATTCAATATCAAAATCTATATCTCTTGAAGAGATTACAACCTTTATTTATAACTAAAAAATTCTCTAAGAAAGGAAATACCTAATTCTAAACAAATAAGAAATCCTAAATCAAATCCAACTGGAATCAAATCCAACTGGACTTGCCAAATATCAAGTAATTACTATTAATATAATCCTACTACAATTCTACTATGTTTTGGGCCTGCGGGTGTAGACTTTCAATCGGGGCCCATTATGATGGCCTGGTCAATCATAGATCTGGCCTGCATCAATATATGAGTGAGAAAAGACTGCAGCCATTGGCAAACATGGATTTAATTCCTGAGTCCAAAGGTATATCACTCGACCCTTGTGATTAGTGCTTATTTGATAAACAACATAGGGTTTCTTTTAGTAAAACAACAAAGTTTGATTTTGTATACTCTAATGTATATGATTTCATAGAGGTAAAATCTTTGGGTAGCAACAAGTATTGTCACATTTATTGATGATACGTTCAGGAAAGTTTGGATTTATGTGTAGAAATTAAAAGACGGGGTGTTTAAGATTTTTCATTAGTTTCATGTCATGGTTAAAAGAGAGATATGAAATCTCTTGAAGTCTCTCTGCATAAATAATGGTGGTGAGTACACATCTAATCAATTTAGAAGCTATTGTTCAAAGATGGTATTAGACATGAAAAGACAATTATTGGCACTCCACAACATAATAGTGTAGCAGAGAGAATGAACCGCACTATTACTCAAGCCATTATGGGTTAAAGCTGTTCATACTACCTGTTACCTAATTAACAGGTTTTCTTTAACTTCCTTGGATTTTGATCTTCTAAAGAGGATATGGAAAGGAAAGATGCTTCCCACTTTCATTTGAAGGTGTTCGGGTGCTTTTGCACATGTACCAAAAGAGCAATGGTCAAAACTAGGTGATCAGGTAGTATCTTGTATTTTTGTTGGCTATGTTGGAAAAGAGTTTGGCTACAAGTCATGGAATCCAAAGAAGAGAAAGACTATGAGAAGTAGGGATCTAATTTTTCATAAGGACCAGTCTTTTGTAGATGTTGAAAAGACTGATAAGTCTATGGAAGTAGTTACTGGAGTGATTGATCTCACAACTATTCCCTCTCCAGTGCAAACTACAGATAGAGAAGGTGTGCAAGATGATCCAAACATTGATGAGGCATAGGGGTTGTCAAGTGAAGTGGTCGTTGAGTAGGGGTTGTCATTTTCACTTCATTTTAGCCAAAAATGGCCAAAAAATATCATTTTGGCCATTCAATTAAAACGATATGGGATCTAAAAGTTTTTTTATCAACATTTCAATGCATTTTGGCCAAAATCCAAATTTTCAAAAAAAAAAAATGTAGGTCAGTTGAAATGCCTAAAATACAGGGATTCGGCTGCTTACTATCGAAATCACTTACAAATTGCCATTCACTTGCTCTGAGATGCTAGAAGCTGCTGCATCCTCTTCCTCCTTTGTCATCATCATCTTCCTTCCCCCCATCCTATCCCTCCCTTTCTCAAGGCTCAAGGAGCCAATGCTTGGGAAAACAATAAGACGCCCACTAGAAAGTTCTTGGGGACCCTTAAGAGTCAAGTCTCGATGCACGGGAACATGAAACACGAATACATGAGTTTAAATGAAATCCGGGTTTTGTCAACCCCTATCAATGTAGCCTTCCATCATGTCCTTAGGTAGGCCAACTCTTTAGCCAATGCTTTAGCTAAACAACGGATTAAGAGGGTGTCTCCTTGGGAGCGTATTATTATTTAAGTGTGCTGTGGGTAGAGCACAATGCTTTTGTACCTCCTTATTTCCTCTCTTTTTGTAATCCCTTTTTTAATGAAAACTTTGGTTACCGCTTCAACCAAAAAAAAAAAAAAAAAAAGAATGAAAATGAAACTGGTTTTAAATGGGAATTACCCTAAAACTTCTCCCTTTGCCCATTGCTTTAATTTTTTTAAACAAATCATTTTTGCCTTTTTTTCCTTTAGATTTTTTTTTTCAAATACTTGAGCATCCAATGTTAATAATGTGAGATTTTTTTAAGGCATGTGTAATATGAAATTAGCCAAATCTAATTCTAATACTAAAATTTTATATTTATTTTATAGTTGATCATAGGTTGTCGACTTCTAGGTATTTGTTCACTTTTGTAGGGGGAGCTAGCCCGTGGTAATCTAAGTTGCAGAAGTCTACACCATTATCTACAACGAAACTAGAATATATAACTGCTAATGAGGCAGGGAAGGAGGTGCTTTAGTTGAAGAAGTTTCTCCAAGAATTAGGTTTAAAGCAAGGAGAGTATGTACTCTACTGTGATAATCAGAGTGCTATTGATCTTAGTAAGAATGCTACATACCATGCTCACACGAAACACATTGATGTAAGATACCATTGAATTCGTGAGGCGATCAACAAAAATCTCATGAAGCTTGAGAAGATTCACACCGACAAAAATCCCTTTGACATGATGACAAAGCTCGTCTCTAAAGGAAAGCTAGACTTGTGTTTAGAGTTGACAGAGTGGAACTCCCAATAAGGAGAGTTTAGGGCCTCTTTCCCATGGTCTGCAGGGCAAGGCTATTGGCCAATGGTCCAGACCAAGTGGGTTCTGACAAACTCACGATCATAGAGAAGAGATTTTGAATTCTCTTGAGAATGTATTAATTTGTGTGTCCTTCTATTGAGATTATACATCAATATATATATCTTTACATGCCTTTAATCTAGGCTCTAAGAAAGGAAAACTCACTAATTTACATCAATTAGGATTCTAAGTTAAGAAGGAAAACTAATTACAGCTAATTACCTTTAATCTAGGCTCTAAGAAAGGAAAACTCACTAATTTACATCAATTAGGATTCTAAGGTAAGAAGGAAGACTAATTACAGCTAATTACCTTTAATCTAGGCTCTAAGAAAGGAAAACTCACTAATTTATATCAATTAGGATTCTAAGTTAAGAAGGAAGACTAATTACAGCAAATTACAGCAATAGTATTCCAAGTAAAGAAGGCTCCTCTTTTCAGATGGGCTTTCAGATGGGCTCTTTTCAGATGGGCTTTGGGCCTATGTAACAGGTTCAGGGTCATGGGTATTTTGGGAATTGTTCCAAGGCTTTCTTGGGGGGCCAAGAAAGCGGAGATTATACATATGCTGTAATTTGCAACCCTAAACCTAAGAGAGGGTGGGGAACCAAGGAAGGTCAAGTTTCTTTCCCACAGACGTAGGTACTATTGCCTAACCTCATAAATATGTGTGATTTTTCTTCATTGCTTGTGTGTGGCTTGATTGTCGATCGCAAGTTATTATGCTTCCGCACACACACACATCTCAAACACTTGTAGTCAAATTTATCTCTCTCTCTCTCTCTCTCTCTCTCTCTCTCTCTCTCTCTCTCTCTCTCTCTCTCTCTCTCTCAGTTCTATATGTCCGTATTCAAATGCACAAAGTACAACAGTAAAAGAAAAACCAATTTGACCATCGCGTGAAAAAAAAATCAAGATAAACAGTTAAATTCACAGAAGTATGTTATATTATAAGCAGTGAAAGTTAAGACAAATGGTAGGGGAAAATAAAGTACTCTTTTCCATCTGCAATGACGCAGTTTTATCTCTTAAGCCAATGTCCTTAATGCATCTTCCAGCCCCCAAGAAGCTGTGTCAAACAACATGATATATCAGGTACCAATATAAAAACCATGCCATAGGAAAGCAATAGTGCCTAAGATGCATCAGGCCAAACTCTTCAAACTGCAAACATAATGTGGGTATAGTGTAGTCCAAAGTCATGTTGATTTGATTATCTTAATCATCAAGTTTCATCTCTTGAACTTGGAGCATTGACATCTTATTTGCTCTAAATGATTGAATGACCACTAATTGGACGATGGTCCAGAATAGCAGTCACTGCATAACAGTTTTGCCCGTTAGATGCCAGTTTGGCTGTCACTACTGCTGTTATTGAGTATAATGGTCCAAAATATAGAACATATACAAAATATAAAGAAGCTTTACTACATATAATGGTATTTTTACATTTATTTACATCTAAAACATTCTAAATTCTCTTAAAATGAGAACTTTCAAATCTTTCATTTTCTAGAGTTTCACTAAAATGATTTTCAAAACTCAAATGTAAATGTAGCAAACCTATATAAGGGATTGGGTTGGTATATTAGCCATTAGAAACAAGTTTGGTACTGGCCATTATGGGCCGAGAAACCCTGTTTTAGGACCACATTCATTATCCCCTTCAACTCCATCATTTCCAATGCATGAAGTGATTGCTTGATCAAATAAGCCTAACCATACATCATTTGGTCCACTATGTTGATGGCCAATGTAGGAAATAGAACCCAGTGAGACATCTAACTCTACACATCTTGAGGGATGCCAAAAAGGAACATTAAATGGGTTATATTTTGAAAGGAAAGCTTGGAAACATGGTGTTGGACACATAATAGTGCGTGATGGGGACCATTATATAATGGCTGATATAATATTTCAAGCTTTTAATGTTTCATTTGTCCCTTATTTGAGTTTGAAAGAAAAATATCAAAAGCTTTATTCTTGATGAGTTTTAGGGTGCTTTAGATGTAGCTATAAACATATATTAATGCGTGTGTGTATATAACTTTAGTATAGAGTTTTGGATACTTGCAAACTTCCAATAAAAATTGGTAGCACTAACCACCCAAACCAGTATGCATTTACCTACATGTTATGTATGAGACAAGTTTTAAAACCATCTCTATTTTTGAAAGGGCAGGTATTATAACCATGAAGTGGTGGATGGTTACTATCATTGGTACGTATTTATTCCATACCTTTGATTCAGTTTGATCATAAATGAAATAGATTAGCACTTAGCAGTGCTTGGAAGAGAATGAGAATGGATTCAACCAGTTTCGAAAAGATTTGTCCAGTCAAATGGTTACAGAGAGTGACTTATTTGACACATTTAAAATGAATAATAGCAAAGATAGAGCATTAGCATTCCATTTCTCATCCATTAGTAGCGGCAGGATTGGAATATGGGTTGTTTATTTACTAGAACTCACGGGATTCATGTCTTGAGAATCTACCAAAGCTATTCCCTAGGGTGGAATTTCTAAATCCTCATCTACGGTGGAGGATTTGCAAATGCCAAGGAAACTGAAATTCTAAGAGATCTAAAGGTTAAAAGCGACTTTTCAAGTGGCAATAATTTGGAATTCTAGCAAAGACACATGGAATTTGCAAAGGCCAAGAGGACAAGCCATCACATCATGTCCATTAATTCCCAACATCTTAAATTCCCATAAGGAATTTGCTAAAGAAACAAGCCCTAGGATTTTCTGATTTTGAGAACTCAGCAAAATTTTCACCAGTGAAGTTGTGGTGCAAGATTTTAAATCTCCGCCTCCACAAAGAGTGCACCCTTGAATTACAGGTGGGGACCAAAAATCCTGCACAACTACCATGAGGGATTCCCATAGGAGAATAAAACCTTGAGAACTAAATCAACAATTAAAACTAGAAAATAAATGTGGACCAACAAAGAGGAAAATGGATTTGAGAATCATTTGTGGGGTTTTAAAATGAAGATACTTTTAAGTCTCAAACATCTTGGCCTGTAGAATGTAAAATTATGAAATATCATTGGTCGATGGTTTGTGGAATACATTGATAATTGACAGCCTCGATACATGGATCTCTAATTTTTTAAGGGTACTGCAAAAATACTTGGTATTTTTTTTCTCATGGATACTCACTCAATACAGACAAATGACTTTGAACAAAATAAGTTGCATAAATATTACAGATCAACTTGATCATTTACACTTACTAATTGTCTCCCCCAAAATTTAGGTTAACAACTAATATCTTTTCATGATTTCTCTCATTTCTTTATTATAAGCTCTTATCGTTATATCCAAAAAAAAGAGGATATACCATTTCACAATCTAGTCTCATTTCCCATGTAATTTATTTAGCAAAGGTTGGCTTGGTTTTCACAATAGGCAAAATCTCCAACCAAAACCAAGATTTATTTTCTTAGGCTATTCTCTATCCACAGTAGGGTACACAAATGGAATGCATTTATAACCATGTTTGTGATGGATAACTTTCCACACATGTCTGCCTTAGGGATTGTGACATAAAAGTGTAGCCAATGTTTCTGAATTACAGGGTAGTATCATCGCCAACACTAAAATTACAATTTCTCATTACATATTTGAGAGGAAGCTGCTGCATAATGAACACTTACCTGCCAAGTTTCACCTTCAAAATTTGGTACCACATTTGTTTCCTATAAATAGAAAAAGCATTCCTCAGTACACATGTCAAATGAATAGAGGTTCCAATTTCACAAATGAAATTAAAACTTCCAACATAGAAATATATTTCCTCACACTAACACAATTGCCATACAAATGTTTAATTATCTTGTGAACAAGTGATATAAATTATATAAATGTATAATTTTTTCTCATATTTAAGGTACAAAATGTGGTAATGCATGCCCTGAAAGACACTCTTCATAAAGCCTCAAAAAATTAAATTAGAGTTACATAGATTTTTTATTTGGTAATCGATAATATTAATGATAGAAGCAGTACACTAGAGACATAACACAATCTAAAGGAAAGAAAATCATAGGTGCACTAGAGACATTTAAACTAAAGCTACATTGAAATTTTTAGAAAGCATATTATGATAGCGATGTTGGGTTACTTTCTAATTGGAGACGCACATTTTAGCAGTTTGCAACTTTGATTAAGTTAAAATTGAAATGGATATCCCATGTTGGTGAGCATCAACTTGGGATACTCGCAAACATCGAAAGAACACAATGTTAAGAATCATTTCCATATGCCACAGAAAATAATATGCTTATGAAAAAAGAAAGAGATTAGTTTGTTGCATCCCTTTCTTCGAAAGAAATATATAATGATGTTTGAGAAATACGTTGCTGACCAACACACAATGATATGGACATAATCATAAACAGTATTCTTTTATTCATACAACTCAATAAAAAGCACCTACCCTCTGAAAGCATAATAAAAAATTATAGGGATGACCGGATGAGTGTCATCATATGAAAGAAAATAGCTGGATAAAGTAGTCCTGAATTTTCTGTATCCTCCCAGATCTCAAAATTTTCATTGCAGACTTCCTATGTCTTTAATTAATGCGTGGACTGGAGACAGTTCAAAGTAAGTTATACTTGTAGCTGTACATCATACATCATGTATGGGATAGATCTGATCAGTTGCATGGCCTAGTATGAATCATAGCATTTTACTCTGAAAAAGGAAACAAAACATCCTATTGTTGAGTATGACATGTGCATTGGTCAAAAGAACCTATATCGTTCAGTCTGGAGGCAAGCCAATACAGCCTCCAACACCAATACACAGCAGACTGAACCCTGAGGTGAGAGAGAGAGAGAGAGAGAGAGAGAGAGAGAGAGAGAGACCTTCTCAAAGATTACCAGCAAAATAGAATATTGATTTTATATTAATTAATTGAGGAATATGTTCCCCTCATGGTTATTTTTCCAACCATCTCCTTGGTTGAAGAATTCGGGAGAGAAAAGTCGATGTGGTGGAATTTCAGATTCCCAAGGAACAGTGAGGGGACAACGAAAACTCCTGTGTCTCCTAAATTCTGTCTGGAAGTAAGCGAAACATGTCAAATTCCAGCAAATTCCAACGAAATTCCACAACCCGCTATTTGTTCTTGCTTTGTTTCTTTTCTCTAAAAAAATTCCTACTCAATTTTTTTTTTTTTTTTTTTTTTGGTGGGGTTGGGGGTGGGGGGCAACCAGAATTTAGGAAATGGAGATACGATATCCAATTTCCTCATTTTCCAATTTATCACCATCTCAGCACATTATGTTCTAGGTACTACTCTAATTCATCCACCATTCACACCTGCTATCTTGTTATCAAATTCCAAAGGTTGGACTTCTAACCATTCCCAGAAGAAATTCCAGCATTAGCAACAGCAGATTCTAAAAGCCCTAAAAAATCCAAATCCCCAAGAATTTAGAGTGCCAAATTAAACATATCCAAAAGATCCAACTTCCAAATCCCAGTTCCAAGTGTAAATTCCATATGCTACCAAGATAGGGGGAAAAAAAAAAAAGGAGAACAACAGAATGCCATGAGTCCAATAATTCTGGAACACTACAAAGTTGTATAGATCTTGACTCCAATCAAAATTCCCAACCCTCCTACTTGGAGAGCTAATTGCTCTATTCAATGCAAATGATTGCATCTTTGACATACATAGTAGCATTTGTAAATCCAAATCCTACATACATTCAAACTATATCCTTTATTGACTGTTAGTCACAAAACCATAGAAAGCATAGAACATGAAAATGTAACTGTCCAAAGTAAAGGGCCACACCAAAATGGTCCCAAAGCCACAACAGACTAGTACTAGTGTTACAGGTTTGAATTCATCATGCTGGGGAAGATAGATCATAATAAGGAGATCATTAGTTCATTACCTACCTGGGTAAAATGAATGGTTGGATTGGAGAGTGGGGCAAAGGGGGTTTGATTTCGATCAAAAGAAGCCAACCCAGCAACGAATTGAATTGAAATGCAAGGAGAGCGAGCCAAGAGATGAAAGCAGAGGACCGTAACTTGCAAAGATATGCTTTTTTATGGCTCTTTTCTTTGATCCTGAGCTAACCACAACGTTTTGTTGGTTTGTTGGTTTGTTCGTTTGGTGTGTAATTTAAAGAGGATCGCGGCGGCGTCTATTGGAGGAGGCCGGCTTTGGCCACTTGTTTGCCGCTGGTGCTGGTAGATAGCAGCGCGGGGCCCACCTTTCCTTTGACGACTTGGCTTGGCTTGGCTTGGCTCGTGAAATATTGTTGGATTTTTTTTTTTTTACATTGTTTTGGGAATGAATGAAGCAAAATTTTATGTGCATCTCTTTCTCCTCTCTTTCTTGATTTTTTTTTCTTATAAAAATGTCTGCCAATTAAGCTTTTCTTTTTTTGTATTTTTGAGTGACGCTAAATAAACGCTTAGAAATAAAATCTTACGGCATGATTAAAGAGAGATAAATGAAAAGGTGAGAAGATAAATCCCCATTTTCTCACAATTTTTTAGTTTAGAAAATAATTTTTGTCGTCGTGATTTTAAGAATCAAGGGAATATTATTAAACTCTCCTCTGTAGCTCCATTGAAACAAGTAGTGATTGATTTTGGTTATACTGTTGATAGTAAGAGATTTGGATGGAATATGTAGTGATTGATTTTGGTTGTACAGTTGATAGTAAGGGATTTGGATGGAATATGTGCCAGGGAAAATATACTAATAATAAAACAACATTAAAATTTCAAGCCTCCGTGAAGTTAGGCAGTTAGCTTTAAACTTGAGCTTAGCTTGGGTGTTATTCTCGCTTAATTGATTTACATTTTTGTATTGAGTTCAATGCTTTATGGTGCGTGTCCTTTGTTTTACCTTAGGAAAAAGCTAGTTTTGAAGGAGTTTTTATTTGAGCGGAGTTGACTCAAATAGGTAGTCAGATTTTATGGGTAAATCGAATATTTTCTTTTGAAGGAGGACCCAAGTAATATATATGGGTATGCCCCTGCCTACATGCATGACAGTCTACAGTGGATAAGGCAATTGAAAGGTTTTGATGTGTGGATTGGAATAACAAGAAAATAGCAGAATGATTAAAGGGTGCAAAGCAATTCTGACCTGCAACCATTTTAATCTGTCGCCTGAATTTGGACTTGGACCATAAAAAAAGCCCTATACTTGATCCAAATGATCTAGGCCAAAATACTTCTTCTACTAATATTTTTGGTGTATTTGCTTATTTGACATTTACACATGTATTATCATTGAACGTGGCACTAGATATCCTGTCATCCAGTACGGAAATGTGGATCCAGACCCAGACCCAAATTGAAAGCGGATCCAATATTTGGATTTTGGACCAATACCTGACTGGGGACTCCTTTTCAGAAACTTGTATGTATGGGCTTCTATGAACAAATGGAGTATCCTCAATTAAATATGTATGTTGCATGTACCTACAAGAAATTTCTTTTTTATTTATTTGTTAAGTTGAACTAATGATTAAAAGTGATTATTTATACCAAGAAATTTATTTAAATATATGTGTTATACTAAAGTGCCAAACAAATTTGCCTAATTTCCTGAGCTCTAAATCCTATGTCATTTTTTATCTTCTCTCCAACCTAGTTGCAAATGATTGTTTATGGTTCTTTTACGTTATCGCAACCTTTTTAAAATCCTCACATCTGATGAGCCACGCAAACGCATGTGTGAACACCAAATGGCCGTGGGGACCTGAAAGAGTCCATGTATGGTGAAATTGACTCCTAGGGCTGGACACCCACGCATGTGTATCTCGTCTTCAAATTTGTATCATGGTTGGTCAGAAGCATGGGTACATTAGCAGTGAGTGTGATTTTGATTTTCCAACCAAATAAAAAAATGTCATCATATTTACTATAATTGAGACTGAAAATATCTGACAAAAAAAAAAGACTGAAAATAAGTTTATTAATTATAGAGTGGGACAAAAAGCAAGACTATCCACACAAATTTACATCCAAAAAGCAACCATCCTTGTCGCTACCTTTCTCTTTCAAATTATATGCAGTTGTACCTCTCCCATTTCGTTTTTGCTTTGTTTGGCCACTCTCTCTTTCCCATTTCATTTTGTTTTGTTTTATTTTGTGTTTGGGTTTTTTCTTGGGGTTTTATGAAAAAATTCAGCTTAAATCTTAATTAAATGATTTTATAAAAAAATTATAAAATAATGAGATGGTTGTTTATGAATTTTTTTATACAAAATTACCCTACTATCAACTTCTTATAACTATCCTCTTTTCATCTTCAACGTTTCTTTTTCTCCTTTAATGGTTTTTAGACTTGATTGTGTTAGATTTAGAGGAGATAATGTTGAAATTTAATAAGGGTTTGAATATCCATTTCAAATAAATAAAGAAAAATAAAAAAAAGGTAATAAATGTATCAAAGAAGAAGGAATAATAAAGTGTGTTCAATCCATCCATTATCAAATTGATACTTAAAATTAGTTCAAAGATTCTAGATTAATAGAATAAAAAACATTTTTGAGATCTAAAACTCCACCCAAATAATGCAATGTCAAGAACAAAACCTTGCATCACAACTCAAAGATTATCCAACGCTGCTCGAGACATGTTGCACACAAAAAGCAAGACCTACCAAAATTTTCCAAACAAATTACTTCAACCTCTAAATGTTCATAAAGTACCCCCAAATTCATCAGGAGAAAATCCTCATTTAAACATCCTTGTACTGCAAACTCAAACTCCCAAAACTAATGTGAAGGGAGCAACAAATGCATATAAGCTAAGCACGAAACCCGTGGCATTTGAGAAAAATTGTTGAGACTACTTGAGAAAGATCACTGAAACACAAAATATAACGATTGTATAACTTTTTCATCACTTAGTAGAAGAAGATGGAGTAGAATATCGCATTTTGCAATGAAGGTTAATGATATCATCAACTTGAGTGATTTCGCCGAAAAAATGTACAAACAACTTTTCCATTATGTTATGATTTTTCTTCATAAAACTATTTAATTAAGGTTTAAGCTTAATTTTTTTCATAAAATTCACTTTTTTCTTTGTTAAAATTATTTGGTTTGCGTTAAACCCAATTCAAATACTCAAGGTTTCTGTTTACAATTTACAATGGGTATCACCTGATATTGTTCAATGTGATCGTTTCCATTTGATATTTGTCCAACCAATCGAATTAGATATGTTTTCTTATGTGGTTCTTGTTAGATACAAATGACTAGAGTAATTTGCATGGTCTGATCTTCTTAATATTTATCTCTTACATAAATATTTTTTTGTGTTTTTGGTAATGTATCATTTATACATCTTATTCTGCAGCTTCATCGGAATCCTTGAAATCTTATCCCATCTAATATTTACTTTATGTTACGTACTTATTAATAATATTATCAAAAGTTGTTTTCAACAATATGTCCTTGCTAAAATGACAAGAAAAAAGATCATATTAGTTACGACATTATTAACTCATTAATGTTATTTGTAACAATGCCCATGAGTAACTATATAATAAGTTTATGCTATTATCATTATATTCTTTTTGCTAATCTAGCCAACGGGCTCTGACCCTTTGCAGATGGAAAGAAATGCACAGCAGGAAAATATGGCACTTCTAGGTTTGAATTCATAATAACTAGGTAAGAATTGCTGCTCCAGTAAGAAGTCGTTTTCGTCTATTATTATTGACTAATAACTAATAAAGATTTAATAATAGGCAAATTTACATAGGATTTTTTGTCTTTCAAACCCTTGATCCATGGACCTTATAGTTTAATAGTTTAATATTTTTTTTCTTTCCTTGATTTTATTATTTTTCAAATCTAATAATAACTAAGAGCCGGATGATGATTGCCAAATGAGGGGCTGGATGTATCGTAGGTCGGCCAAATGGCCTAAGAGAAAATGAAATGTACTAATATCTCAACGTTGCGTATGATATTCACTAAGACACATTTAAACGAATTATTGGAGAATAACGTGCGTTGTAAAATTTTCACTTGTAAAATTAAGTAAACATAAAATAATTGTCTTTGATGAGACGACACCAGTAAAAGCCTTAAAAATGTTATTTGGTGACCAATCTACTAAACCTACTTTTCCAAGTAATGGGTCCAATGAAAAATGATTTGCCAAGAGATATCTTTCATGCACATTTAATGTGAACCTCCTACGTGGGCCTGAATCAAACAAACTCACGCTTCCAAGTTCCAAACCCAATTCAACCCTTATCAGAGTGCAATATCCACGGCTGGCTTGATTAAAACATAAAATCCTATAAAAACATTATGCCTGTCATATCAGGATTTCTAAAAAGATGTCGCATCAGGGGTTAGAATCATGAGGCTTTCTTGTGCAAGCGCGCCATCTAGCTCCTAACCCCTTGACTTTGATGTATCCAAATTGGTTCGCACTTGTGTTTGGCACTGTAGAATCACACACTAGTCAAAGTGGCACAGTAGAATCACATACAAGTCAAAAGATCGTTTGTGGGTAGTCAAATGAAATTATGCCTTTTGGACGACTTCGACGTGGGGATATAAATGGCTTTCCGATTGTCCAATTAGATTATACGGAGATTTCGCAGTACCAACAATAAAAAAAGAAACAAATTTGGAATCTATTTTAGGTTCAAATTAATATGTAGGTCCGGGTCTACAATCCAATTTAGGTACCGGTTTGGTCCTGTTCCAAATTCGTATAAATTCTAATATGTGGGTCCAACGTGCAAGTCTTTAATGTTATTATTCGTAGCTCAAAATCAACTTTAGTTAACTAATTTCAAATTTAATCTCGAGGTAGTAGATTGATGCAATTTTATAAATTGAATGATATCTTTATTTTAAATAAAAAATGAAAAATAAAAAAAAAGTCAGACCTAATTTTAAAACTATATTGCAGTCCCCTAGTCGGTTCTGATTCCAGATTAGGATCCTCTTCTCAGAACCAGCTGCTAGTTGAAATGGTGCCAGTTTTGGGTCTAGTATGGTTTTGGCCTAAGATTGACTCATTTATGTCCCTAGTAAGATTGTAGTCCAACCTAGAAAAAATAATAGGGAAGAGAAAAGGCCATCTTGCGTAAAAGTCTAGGAATTCCATTCCCAGCGCATAACTGAGCACTAGTGATTGAATTAAATGTTTATATATCTGGTCTTTCATGAATAAAAGTGAAGATTGTAGAAACATATTCGTGAGCTATAATAAAATTTACATTTAATGCAGTTGCTTTTCACTTAGGAAAAATGTAAAACGAGTTAAATTTTCTATAGTTGTACAAAAACATTTTATAGAATTGAGTATGAAAAAAAAAATCTTTCTGAAAGATAAAAAAAAAGAGGAATTTTTACAAAAAAATTCATCCTAAAGTAGTAGTAAATAAAAAAAATTCATCCTAGAGTCATATTAAAGGGATTTATTAAACAAATACATAGGAACCTCCGTTAGAAGGTTTGTACATTGTTTTGGGACTAATTTTTGTTAATGACATTGTTAGGGTAATGTTAAACCCCAAAGTTGTGGTTGCCGTCATTTCATTCACCCACCAACGAATGTAAGCTACTGTGCTAACCTTCTCCTTCTGCTAACCTTTTTGTCATTGTCATTTGTGAATCTGTTGGTCAAAGTCGTTCTTCATTTTGCCATCCTCGCCATCTCCATCTCCTGCGCAATTCTCTCCTGTGAGTGACCATCCCTCTCTCTCTCTCTCTCTCTCTCTCTCATCTTTTCTTTCTCATCTCTTTTTTACTCTTCTGCATCCATGGAACTTGTTTCTTACTTCACGATTTTAATTTATGGGTTATACTATACTTATGGGTGGATTGCATACACCTTAATCTGGACACCAGGATCAATCTATAATCTATACACTGAAACTTATGATTGCTTATTACTGAATAATGTGTTTTTTAATTAACTCCTGGATTGAGGAGGGTAGTGGCAGAAAATCACAGACCATATGTCAGTAGACTATTTGGGGTTTGGCTAGTTCTTAATTGTTGTATCAGATGAGCACTGCTTTGGGCTTGGGTTTGTGGGTTGGTTGGTTTTTTTTTTTTGGAGGGGGGGTTTTCAATGGGAGTTTGAGTTTGCTTTCTTAGGGTGGGAGTGATGAGTAAGGGAATTAGTGGGCTTGGAAATGGGGGTATGGTTGGTGGTAGGTTTGGGTTTGGAGTTGGTTTATGGAAGGTGGTGCTTTAGGCAATAATGGTTTTTGCGTGTTGATGGCTACGGTGGGTTGGGCTACTTGATGATGGCAAAACATGGGCTGGGTGGATGGTTGAGGATTGATATCTTACTGATGTTTTTACAGGAGCTATGTGGCACTGGTGAAAAGGTGGGCATGGTTTGCCGCCATGAATTTGTGGATTTGAGGTTCTTTTGTCAACTATGATGCCTAGATATGGATACGGACACGGGCAAGGGATCGGGGATTGAACTCCTCACTTTCGAAAATTCAGGACATGGATACAAATACGGGTGTCCTAGAAGTATTGGTGCAATATCGGGTACCAAAACAAGTGTCGTATTGGTTCGATATGGATATGTTGGGCTTGTACAAGCATACGGTATCGTAGGTTAATAACAAAAAGATAAAATGATGACATAAAAAATGGTGTGATTTTTGTGGTGAACGGTTTTTGCTAATAGCAGGGTGTAGGGTTTCCCATATTGGGTTGATGACAGAGTTGTATTTGGGCAGGGTTAGGATGGATTTGAGGGTAGAGTCTGGGGTTAGTTTGGTGACTAATTGACTTAAACTGGGTGCAGCTGCTTTTAATTTCTTTTTTCCTTTTTCTTTCTGAGGTTGAATTTTGTTTTTTCTTTTGAAAAGAAAAGATTAATTCATCTGTGTTAAATTGAGAAAAAAAATCTTCCATGGAGTATAGATATCATGACAAGTAATTATTAGGGTTATATAAGTAAAACAATCAATGATGTTTTTATGGCGAGTCCATATCAGCAGGCGGAAGGTGCTCATTATTGCAACTATGAAGTTGTAGGTTTAAGTCATGTTGCCTACTAAACAAATCGGTAATAGTGGTAGTGGTGTGGTGAATGCTTGTGATAATAGCGGGTTGTAGGATTTGCTGTATTGGGTTGATGACAAGGATGTTTTTGGGCTGGCATTAGAGGTAGGTCTTTGGGATAGGTATGGCTACTAATAGAATTGAATTGCACATGGCTGCACAAATTTTTTTTTTCTTTGTAAGAGGTTGCAAGATGTTGAATTATTTTTCTTTTTGAAGGGATGTGATCAAGTCATCCATTGTAAATTGAGATCTTTCTGCGAAGAGCGTAAAAGTATCATGCCAAATAATTTTAAGATACCCCTCTCTCCTATTGATTGTCATTTACAAAAGATTATAAAGAACTCCTCAATGGCTATGGTTTCCCCCCACCCCGAAAAATAAAAATTTCAATATGTAAGGTGTCTTAAACAGGAAGGATTTTGTGAACACCAAATGAGAGTTCATTAGGATGGGTGGAAAAGGTGGAATGACATTGATAAGGGAATAAATAGCATTAATCAATTCAAACCAATGAAATTTTTTATCAAAAAACCTGCAGTGCATAAGAGTTTGAAGTGGAAAGAGTTGCCATCCAAATAAACCTACAAGTAAGGAAAATGATTGGTATATTTGTCAAATAAGTTCTCCATAAGATTAAAACATTTTATTAAAAGCTCTTCGGCACAAGGAAAGGATTGAATGGAAGAATCCTCCTGGATGACTTAACAAATTATAGGAGCTGCAAAAGTGCTACATAAATTTCATTTTGTTTTGCAGAAGCCACTATTTGATAATGGATTCTTTGGCAACTGGGACATCTTGCGTGGTCATTCATCTCCGATGAAGATTGAGAAGTCATTTGTCTAGTTCTCACAGCCATGGCAAGTTTGGTGCTTTTAGGAAAACCCTTGAAGCAATTTGGTGAAAAGGCTTCACTCATGCAACGTTTAATTAGTACCGACCCTGTCAAAGGCCCCTCCTTGCTCTTGGTATGTAAGCCCATTCCGAACATGGGATGGTTTTGAGGTTTTAAGCGACCAGCGGATTAAAGTTCTGCCTCTTTACCATGCTGCTTATTATATGAACATAGAGATCAGATGTAGGTATAGGTATTCCTTAGTGTGGGGTGATCTAGAAGCTAAATTATACAATTTATGCATATGACAATGTATTGTGGAATAGTTGTACTCTGGGTCAATGTTTCATGGTTTTTTTTCGAAATGGTAACGATGAAGTATATTAAAGGAAGAAGGGAAATTACAAAGACCCATCTCTAAAAAGGGAAAAAGGGACATAAGGGTATAAAAGCCTTATACTGAAAAACAAAATTACAAAGTGAAAGCAACCAAATTAGAAGACCTATCCACTCTCTCCTTAGCTAACAAGTATCCAAAACCATTGGTGGACCTACCCACATGATTAAAGAGAACTTGAGTCAGAGATGAGTCAGACGACAAATCTCTAATCTCACTCATGTAAAATTGAAACTTCCAATGAAACATAGTTGAAGACGACACCCACTAGATGGGAATAAGGAAATCACTCTCTACCACTAAAATTGAATGAAAAAAAAGAGTAAGATAAGCTTTGGATAGCTTCCAAGATAGTTAGATCCCCCACCTTCTTAGACTCCATACAACCCACTTGTTTGGGAACAAAACCAGCATAATACCTTCACTATTGCGAAGCGCTCCACCTGGTTCCCTTTGTGGTGAATTAATCCCATACATCCAAAACAGATAGTTCCCGCTTTATTGGGTTGGAATCAGATCATGATATGAATCTCATCAAAAGCTAGATAGTTTTGCTTTTTCTTTAGAAAATCCTATAAACTTTTGACAAGTTATTTACTTTTCAAACCCCAAACCCAAAGAAAAATTTTCAGGTTCCACTACTGATCATGCACACATTACTAGTGACTTCTCTATGATGCTTGGTAGGCCTCACCATTCGAATAATGAATCCTATCTGTGGTTAAGCTACAAATGTTCGTGTGTTGCGGGAGGAATTTTTTTCTACAAACAAATGTTATTGTTTTCTACCAACCCCATGCAAATAAGCTTTGCATCTCTCATCCCATGGAGCTTGATCATCAAAATCTTGATTGTCTGGTTTCCATCCTCTTTGTCATCTTCATTGAGGACACTTTGAGGAGACCCATATTGCATTAAAACTATTAACATTTGTAACATGTCTCAATTTCAGTTCACTTTTTGTTCCATCAAATCTTTATTTCATACTCATCTAGTTTTCCTATTGCTCAAACAGACAACCACTTCACAACATTATTACAAAGCTTTTATTCACCAATTCATTGTTTTGAAATTCATGATTCTTTAATTTTCATACATATAAACATTAGTTAAAAAAATGTGATGATATGGTGCAAGTGTATAAATGATATGATCCATTAAAAAAGAAAAAAATGGAAATGGCATTCATAGACAAGCATTCTATAATTTTATTTTTTTGAAATGCATGTAAAATCTTTAGATTTTATACATGTAAAAATCTGATGCGCAAGGAACAAATCACAAATTTGAAAATGATTAGGTTACTTGGAATATGATTTAACTCAAGCTTTAAATTTATATAAAAATATAGCTTTTTAATGTAGATTATATGTCAAGATTGTGATGGAAGAGTTGACTGATAAATAGGAGTAGAAGAATCATTTGAGTTTCTTTTGTAGGTTTGTCCCCTCAGAATTGCTTTACTGTAAGGAGGCGATCTAGGGTGAGAGTAGGATGTAGGAGAGTGCAGACTAAATATATCATGTTGCAGAAAATTCTTTCAATTTTAAAAGTGACTGTGAAGCTCACATCTTGAAATCCTCTTGGACAGTTCTTAAAATCTCATTCTTGGCAATTTCTGGTCATTGAGAATTTCTCAGAAAATTTTCTAAAGCTTAGGTTTTGTGTTTGGATCTAAGGGAAAAAATTCTTACTAAAACTAAGTTATTGAGAGAATGGAAAGGTAATGGATTTTACCATTATAAAAAAAGAAACAGATTTTTCTAAAATCCCAAAGAGTAGGATAATTTCATTTTCATGGTAGGATCACCTCCATACTTACTTATACCACAGATCCAACAAATTACACATTTGCTTATTATTTTTTTTTTAATTATGGGAACTTGTTGGTATCGACAAGTTCCTAGAAGGAAACTACTGCTTAACAGTGGTACGGCCAAGTACTTTTTGTATATATAGAAAGATAATATTTAGCAGCGCTTAATTCACCTAGTGGTAACAATAGGTGCCCATTTATTTACTTCTTAGGAATGACAATGTTGGAGCACATTTAAATCCATACTTAGAAATGGCTTGAAGTGTTGTATCGTATGCCATAATAAAGTAGGAAAAGCTGAATCTTGAGCCAAGAATTTTAACCATTTCAGTTGACTATAACATTATTTAAACAAATTGTGTTCCCTTTTAATGAGATGGTTGGGAAGTTTATTGAAGATCATAATAAAAATTCAAACAAACATTTTTGTTCCCTTTTAATGAGATGGCTAGGAAGATTGTTGAAGATCATGTGTCAGTTTTTTTTTTTTTTATTAAAGACTTTTTAGTATTGTAATGATGTAACAGTCTGTTAATATAATTTAGGAGGAAAATTTATAAATATGGGTGGCCACTATCATGTTAAATAGACCCGTGGAGTGCACTATAATGTTAATGATAGAATTCCAATTTACCCATCCAAGTGGATTTTTTTTTTACCTTAAATGATTGAACTGTCATCCATACCAATATGTATTCTAGATGCCAAACACAACACCACACCCCCCCCCCCCCCCCCCCCCCCCCCCCCTCCCTCGTCGAATTTTGTGGAATATGGTCCTGCCAATCAACATAGACCATAACCACAATTGATCAATTGTCTACCATCTCCTACCATTCAAAATCAAACTCCATTTTTTGCCTTTACAAAACACAACACAACCTACCTATGCACTTCTTGACACATTTGGTTGTGTTTATTTTGTCCGCCTCTGTCCATCCGAACACCACTAACGAAAGAATGCAAACTCCCAAATGTGCCTTTATTGGTTACAATCCTTATAAAAAAGGGTTCCTGTGCTACTTCCACAAGTCAAATGAATTCGGGTTTCCCAGAATGGTGTTTTCTTTGAGAAGAGCAGTATTTTTTTTTTCAAAACTTGATTTAGTCTCTGATGAGACAGATCTGTGAATCGATCACAGAAATGGTTTCACCTGCCACATTGGACCAGCAATTCCACTGTGCCTCTTATAAACAGGAGGGTATGCAAATTTGATCTATATATTTGACTTTTTCAAACTAGATCTTTTTAAGAAATGTTTTAAAAGAAATAGTATAAACAGTGAAAAGGTTAAAAAATGAAATAAAAAATATATACTCTTACTATATTGCACAACCTTGAAGTTGCAGATTCAATTCATTTTACTAATAGAAAAACGAAGAATAGAAACATTTATATATAAAATCACATAGAAAAAGAAAGTAATTAATGATCTATTCAGAACCTGGAAATGAAATAAAAAAAGCTGTAAATGAGATAAAAGAATGTATCATTAACATACTTTAGATTAACTCGGAAAGAAAGAAAAGAAAAGAACAGAGCAAAATAAACACTAAAAAAAAACCTGAAGAGAGGCTGGAAACTATAAAAGAAAGGCCCATAATTTGGAACTAAGGATCTTGCAGGCTGTGATTTAAGGTTTCGGGATAATACAAGCATGGCAAAAATGGGTTCCAACATTCTGTAAGAGAAATACAAAAAATATTAAATCAAAGATTTCAATTGAGCGAAGTATAAATGGGCTAAAATAAAAACATCTGTGAGAGCAAATAATATAAAAATTACATTTGAAATAAGAAAAGTTTAAATTAAGATTCTTTTAACTTTTTTTAATAAATAACCCGAAATGTATACGAATTTTCACCATAATTGGATTAAAACTGAAAAATAGATTAAAGAACTTTTGAAAAAAATGAGATATGAAATGAGTTAGAAACATGCAACTAAATTAAGAGATGAAAAAGCTAAAATTCAATATCTAATGTCATGGATTTTTGATAGAAGGGAAAGAATAACCACTGTTTGTTTAAAAAAATTAAAAAAATACTATCAGGGGATTTATTTGGAACAAAATTATCAATGACAATTTCTCTTGAAGTGATGAATTGTTGGATTTATGTGTAGATATGCTGTCATTTTTTCAATGAGTTAATTAGTCTTTCACATCTCTGGAAATTATCTGTTTGATATTATTATTAAGGTGGAGAATATGGGTTTCTTTGTGGATTCTTTTTCTCTTTTTATTCTTTTTTTTTTTGGGTGGAAGAGGGGAGGATGCATGAGGGAAGCATTTGACCTAAAAAATCCTGTTTCTGCATTTATTGCATATGGAGACACATTTTGGTGGAATTTACTCCTGCAGAAACTCAAATAGATAACAATAGTAGCACTATTATTCCATCTTTGTATTTTATTCACCCTTAAATTTCTTTTTAGTATCAGACAATGTATGGTGATTTCTCTGGGTTTTTCCACCTCACTTTGATCCTCTGTTAAATGACCTTAGTATGGTTTTTGACAATCAGGTCCTTCAAGTCTGTTGATCGAGCTGTTGGACTGAAGATCTGGAAAATAAGAATAACAAGTAACCAAACACGATCGTAACTGGTCTGATTACCTTCCCAGTGGAGCTTTACAGGTACCCATCGGCCCCAACCATTTAAATCTGCCCATCTCAAGCCAAAGAACAAGAGAAACCGTCCTGGATTTGAGAGTTGAGAGTTCAAACTTCAAGTTTATTTTCATTTCATGGGGATTAAGAAGAGAAATACAGCTGCTACTGGCACTACTTCTCCTTGTGCTAATCTCAGAGCTGCATATCACGAATGCTTTAACAAGTGTGTCTTTTCTCTTTCCTTAGGGCCCGTTTGGTTCAAGAATTATATGAATGTCTGGAATGGAGTTGTCCTATACAGCGAAAATTGAGGCCTTTTACTGATGTGAAAGTTTCTATCTCATGTTGCCGTTTTTGGTTAATTAAATGCGCTTCACAGGATCTTTTTTATTCCATAGAAACGACTTTGTAATTGTTATACCATTTCCAGAATCAATTTTTATAACAATATGATATGATGTAATGAGTTCCATTTATAATTCCATTCCATTCTGACTAATTCCTTGACCAAACAAGCCTTATACATTGTCATTTCCATACCTCTCCCTTTCATTTGATTGATTGATTTTCAATGATACGTTGCTGGGGCCATTAATGGATGAGAGCAGGTGGTACTCAGAGAAATTTTCAAAGGGTCAGTGGGACAAAGAAGAATGTGTTTTTGAATGGGAGAAATACAGAGCTTGCCTAATGGTATGATCTCATCACTCTTTCTCTTGCTGGCTTTCTTCGTTCCATGTATTTATGCGTTGTAATCTATATCTGAGTCATGTTCAATTTTAGGATTTTATGTAGGCCAAGGTTTTATGCGGTTACGTTCTGCTAGACGCATTTTTCTGGCTCTTGTCTTCTTTTTTAAAGAAAGGAATGTGTTTTTGTTTATTTTTTTGGTAAAAAGAAAGGAAGGGGTTAGAGGTGTTCTTTAGGCAATTAAGAGCTTTCCTATTTCTTTTAGTTCATGCAACTTTTACTGGGATCTAACCAAATTTCCCATCTTGGATTGGGAGGTGGTCAATTGCATCTTTTATGAGTTTTTTAGGCAAGCAAGACTAAAATGAATTTAATTTTGATTATGATTAAGAAGAAGCTAGAGAAATAATTGTTAAGGAGAAAGAAAAATCCAAACAGGCAAACAAACAAACTGAATAAAGGACGTGGTCCTGGGATTAGCATATTGCCATTATCCACTTCTAACAAACCAATCTTCACACCTTCTACCTTCACAAAAATAAGCAAAATGGAGAGGAATAAGAATATATATATATATGTATGTATGCATTGTTCACTAGATAATTGATTGACAAATACCAATTGAAAAAAAGCTCACTGACTAACAAATGAAAAAAAAATTTGTGTTTTTATTACATTTAACCTTGGAACAGGCACCAAGCAACCAATAGCATCATACCTCTTTACAATTGATATTGAAAGGCACAAATGAGAGGAGAACAAGCAAATGGTATCGGTATAAAAAAGGAGAAACAAGGAAAGATAGCTAAATAGGGTGTGATTTCAACACCTCAACCTTTGTGAGAGGTGGCTTCCTCCTATTCTTGTTATGCCAATCTCCAAGAGATGGCGTAGAATGGCCAAAAGATCCTTGAAGACATCCCTTCTGCTTTTATTTATAGAGCTCCATGATGCAGCCTTAGGGTTAGGGCTTAGCGTGGAGGTGCCTAAGCACGTGTCCAAGGACACTTCGAACCGTCAAGATGACTTCAACACACACGAGGAAACACCTCTGGGAAAAACCCAATTCTATTAATCAACCAAATCTGAGAAGTTCTTCTCTACAAAGCCATATATATAGTAAAATAATCTTAATAAGCAAGAAAACCCTAGGCTAAAAATGGAAACTTTCCTAATAACAATAATAATCCTAATCTAATTGGAAGAGGGGCTGCTGGGGCCTAGACTGCATCATCTTCCCCAGGTTGAAAGAAGAGTTCGTCCTCGAACTTGATGCTGCTTCGGGTTGCCAGTGTAAATGTGTTGGACATGAAGGACATCCTTTGTGGCAGCTTTCCAGGAATTCTTCTTTGGCGGTTGTGGTTTCTCAGGATGAAGAGTAACTTGCTGTCCACCATGCATGAATGTATAGGTGTTGTCGCGCATACCATGAGTCCCATTCTTGTCATACATCCAAGGACGGCCCAATAAGATATCACCACTATCCATAGGTAGCACATCACACTGGATTGTATCTGTGTAAGTCTCACCAATAGCAAAAGTAACTTTGCAAGTATGTCGAACATGCGCTCGATCACCATTCATTAGCCACTTGACAAAATAAGGACGGTTATGCTTATAAACTTTCAATTGGAGGCGATCAACAAGAGCCTGGGAGATGAGATTTTCACAACTTCCACTGTCAATAACAACTGTGCAGTTTTGTCCCTGAATCATTCCTGTGGAACGGAAAATATTTTTGCGCAACCACTTATGCTCAACAGTTGGTGAAGCATCCTTGAAGACAATAAGAGCGTCATCTGGGGGCTCTGCATCGGTGAAATCAATGTCCGCAATGTCAATATCCTTAGGATCAGTGTCAATATCATCTCGGATATTGTTATCAGCACCTTTAATCTCAATTAGATGTATTCGCTTTGGACAATCTGCGGCGCGATGCCCGTGTTGGTGACAATGGAAACAAACCATCTTATTTTGACCTTTAGTCCTAGCAAGAATCTGTCCATTGGATTTAGTTTCTTGTAGAGGGGAATTCTTTGGCTGAGCCCATTTGGATTTTTGTACTTGATGATTTGCAATTCCCTCAGCCTTGATAGCATGTTGGATGAGTTTATCGACATTATCAAAATGTTGGAAGGCAAGGATATACTGAATGTCTAGTCTCAATCCATTGAAAAATCTATCAACTACCATATCATCATCTTCATTCAAACCACAACGAGCTTGCAGAGTTAAAAATTCCTCAGAATATTCAACAACTGACTTGGACCGTTGTTTCAAGTTTTGAAAATTGGAACGGAGATCTCTTGCATAGTTGACAGGGAGGAATTTTTGTTTCAAAATATTTTTCATCTCAGTCCATGTATCAACAGGGTCTGTGTTCTGATTCTTTCATTTTCTTTGCAATTCAGCCCACCAAGTTGCAGCATAATTACGAAATCTAGTAGCAATCAGTGTGACTTTATTGTGCTCAGTCATTGGCTTATGTGCGAAAATATTTTCCACGCATACTAACCAATCCATAAATTCAGTGGGCTGTAATTTCCCATCATATTCGGGAATCACAATTTTAAGTCCTAAATCTCGATCAGGATTATGGACCATTGGATCCCGTTGATTCCGAATATTTGCACCATCATCACGGTGGTGATGCACACGCTGATGATTTTCCAAATTTGTTACTCTAATGTCCAATTGTTGCAGGGTAGTGTGCATGCCATCAACTTTTGCAGATAATTCTCTAATGGCACTAGCCAAATCTTCAAATGAAGAAGATGAAGATTCAACATCCACTTGCTTCTTAGGAGGCATTTTTTTTTTATGCAAAACGTAAATCTGACTAACCTGAGGCGCGATCTATACTTCAAAAGGATAGACTGGAAATCGGAACACTTGTGCAGAAGCTTTGAGAAGAATTTCGTTTGTGGGCCAGTTAGTATATGGGCTCACAAACAGGAATAACAGCCCAAGTGTACCCGGGTTGAACACGGGCCCAATACTGACCTTAGACTGTCTCGTTCAGCGTGACGGGAAACTGGAGATAAGAAGGGGCTGTTGCTGCTACTTCGTGCTGCGGTGGATTCCAGAGGAGAGGAGGGGGATGGGTGCTCCGCCTTTGGCTGGCGTCAGACGACCGACGACGACGACGAGTCGCTAGCAGCAGGGTGCAGCCGGTGATGCAGGGAGATGAACGTTGCTATGGGGAACGACGGCGTGCGGTGCGGACGTCTGGAGGAGGCCAACTGTGGAAGATGGATTGATCGGCGATGACGATCAACAACGGCAGGTGGCCAGGTACTTTTCGTCTGTCTCTTGGCTGGCGACAACTGCACGCGGTAACAGTGAAGGGATGGAGTCCCAGTGCAGGGGGCGACAGGCAGCGTCAGGCGACGAAGAACAACGATCAGCAACGGCAGCAATGGGAGGCGGCAGAGATGGCGGCGATGATTTCGAGGTATGTTTCCTCCTCTTTCTCGGCTGCGGATCCTTTCTCTGCTGCTTCTTCCCTTTTTTTTTTTTTTTCACGCTGGTTTGGGGAAGTTGGCCGAACAGGGGGTTGAAAGAAATTTCTGGGTGTGGGGGCGAGGTCGGCAAGGGGAATCTGGGTTTTTGGTGGTGGATCAGGGTGAGGGTTACTGATGGGGGTTTGATGGGTTCCGGCGAATGGGTTATGACAGAGGCGTGTGTTTAGGGTTTCGGTTTGGTGTGGGATTTTGGGGATTTGGGTTCGGTAGGGTTGGGGAAGTGGGAAAGAGGCAGGGAGATGGGTTCCGGTGAGTCGGCTGGGATGGAAGGGTCGGCTGGGATCGTCTAGGATGGCAGTGGAGGGTTGGGTTTGGGGACTGTGGTAGGGATTGGGACGATTAGGGTTTGGGACGATTAGGGTTTGGGTCGGAAGGGTTTCGAAAAAGGGGGGAGTGCGTTGGTGGTGATGTCAAACGGCGGGGACTGAATGGACGGGATGGCGTGGTGGTTGGCTGTGAAGTTGGGATTCGGTGACGGTGGCGATGACGGTGACAGTGGAGATCGGGGCTTATGTGACGAGGATGGCTGGAGATGAATCGGTGAAGAGTTGGGACAGTAGATGGGGTATTGTGGGGAGAGTAGGTAGCACGCCAACGATCAAAGATCGTGTGGCTTTGATACCAATCTGATGCGGCCCTAGGGTTAGGGCTTAGCGTGGAGGTGCCTAAGCACGTGTCCAAGGACACTTCGAACCGTCAAGATGACTTCAACACACACAAGGAAACACCTCTGGGAAAAACCCAATTCTATTAATCAACCAAATCTGAGAAGTTCTTCTCTACAAAGCCATATATATAGTAAAACAATCTTAATAAGCAAGAAAACCCTAGGCTAAAAATGGAAACTTTCCTAATAACAATAATAATCCTAATCTAATTGGAAGAGGAGCTGCTGGGGCCTAGACTGCATCACTCCAAGTGCTAGAGTTGGGTAAAATGGATCTGGATATTGTTGATGTAGTGAAGGTTTGCATTAGGGATGGTGCCACAGAGGGTGGCACGGGCGGTGCTAGGGTTCCCTCTAAACATGGTCAATTCAAGATTTTGACCCGTTTTAGCTTCAATTTTTGCCCCATTAGATCCTTTCCAATGCTTACTTGTTTTGAAGTGTAGCTTCCCAAAATGTGCTGATTTTAAAGGAGAGAATGACCAAAAATTGTAGAATCCCCATGTGCAGGCTTGCTGGGAAAGAAGAGGTTCTGTTTTATTGTTCTTTTCCACTCTCATAATCTTCTGCGAACTCTTTATATCCCCCTTTCCTTTTTTTTTTCTTTTGTGGTATTCTTTCATTTATCTTGCAGACTGATGCTGGTGTTAACGGAATTGGCATCCTCAAATTTTTACATCAGCAAGAGTGGCTTCTTTAGGCTTTCATAGTGCTATTTTCTGTACTTGTAGAGTTAGGTGGAGATGCCCACCTGTTAATTAAAACACTGTTTTCAGGATCGTGTAATTGAGACACTTGAATGCTGATTCTAGCATTCTTATTGATGAAATAGGGTGGCTGCTTTCTTCACAAAGCTTATATCCTTATATTTCATTCATGAGTGTTATGTGTCCTAAGTGTGAGGTTTTGTTTCCAAGCCTGCGTTTTGTTTTCATCCCATCCTTTCTCTGGACATTCCCATAATATTAGTTAGATGACAACAGCCGAGGGATTTCTTTTTTAGGCAGACGCTTCACATCTCAGTTAAATCATGAAATGCTTTTTATTTTTCCCAACCATGTAAATTATAGTTGATTTAATGCATCATTCTAATCATCATGCTAGTTGTTGCTTTCGAGAGTTTATCTTGCACTTGAGTTTTGGCTATCTAATTTCTACTTTTTTCGTCCAGAAATAATAAAATCGCTTTGCTTCTTCATTGACAATTTTAAATTTATTTTTGGAACTTCAGGTTTCATTGTTTCTGTCCCTTTCTTTGTTTTATATTTCTTCTATACATTTGCGAAGAAAACTAGCATCAATTTTGATCCATGTTTTCCTTATAAGTGAAATCCATCATTATGTTAACATGTTTGTTTTCATATGACATCTTGCATTCACCAGAACGACCTTAAATCATTAGGAAGACCAGCTCCATTTCAACTACAAAGTGTTTATTCACAATGCTTGGCATATACATCATATAAGTTTTGCTCCTTTGAGGCATAGTGATGCAGTCACAGCAATGGGGAAATTTCCATTGCGACAGTGCTCTAGCTATGAGACTGCTTTAACAGCAGATCCACAGGTTGGTTTCTTGTTGACAGCGTATGTAGCAAGGAAAAGCTATGGACAGCAGTCATAATCTTCAATCTCAATGAAGAAGAAGAGATCCAAAAAAAAAGAAAGAAAAAAGCTTCAAAAGTTCATTCCAAAACTGCTGAACTGGAGAATATGCCCCAGCGGAACATATCATTGTATGTATAAGCCACAAATCTCTTAAAAACCTTACTTCTATCACAATCACACATCACAATCTCTAGGATAGATAGTTTCCCAAACTATTAGAAGTCCTAATTGCAAATAAATTTGCCAAACCTAACTAAATGAAACAGGAGAAGAAAATCTGCACTCTGCAGAACCGTCCAGACCAATCCCTACGTCTGCTGCTATGGGGCCCAGCCGATAATTCTTACCCTCGTGGTTGACCTATGTGTTACAGGTCCCTGTTGGATTCGGGATTTTTGGCTCATTTGAGTGAGGCCCAAAAACTGCCTTCTTGTTGCCCTTTTCTGCAGAAATTCCTTTCCTTTGCTGAAAACCCTGCTGCCTTTGTTTTTTTTCCTTCAGAAACAGTCCTTGTCTTTGCAATTCATTGGCTTAGGGGGAACTGTTTTGGGTCCATACTTCAGTCTGAACTTAAAAATGGGTGCAGACCCCATGTGCCCGAGCAAACACTTTCACTTATTCCAAGGCTGGCCCAACTACAAGATCTTCTTGCGCACTTCGCCATCCACATCTCATAGACTCTTCCTGTGGCATGGCTACTGTACTTTATCACATATTTTAGTTCTATATTAGTTTCTATTATTAAACTAGTGGTTCTACGAAAAGATAAATTAATCATCTCTGTACTCTTATCGGCGTTCTCATGTTCTCTTCAAATTTTTATTAATTTCAGATGGTTGGAATACTTGGCTAATGTTAAAAAAACCAAATTTCTCTGTACCTTAATGATTCGGCTTCCAGATCAGATTAGAGAACATTGCCTTCGACAGAATGATGAATACAAATGATAACTTAGTCATTGTTTATCTTGCAGCAACATTTGGACGATAAGCATCTAAGCCGTTTCTTGGAGGATAATTCTGACCTTCCAGCAGGTGCAGATAGTTCTTCTTCCCTGTAATGCTATCTTACTGGAAACACCATTTCTCTATCCAACCAGTGAATGTCCGTTCATCCAATATAGAGCTATTTTCCTTCTGGATTTTCGTGTTCTCTTGTAGAATTCCTTCTGTTTCATGTTTTCAGTATACCAGACATGGAATCTCTTCAATTTCTTATCTCTGTACTTACTTCAAGCTATTCTTTTAGAGCCCTTTGTTTGCTTGGTATTGAATTCCTGGAATTCTAAGCATTGCAGTGCTATCAAATGGGCTGCAATTCAAGAAGCAATGGTGAAGATCCGCAAATGATCATCTACTGTTTCCCTCTTTGATAGGAAATGATTCCATCACTTTGGTAAATCAAATCCTAGGGAGGTGAGGTAGTGATGGTCCTGTCTACATCTCCAATTTTGTTGCTTCACTTACCTCTTTAATATTTACTCACCTCATTAAACTAGTGCTTTTGGGATCATTTAGGGGTAGCATAAATAGGTGATAAATTAAGAGAAACTCACTTGAGATGGTTTGGACATGTTCAAGGCCAGGCAACAATGACGTAGTCGACGAAAAACTTTTTTTATACAGGTTAATTGCCAACTAAGGATAAGGGGTAGGGATGGAAGTAGTCTAGATAGATTTGAAGAAGTGCAACTTATCTAAGGATTTGGCTCAAGACATATTAGAATGGAGAGTTATCAATTTTGTTTCGTTTTTGCTGAGAGATTCATTTTAGTCATGAAGCCGGAATGAAATGACTAGCGTAACTTTTTGGTTTAACTTTTGGTCAAGATTTCGGCTGAAATTGACCAAAATATCCGAAAATTTTAAAATGGCCAAAATGTTTTTGGGAATGTTTCCAAATTTCAATTTCAAAGGTTGTGAGCTTTTATGGTTATGAAAAATTGTGTTTAAATTTTATTATGGTAAAAATGTGCTTAAATTTTATACTTATATGTTAACATGTCTTGCCATAATGAATTAACTACATAAATGATATTCTATATTTTATTTTATTTTGTTTTTCTAGCATATATGAATATTTTGATCTTATTTGTTTTTCCAAAATGTAACTTCAAAATGTTTCACTGAAATTTCAAATCGACTGAAACATTTCATTTTGGAGGCCAAACCGAAATGGGGCCTAAAAAAAAATTAACAAATATGAACATAATTTGCATAGCCAACACCATCATACTTGGGATAATGCTTTGATGATGGTGGTGATGGGTTCCCAGGAATTCCATACAAAGTGGGCAAATGGTAGGGAATCTAGCAAAAGAAATGGATAATTTGTTTTTAAAAATATTCCGTACTCTTGGAACAAATAGGGAAATGAGCTATGAAATAGTTACACATTGGCTATTATTCCAAACCAACTGCACAGTATTTTGTTGGTTAAGGCATCCCCTTCCATATGTGCATTAAAAATGAAAATGATTTCTTTGAAAGGTTCTTTAATTGCCTCCTTTCCATAGAGGGAGGGTTGGTGGGAGCATGTCGTGTTCAAGAATAAGAATGAAAATCCTCCTTCAGATGATCCTTGAATCTAAGCATACTAGGAACAATTGGGGTAAGAAAACTAGCTTTTCCCAAAAAAAAAGAAAAGGAAAGAAAAGAAAAAGAGCAGAGCCAAACGTGAGAAAATCCTTGTTCCTTGGTCAATGACCCATGCCATCAGCTATGGGACGGACCTACTAAGGAAACTTTAGGCCTACATACATCCTTAAGCCAGGCACAGGCAGATGCTATGATGCAGGTAGGCAGAGCGAGGTCTGAAGTGTGGTTCGGAGTGTTGGTTCTCTCCTGGTGTGCTTTTCTGGTTTTGTGGGCTCTTGTTATGTCTATTTGGCCTTCACTACAAGCTTCTGTTCGCACATTTTCCATTTTTTCTTGTGATTCAATGAAACATGGATGTCTTTTTTAACAGAAAAAAGCAGTTTGAGCTTCTTTTTGCCAGAAAAAATTCTGGGTAATGTATTAGATTTACTTTTTTTTTTCAAATTTCTTTTAGCCCATCCAGATTGATTAGACAATGGTAAGATGTTTGACTTCATTTACTTTGATAGTGTGCGTGTGAGCTCAGTGGAGGGGTCCTCTATATATATATATATATATTTGTCAGGACTCTAATGTCAATTTGCCACGGGTCTCATAATCCCTTTGATGAGATTATGCATGCAGTATTGGTGGCCATGATGTTAAAAATGAAAGTTGCGAATCATCCACATTCGATAACTGAAGCCTGACTGTTAAGAATTCAGATCACTCAGAGTTGGTCAGAGACCCACGAAGAATGGTCTGAATCACCAAGCATTTATGATCGTTGGCGTGCGTCCAATAATAATTTGCCAACACAGGTTTCAGCTTACTGTATCCGTAGGAATTTTTATTTTGACTTGCACCATGAAAAACCTAGGTTTCTTTCCGCTGTGATACAAAGTTTTATGACGGCGGTCAACCTGCCTAACCAAACCCTACTTGTCTGGGCTTGGAACCGGCGACTTTAAATGAAATAACTGCCATTTTTCCAGCCTGCATGGGAGTGATGACAACTTTAATCTGGTTTAAGCCAGAGTGTTCCCTCGTTTGATCCAAATCTTCCAAACCAAAGTCATTTTTATTTGTAGTAAGCATTTTTTTCAAATTTCACTCCAATTAGAGCGGCATATGCTATTGAGTCGAAATGTGCTAAACAAACACAAATAAATATACATGTGGGTTCCTTCTATTGAATAATACCTTTCAAGTAACGATTACAACCCCTTGCACAAACCCCCATGAGAATAAATTAATCTTAACTGCTGGATTTGGCTCGCAGAAGAAAAAAAAAAAAAAGCTAACAGCAATTAACAACAGCGCTCATCACATAGGAGTCCTACTGGTGGATTTTTGCTCTATGGCCCATCAATGTAGGACCGCATGAAAAAGACCAAACTTTATCATGCCATTGCTACAGCTGTCTCTTCCATAACTAAAATCATAAATGCAATGTTTTCTCTAAGACAGAGTTATCCATTTTAAGAAGAATTAGCTATTCGCTGAAGCACAAGTGAACCTCTAAAGCTGCAAGAAATAGATAACAGGACAACCTCCGCATAAACATGAGAACAAAGAACCTTCAATAGAAGATATCAAATAATTGGCTCAGCAAATTTACTTCTTTTTAAATAGGAAATGAGCAACCATCCATTCTTCCCCATTATTGTATCCGAAGAGCTCTGAAACTGAAATGAAGAAAGTTCGCCAGTAGGCAGTCCATTTTGTAGCCGAATCTTTTCCATATGTTGATTCCATTATTGGCTTAATGGAAGCCATGTTCTGATCCATTCTTTTAAGCCACTCCTCACTGCACGACAACAATCTTTCACTATCGAATGATACTAAGGCTCTGATTTTATTAGGAGATACCACTATGGTGAAAAAAAAATAGTAGTAATACTTAAAATGGATTTATGTCATTCTATGGTAGGTTTAACAGATAATTTTATGCTTAAAGAAATACTACATTCAGGTCTTCACATGCTCCTAGATAAATGATTCACTTGAAGACCTTGTTATAACTAACACTCAAAACAAAAGACTGGAAATATTGCGAGGACTAGTACCAGCAAGCCTCCTACCCTATCTAGAATGGGGTGGAGGAGAATGGGATATTGAAGAAGGGGAAATTGAAGAGGCGGGTCTAGTTGGTATGTGAATTTGAGATGGTCTCTTATTATTGGAAGGAGGGGAGGAGTTACTTTTCCATGGGCACCTTTGGAAGCCATGGCTGAAAAAGGGTTTTAGGATTTGGTGTTTTGATGGGCAGGGTTGCAAAGTCTTAGAAGCCATGTGTGTGTGTGTGAGAGAGAGAGAGAGAAAGAGAGAGGGAGAGAGAGATGCTTGAGATGTGATGACTTAGAACTAAATGGAGCTGGGGAAACTCAGCCGAGTCCCTTATGACCTGACTTGGCCAAGTCTTAAAACACTGAATAAGAAAGTGTCCTCTCTGAGTTCTCAATAATTTATCCTGTAAAACTTTTTGTCCAGCCATATCAAAAGACCAAATCTAGCTGGTACCACTAATATAATTCCTCTTAGTAAATAGTTTTAACCAAAAGAAAAAAAGTTCACACAATGTTCACCTATAACAAGTGGCACTAGAAATTGGCTCGGGCTATGTAGACCTTATTGGGTAGATAGTTCTAGTTCTTCCAACATGATTTCAACTGGTATCTTGATTGCTGGTCCTGTTTTTGTCTATCGATATTTAGCAGAGATTGTGCTTAGAGTCCAGTCTAAGAAATTACAAAAGTCATTTAATGATTTCTGTTAAGTTTCAAATATTTATTTTGGGTAGACAATCTAAATGGAGTTGTAAAGTCTTTTGAGTTTTGAAGCAACTTTTCTTTTCCCATTTTATTTAGAGAAACAGAATTAATGGCTGCTGCCCTTGCTTTATAAAGTCCTTAGTTTATTCATGCTATCTCTGTGTCTGTGATGAGCATTAACTTCTCTCTGAAGTGTCTTACCATGGGCATTTCACTAATTTCTTTTGAGAATAGAACTTTATTAAACCTATAAACCATATAGAATGGCCCGCCAAGATGGTGGTACTGTAAAGAGACTGTTAAAGATTAAATCCACACTGCTGTCAGAGCATTTCCAACAAAGAGGCACTACCATCATACTCTAAATTTGGCCAAGGAGTCTGCTTCCGTATCTTCCTAACCATGGATTTGCTTAAAGGGCCCATCTCCTTAAGTGGATTTGCCATTGTCAAACTAATAACTGATTCTTGAAGGCATTTCCAAGCTTGCTTCCATCTGCATTTTACATTCCTAGGATCTCCCTCCATCACAACAGGACCCATGAACTCTCATTTTACCTTAGAATGCGAACAAGATGCTTCCTTATTGTTTTTGTGTCATTCCACCGACAGCTTAAGTACCTGGGTTTTCATTGGATCTACCAACAATATTACTTCCCATTCCCTTTGGTGGTGGTGACCAAAAACTAAGGGGCCTCAATGGTCATCTGGTGCCATTAATAGATGCCAAGCAATTCCTACTGTTGTTCACGTATGATGTTCCATGGAAAAATGACCCTAGGTAGTGCAATTGGAAGAATCTTATGCTATACTATACTTGGCCTCTTGGTTTAAAAGGTTTCATTGTCCAGTCATACATAAGGGGAAAGGACCCAATTGACAGATAAAGAGATTAGAAGACATACCATCAATATCCTGTTAATTTGCAATGGATCAATAAGTGATCTACATTATCCTGCTCCGTGCAAAGGAAGCAAATGTTTGGAAGAACAAACTCTGAAATTGAGATGGTCTCTAGTAAAAAAATTGATAATGTTTCAGTTCCCACTTGTAATGAGGGATTTCCAAACATCGCTACGAGTACAAGAGTTTTTCTCAACAATTTTCCACTGTTAATCAATTATTATTGTTATTACCATGATCAATATCTCATGCTATTGCTTCTATTCATTGTCCGTACCTGGTTTGTGAGTATTGTGTCCCATTTACAAGCCAATGGCTGACAACGGCAACATCCTCCTGCATATGGGAACCATAAAAGAAAAACATAATATTAAACTCATTTACAGTGATTTAATGGAGTTTAAGAGAACTATAAACTACCAAAGACATCCAGCAGTGTTCTGCAAGGATATATTTTATGAAGTCCTGTTGGTGCATATTCACATTCGTATTCACCTTCTTTTTTCTTTTTGAATATTGTGCACATCCACAATCCTTTTTTGATGATAATAAAAGATTATTAATACTCCAAAGGCCAACCAGACCCAACAAGAACAGCCCAGCTGAAAAAACACGACCAGGCAACTAGCCAAAGGAAACAAAACAATCAAACAACATTATACATCAAAAGAAACTCAAAGACGAAAAACTCCTTCCACAATTCTAATGAGCTAGAATGCTAAAACATTTCATAGATAGAAGGTGATAGGGGCATTTCAGTTCCTTTTGTTTTCATCATATCAAAAAATACAAATTTCAATTCTCGGTTGCCAGAGAAAAAAAAAACAGCTGCAAATGACAAGAGAAATGTCTTATTTTGCAAAATATTGGAAGTAATTGATGCATGGAATAGATGCGAGAAACAGGAATCAAGAAGCATATATATATTTGTGATGGGAATGGATTTCCTGGTGGCCTCGGTTCAGTAAAGCATGTCAGAAGAGTGATGTACCAGGAAATGCTTGATCTCTTGCAAGTAAACTTGAAGACCCATGTAGATTAAAACTTCAATGCCAAGACAAGTAAAACTGCACAAATAATTACAATGAGTAGAGAAATGACTGATCTTACCTGAAAATAGAGGAGGAGATTAGCAGAAGGCATGGTCCCTCCAGTGAAGAAGTATCTTGTAATCCAGTCGTCTTCACTTGTGTCCTGAGTGAGAAATATGGTCAGGGCCCTCATGACTACCATGAGCTGTAAGAACATGATGTCTATCTCATATCACAAAAATAAACTGAATGTTATTGATCTCAAAAACAAGAAAGACAAGGACATTCAAAAGTGTTAGGAGACAGTCAAGATTGACAAAAGATACGTTGACTAATTTACTAATTAAAAGATTATAATAAGCTACAGTGACACATTTAGCAGCAAATGAAATATATGCTATGAAATAATAATACTATTATAATTTAAATTAATCAGAAAATAAGAATGTGATTAAAATGTACAGTAAGCAACACAACATTACAGATCCAGTGATAATTTGTTCAGATTGTAAATGAATGATTCAAATATATGCCTTTTTATTGCCTTGTATGGAGCTGAGCATGTTACCTCAAAGTGGTAAGCAAATGCCCTGTGGCAGAAGTGATGAATGAAAAGTAGGCTATCTTCTTTCATCCACTTTGATATCTTTTTAAGAAGTTCTTTGTAGTTCTTCATGTGCTGTGTATTGAAAAACATTGCCAACACTCATAATCCCTAATTGGTAACCAAAAATTATAAAAGGACCCTAAAGATTGCACACCTCAAACATTTCTATAGATAAGATTCGATCAAATGACTCCTGCATTTCAAATTTGCTGATATCTGCAACAATGATCTCTAAATTTAAAAGATGAAGGTCCCTGCACAAGAAAGCAAAGATCTTCCTCAAGTGAAGAAACCAAGTCTATAATATACTTTAACAACAATCAGAAAGAACATATCAAATGCAATTTGAGTGTTTCAGAGTTTAAACTTTAAAAGCAAGATATAGAAAACATTCCTCAGTTGTATTTAGTAATCCATTACTTTATTTAAAAGAGTCTTCAAATTTGTCATTTCGATCTTGCTTCCCTAACTATCTAACCTCCAGACTTAAATTGGCAATGTTTGACAACGAAACCCATCACTTGGAGCCTTAAGGCAGTCACAATTTTCAAGTAGGCCATCGGTGATCTCTATTCATGAGATGAAACACAATAGTAAAGAGAAAAGAAAGAAACTTTTTTGTGATTTTAATGACCTGATTTTTTGTAGAAAACCTTCAGTAAATGAATCGTCCCACCAACTATATAATGGAGAGTGTGGTTTCATGCTGTCAGATAACTATGTATTTTTTGTATATAATTGTAAACTTTATATAGGCATACACCTAGTTTTACAATTTCACACATACTATTTCCTGTACCAGAACTCTAGGGGATATACATCATATTGTCACAGACTCACAATGGCATATGAATATATGATCCTGCTCGGAATCATCTCTTAGATTCTTTTACTGGCATCAGAGCTAGGCTTTAGACAGATCTGAGCCAAATCTTCTTCTCTCTTGCTCTTGTGTGCAATAAGTGGGACCTAGTGTCTACCAGTAGGGCCCAAGGCCTTTATACCTTCAGATTTGTCCCATGAACTGTCAATAGAACTTCCTGGATCCTGATTGTAGGCCAACATAGGTCAGTTTCCTGTCAAAACATGTCATGAACTGGTGGGAGCCATTGCAGTTGATCAGTCTATAAAATCTTAAGTCGTCAACAGTTCTATAAAGTTTATGTTTATCCCCATTGCAGGTGGTCGTTTGGCCGACTGAACCTTGTCCATTGTTTTAAATTGTAAATTGTGAAATGGGATATGAGAGTATACCAAAGTTCTACACTCGTTAAAAGCTTACATTGCATTTTCATGACCTACTTCCAGTAGGATACTTAATACATTGTTACAATAAAATGGCTGAAGAATCTCTTACGCAACTCCTGGAATGCTGCAAAGTTGATCACGGTTTTTATTTTTTTTATTTTTTAAACAATAGATTATGAACTATGAACTGCCTACACTTAAAAGCATGTAGACATTTTCAAGGGTAAAGGCGGCCAGAATCTAGAATTGCTGATGGTTAGAATTGCACAAATGCAAACAAATAATTCTATTACTAGAGCTAAATGTCTACAAAACAAGCGAAATTCATGGGCAAGTAAAGGGTACTTAGGATGATCAATAGGCCAAAGGACAGTAATTTTTCATGAGCTAGAATTATGTAACTCACTTGCACTGCTCCTCTATGTAAGCTTTTTGTGTTGTTGAATTGCATATTCCTGTGATTCTGCAGTTATTGTACTTCTTTGCAATGTATAAAGAAAGGGATCCCCAGCCACAGCCAACGTCAAGGATAGTTTGACCATCTTTTATTTGAGCCCTCTCACAGTATAGCTCCAACATTGCTTTCTCAGCATCCTCCAATGTAGTTGATTTATCTTTGAAGTAACAACTACTGTGAAAATACATGTACAAGCCAATTTCATTCTGGCATGATCAAATAGGAAATTACAATAGAAAATATTGAATGCGGATGAACTTCGAAAGTCAAAACAAACGTTAACACATGCATCCACATCAAGAAACTTCCAGTTCCAGTCCTAGAATTTATGATATACAGATATTCATTCCATTACTGGGATCAATGTTATGCACATCATTTCTTCTGGGTATCAACGTACAGCAGTCAAAACAATCTCATCTGCAAGCTCAACTCCTTCCTAAAACAAAATTGTTGCGATGAAACAGATGATTTTGTTTTGTTAAGGATCACGTATACCAGTTTCCTGTACTCATTACAACTGCTTCCTAAGACACTAGCTCATGTTATAATTGGCTGCATGAATAACTTGTGCCCTTGGAGGAACTACGTCCCTTCTCCAATTAGATACTGTTCAAATCCAACAAAGGCCACCATATGATTGACCCAATCCTTCATACACACTGGTCTTCTGGAGCATTTGCCTTTAATTAGTTTCTATATATTTCCCAGCCCATTTATCATGCCATTTACATTAAATTTCTGGAAGTGGAATTCTGCGAGTTTACAGGGACACTTTGTCACGAACCAGTTTCTGTTCTTTTGAGGGGAGGTTGGATTTTTGGCATTGACCTGATTCCAGGATTTGGTCATATTATCTTTTTATTTACTTCTTGTGAAATTCAATTAATCTATCTTGTGGAGCTTTTGAGGTAGGCATCGTTGTAGTCTCCCTGACCTAGTGTTCTGTATAGGAGAGAAAAAGGAAGACTAGAAAAAAGCCAGTTCATTTGTGCAATGAGAGGAAAAAGTGTCGTAGAGGGAAATTGTTTTGATTTTCCATGCAGCATATTTTTCATTTGTTTGGTGCGACACATTTTCCTAGTAGAAAAAGGAAAAATGAACTTATTTTCCTTGATAAAGAAGATTTCGATTTCCTGTGTGGGTTAGTAATGTAGGATTCCTCTTTCATGTATGTGGAGAGCAAAATCCTCTTGCTGCTTCACAAACACACCCAAGAAGAAGAGGAAATGGAAGAAACAAATGCGGCGAGACCAAATTGTTGTCAGGCATGCATACAATAGGTTCCCACTCCTTGCATTTTCATGGATTTGAACTGCACAATCTACATTTAAAATGTGTCATAGAGCATAAATAAATTATGTATAATGGTCAAGTACAAATGCAAGCATAATTTTTTGTTAGGGGATTATTTGTTTGCACTCATTTACATATATGTAAATAAAGCACATGCATAACATGTATGCATACACATAAATGTTTGTGCTCATTTGCTAGTCACATATATAAATGAGGTGTGAAAATAGCGTGTAAATGAGGTCATTTTTCACCTCTCATTGGGAGGTGGTATACCATTACACAAGTAAATGAGGAAACAGCATCGGTGCACATGCAATAGAGCTTCTCCATGGTATGTTGCAGAATAAAATCCCTTAAACCACATTCTTTTTGTACTTTTGTGGGCCCTAAATTGTTAATCCAAGCCATTCATCTATCTTCTTTATTGGTCTGATAAGCCCTAAAACACTTTGTTTCACATCTTAAATCTAAAATGATTCTGAGAAGTTTGTGAATGCTCTATGTTGGGGATTACTTTCTTGGATTTAACTTACTAGAGTGATGGTTGGAAACTTCTATCCAAGAGGAGACTATTTGATGGCCCTTTGTGGATCTCCCACATTTCATCCTTAGATTAAAAAAATCATTGTTTACAAATTCTAAGCATTCAATCACATCTAAACAAATAAGCCCCAAGTATCATGTATCATGGAACACTGTAACATTATAGAATGAGGGTTTTGAGTCTTTTAAGATATTAACAAAAAAAAAAAAGAGAGAGAGATTGACAAGTATAGGGAACAAAAGCTCTGAAGGAAAAGTGAATTTAGAAATCATCTACCTGTATTTTAGATTCTTGCCAAGCACCAACTTGAAAAATGAAGTGGGTAATTCATAATGTTGAGATTTTGGTTTGTCAGTCTCCACCGCTATAGGCATATGTTCAAGAGCTGAAAAACAAAACCCAAAGATGCTAATGCTAAAATTGATGGCAGAGACAAAAACGTATAGCCATATGAGAGGCAAACACATACATTTGACAATAAGATGATTATAAACAAGGGAATAACTGTTTAGCCTTGTTTTGGTTTTAATCCCTTGATTGGGCAAAAGAATTAGTGCTTATACATTCACTACGGATAATCTTGTGTAATTATTCATTATTTTATTTTTTGAGAAGTACAGATATAATTCTATTTACGAAAAATTTCTACTATGACCTGAAGAGTTTGGATTCTATCCTATGAACGTTGGAGAACAACCCTATCTATAATCATCTGCATCTAAAACAACCCTATCTCTGATGATCAAAACAAAAACCCACCCATGATCTCTACTTTACAAATCTCACGTTACTTCAGACTTTTCAGGTAACAAAACAGCCTTCACAGCAAAAAATTAAAAAAATAAAATAAAAACTTACCTTTTATTTATTTATTTATTGTTAGGTTAGCCTACTGGCCAAGGGTGATACTAGCAACTTGAAGGCCAGGTTTGAAGCCCGGAGTGTGTATGTGATACCAAAGTGCCTAAACATCAACTATCACTAACATACTTTTTATTTTTCTTGAAAAAGACACCGGTAACCCAATTTTCTTTTTCTCAATTAAATTAAAAATCCTAAAATTTCTAATATCTAATATCTCCAATGGCCAACCTGCCAAACTCAAGGGGCACATTTGTAACAGCCACGTTTTTTTTTTTTTTCTCTCAAAAATATGCCGTAGCAAATTTATGGACCAATAATCAATTTTTTCTGGATGCTAAACAAACATGACCGCTGTGCTGTGCTCTGTTTTGAAAGTCCACCCATGAAAGCATAATAGAATCCGGTTGCCTCACCCTTATCTATATTAGTGTTTTTCTTTTAAAATCTATGTGGAGAATAATATTACACATACTACCCCATGAATTCATCTAAAGCCCAAATTTGACAATCATCCAACTTTGATTCACCGTTGCATTGAAAAGTGATTCCGCTAAAATCATTAGTTTCTCTAAGTTATATTGTTTTAAGAGTTAATTTGTATTAAGAGCAACAAAATCAATGAGCGACGATTTCTGTCCACTTGAGCGCATGCATGCATTTCAAAGGGAAAAAAGAAAGAGATAACACGGGTGATGAAAAGGAGACGGACTGACAATGTGCGAACTGGATGAGGTGAGAGAGCTGAAGTTGGGATGAAGGCTGGTAGCCCCAACGCAAGCGGCTGGCCAGCAGCACCCTCGTCAGCTTCCTCACCACCGTGTCTGGCACCATATTGCGCTCCAGCAGCGATAGCACCACCCGCACAGTAGCATTGTAAGGTGCCTGTATCAAATCCTCCATCTTCTTCTTCTTCTTCTTCTTCTTCTTCTTCTTCTTCTTCTCTCTACTCTATCTGTGTTGCTGGTGTTTGTATGGTCGAAAAGAAATGCAGCCTTTTGTCGTCATTATTGAGACACCGCGAAGACGGATGGGGTTGGCCAAATTCGGGTGGGGTCAACCTAAAATCAAATTTGTGGGTTTCAACCCTAATTCAATTCGTTTTTAAAACGGGTTGAAATTTTTCAACTCTCACTCATAGCAGGTCAACCCCACTCGACCCGCCTAACTCGATTTTTGTGTATGTTTTAACTCATTTTATATAATCCAATTTCATTTGTGAAGCTCTCCTTACATCTAGATTCATTTAAAATGTTGCATTAAGCATGAATTAATACTTTATCAATTTTCAAAATGTAAAAAATGGAGAATTTATAAATATTTTCTAGCCAATTTATTGATAATTTGAGATAATCCCTTTTCAATTTTTATTCAATCTTATAATTTCATATTTGAGTATAAGTATAAGACTCATCAACGATATCATATTTCATTCATATCACTATTTTAGAAGTAAATTTATATGCCAACATAAAAATAAAAAAAACACATATCAATATTTTAACTATAAAAACATTATATTTTCAAATAAACAAAATAAGTTTTATTTTTTAAGTATTAAAATTTTACATAACTCCTCTACAAAAGACTAAGATGATATAGTTTATGGCCTATATAAATTAAAAAAAGTCACATGAAAATTGAAAAGTTATGGTAATTTAGTAAAATCTAAACAGATCAAACAGTTAGAGCGGGTTAGGAGGATCAAAGCTAACCCGGCCCGTTTTTATACGGATTGATAAACCTTAACCTTAACCTGATCTGTATTTCAAACAGATCGGATAAGGCGGGTGAGAAACGGATGGAGCCGGGATGGCAGGCTAAGCTTAATTTTGTCAGCTCTCTGTAGTAGTTTTGACACGGACTCCTTGCACAAATCACCTCCTTGTCCAGAAAATGGCATTTAAAGATTTTTTAATGGGAAAACATTGATTAAACTTGTCATTTTTGTGCAAGGCCTCTCTTAAGATATTTTTATCTAGCACGGAGCTTGTGTGCAATGTAGCTAGACTAGATGGGTTCAGTTGGGCCCCCACTAAAGATGGGACTACTCACTAAAAGGTTAGAGATATAAACAGGCTGGTTCAAGTCGGGACCCATGGTGGATCTAGAAATATAACTGTTAATGTGAAGATGGAATGTGAACAGGTTTAAAATCAATTTTCTAATTTCAAAATCAAAACTGCTAGTGAGAAGATGGAATTAGAACCAAAATCATTTCCATATATGAGATGGGTCCAGAGGTAGCTAGAGAATAATTTGAAAAAGAATATTAGCTTTTATGTAAAATTTTCAAAAATTGAGAGAATATATCGAGTTCTTCTAGGTCCACAAGTCATAACAAGGTGCAATCAGACCCAAACCTAAACCCATTTATGTCACACGTCAACAGGGGTTAGAAACTCCGGATAATCAAAAAATGGAAGACGCATTTGCATCTCTATAAAAGGTACGGCTTATATTTCAATTTGGGTCAATCCATGCGTCTAACCCCTTGATCCATGATCACAAGTTTAACAACTCAATATTAAATAAGTTAATTAATATAATCCTCTATCAAATAGTTTGTTCCATTCAAATGAATGCAAGATGATTCATCGTCCAAGTCGACCTCACAGATGAATGTATGATAAAATTGGCCTTTACTGTCATGTTATGGTGAGAACTCCCCCAATGCACAAGGCAATGAAAAGGATGCCTTGTAAAGCCCACTTACAACTATGCCAATTATTAGGATGGCTAATCAGAGAGGTATGCAAAATATTAATGGCATTATATTGTTAAAATCCTTGGTTTAAGGCCCTCAAGATAGATGATTTAAAATTTTTATTTAAATCTAATAGTGAAAAAATACCTGATTTATGGCCTCATGATTGGTGATTTATCTTTATTTAAATCTAATAAAAAATATGCAAGCAGATTGAGTGTCAAATTTGGGCTTGCAGTCATTCAATGTTGATCGTCTAAGCAGACAAAAGAAAGAAATGAACCACATATAAGAATAACGTAGACAGTTTAATTTTCTTTTGAATATGCGTATATATATTTTTAGTTATTTAGACTAGAACATTGTGATTTGTGTGGATATGGAAACTGATATTTCTTTCTCTAAAAATAAAAGGAAACTGCTATATCAACTTAAAAATTAGCATGATAATATTGGGAGTTGATATAGAGTAAGAATTGACACATATTTATTTGTCAAAAAACTTTAATCAGATATTAGAATGCATTTGGCATTTTCGTTTCATTTTTTTATTGGCAACCAAAACTTCCATTAAAAAGGGAACGAAAACAAGGAGAAGAAAAAAATGGAACAAGAGCTACAGGAGCATTGTACCCCATACATCAGAATACTACATAATAATCTTTTTCCAAGAAAACAATCTATCAACTTTTTGTTTGGTTAAAGTATCTGCTATAAAATTTTTTAATTTTAACTCATGACGAAAGACTATATTTACTTGAAGATAAAGCTCGAATATCATTAAAAATGAATTGAAACTTCCAAGGATATACCCAATCAATTGCATTAGAGGAATCACTCTCCACAATAACACTGTCATTAAAACTTCCAGAAAAACATTGAAAAGCTTTCAAAATAACTAAAATTTTCACTTCGAATCACAGATACCCATATTTTTAGAAAACATAAATAAAACCTTACCTTTATAGTAATTTTGTTTCATTTTACAGTAATTTCTTAATGCCTTTACATTCAAGGGATGTAAACTAGCCAAATAGAGGAAGAAATCCAATCAAAAGCTCAAGGTCAAGCTTGGCTCAACTTGTTTTGTTCATATGCTCCAGCTCGAGCTTCGTAATACACAAATCAAGGTAAGATTAGCTTGAGGTCAGTTTATTATATTGTCAGCTTGATCGTATACATGTAACATAAAATATGAATAGTAAAAATATAGTATAGTGGTCATTGATAATAGATGGTCCCCATGAGATATAAAGGTAAATGTATAGTTATGATGTATAATATATAAATAGATAATATCATATCTATAGCAGCTTGGCTGGCTTGTTGACATCACTGCACCTTACAATTTAATGTTCCTTGGTTCACTTAAAAAATGGGTTAAAATTGCTTTGAATATGTTTTCCAGAGAATTCTTTTGCTCTTCTTGTAAGGTACGGTGCTAGCCTCATATGGATTTCTTGTGAAGAAGATTCACCTCACTCCAAATTTGTAAAACACCAAAGATGCTATGAGTTTACACATATTAGATCCAACAGCCACAAGTATTTTTCAATTTGCTCGGAATACGTAATGAATCAAACCCTTAATTTTGGGGCCTTCTATAGATGATAGGCGGTTTGGATTTTTATTATGGACCCCATATAAATTAAAAATTAATTTTTATACTGTAGACTTTTTTACAAATATGATCAAATATATGAGAAATCAACAAATGAAAATTAATCTGCTAGTCAATTTGAACCTTCTCAACACAATGATGGTTTGAATAGTAAGTGTGGGACCTGTAAAGTAAGTTTTCAAATAAAAAAGGATACCATAATAACACCATCTAAACGCTGTATTAGTAACGTTGTTGCACTGTGGATGATCAATGGCCAAGAGCTTTTTGCCATTTTTCTAATAATCCATGATGAATTAAGCTACTATATTTGACCTTCCTAGCTATTTTAGGTCTTCTAAAGAGATTAAACGCTACTCGGATCTTGCAGAAGGGACCCATAGAAATTCGTAAATAATGATCCACTAGTTTGGATTTTTTTTTGTAAATATCTCAAAATATATAAGGAATCAAAGTTGAGATTTAATGTCATAGCTGTTCTGCACCTTCTTAATATGACTAACAATTTGGATCTTGATTGTGGAACACATAAGGTAGGTTTTCACAACAAAAATGGCAACATCTAACTTACTGTAAAAAAAAATACTATTCATCCGCATATCAACGCATTTGTGGATTTTCATAGTTTGATGGGGTGAGGTCCGATTGAGCTTCTCTTCTCTTCCAATGACTTTCATATATTTGGAGAAATCCTCTCATACTATGGAATTTGTTTTCAAACATGGATTTTCTGCGAAGCCAAAGCAAATGGCCACGATGGGCTGTTGCCAAATGTGCCCTAAATCTTTAATTGAAAGGATCCGTGACTTGGCCCCTCAGAATCCATGGTTTTAGACAATATACATATTGATTCAATCGAATGGTGAGGACAGCTCTAACTAACCACAAATTGGTTATCGGGAAAGGGGAAGGAATAGGCAGTTTGGGGGGGGGATGCAATCCGAATTAAGTAGCCCCAAAAGTGGGTCCCGTGGGTCCTCACCCTACATAGCCATCAGCGCAGGACTCACAAGATGAAGATCAATACGTCCTACCTCATAAATGGGATTCACAGTGACAGACCCAGTCACCCAAATGTCCTTTTTCTTTTTGAAAAGCAGTAACAAAAACTTTATTAAAGGAAAAGGGGATAAAAAATCTCTCTGGAAGCATTTCTTAACATAGAAGGCAGTGTGCCCCTTCCAATCATCCACCCCACTTTGACCCACTGCTGCTCAAGGTGACCCCCACAGCCCTCCCACCTATCACATGATGTGATAAATGTGATAAATTTTTACTTAACAAAGTTATATAAAGTCTCAATTTGAAAAATAATCTATGCTTACCAGAATCAAAAAATACCAAAAAGTCTCATAATAAGGCTGAAGGTTCAAAGGCTGCACATGTTTTACCAGTTTTCTTTCACTCCTAGTTCACTGTATCAATAGCAGATTAACTCTTCCTCTCCCTTGCCATTTCTAGAGACGAGACTAATATCTCATATTTTGAATGTGGGATCGATCCATCGGTCCATTTTCATGTAATCAATGAGGCATCCATCCAGTGACCTTAAACCACCCACGTCACGGTCTACCAGATGGATGGCTAGGACACCACCGAAAGGTGGGCCTAAATCAATGATATACCCCACACGTCATTCCTACATCTATAATAAAATTATGCTCCCTGTCGCCACTGGGAACGGGCTGCAAAAAGAAACGATAAGAGGGAGGGATGTCGAAGTCCAATTCCAACAACGAAGAAGAAGAAGAAGGGGAGATGTCAAACTACAATTCAAACGAAGAGGCTCCTGATGATGGACCCGATTCCTTCAGGAAGGGCGTTCGGCAGAGGATCTCCGACCGAACCAAGGTCTCTCTCTCTCTCTCTCTCTCCAACCTTTAACAAGTTAAAATCTTTGATTGGTGGGTTTTCTCATCTGGGGTCATTTTGGTTTCTGTAGAAAGTTGTAAAAACGAAGGAGATGTTGTCAAAACAAGCCGTTCAAACCAAGGCAATTATTTCCGAGCAAGCGGTCAAGATTGCAAAACGGGCCGAAGAACACGAACGTTTTATCAACAAGGTACAATACCCTCTCCTCTGTTTTGGGCAATTCTTCTGCTTCTTGTCCTTTTTTTTTTCTCGTATTCTTCTTGTCGATTGCATGTCCTGATTATTTGGATGATTTCTCATTCTGGGTTCTTAATATTTTACGTTCATTAATCGCCTGGGTAGTTATGTGTGGCATTCTATTGGTTGGTCTGACTAAATTGTCTTGATATTTTGAATAATCGTTTGGGTGATTGCAATTTATCACATGAATCGTTTGGGTGATTATTTTGATAGGTATTTGTTTCTTACCTCCGTGTATTCTTATGTTGGTGTTATCATTCATTGCGTTTACGCATTGCTTGGATTGCATGATCACTTTAGTTCTCTGTTTTCCTTGTTCATGTTGTTGGTAACATTCTTTTACGTCCTAATTGCTTGGGCGAGTTTGTTTTTATTTATTTATTTTTGCTTGATGCCATCTTATTCGTGTCATTTACTTATCATCTTGTGTAAATTTGATAGTTGATTATTTGTTTCTTTATGTTAATTTCAATCCGTTTTTTCACATGTTGTAAACATTTAGGTTGTTTGGATGTTTGAGCTTTTGCATGTAGCTGACTTTAGGTAAAATGGATTCATATCCTTCCGGGAAGTTGTTTGGGTTGGTAAGGAATCCCAGAAAGGTGTTGTTGCAGCTAGATTCTTCAGAACTTTCCACTCCAAATTATAAGCATTGACACTTAGTTAGGCTTGAAGCAATGATGCTTGATATTTATTATTTATTTATTTATTTGTTTGTTTTTTTTTTTTTTTTTGGAAAAAAGCATCCTTTGCCTCAATTATTTATGAACATTCAATTGCAGCTTGAAGTGCTTGCGTTTATGTTTATTTTATGTTGTTTTATTTCATTTGGTGTATTGTTTGTGATTACTTTCTTTTTATTTTGAACTAGTTACATTTATCTCATCATTATTTTTATAATCTTATTGATTGGTTTGCATACTTCTTTGTTTTTCTTTTTTTTTTTTTCTTGAGATATAGGTGACCCATCTCTTAGGAGTTCTTGGATTTGGTGGATTTTGCTTCTTGTTGGGAGCTAGTAAGTAATTTTAATTGTATACATCTACTTTTTTTTATATATAGGATTTAGCTCCTTTGGAGTGATGAATTTTAATAAAATTATTTATTTTTATTCTTCAGGACCGCAAGATATTCCTTATGTGTATTGTTTGTTCTATGTGACATTTGTTCCTTTACGATGGATATACTATCGGTTCAAGAAATGGCACTATTATCTTCTGGTGAGCACCACTGTCAGACTCTTGACATTCCATTTCTTTATCTTGCATCTCCATTGTTCTTAAAAGAAAATTATCTATCTTCTATTTTTGGCCTTGGAGTTTTGTTTGAGCCACTATCATCGATGATTAAGGTTGTGAAATGTAGTGGTTGGAATGTTGCATCACATGTAGCCAACTCCTATGTCTATGAATGTAAAAATTGCTTATATGGAATGTCCAAGGATTAATTGTTATTTGCCTACTCAATGGTAAGTTTACTTATTCCTTCTTTCTTTTTCCAACTGACATGGCAGGCTAATTTACACAGAAGCAAAAAGACCTTCTAAGTTTATGTGCTTGTTTCTTTATTGGAAAACTTATATTAGACTTTATAAGGTGCACGAGTTCCTTTTTTATAAGCCTGGAAATGAACCAGTCTGGGCCATCAAGCTTTCAGACTTGGTTTGTCAAAGGCTGGGTTTGGTCTCTACATTAGCGCAGCAAAATAAATAGGCTAGGTCTAGTGTTTTTGCAAAGTTCTGTGTTGTGGAAAGGCCGAGTGAGCCTAAATTTGTGGCCTGGTCATTGAATAGATCAGGCCTGTACTTGAGTTTCATTATCATCGCCAGTATAGAGCCCAAACGAAGCAGTCATTGACTAGAGCCCGTTGTACCTTATCACAGTGATTGGTGATCGGCTTGAATGTCACTCAAGTCAAGATGATATCTACTGTTTCATTCAATCAGGTCTGAATTAGGTTACACCTATGATACCAAAGTAAGAGTGCAGACGTTGGCTATAGGAAGGAATTGGACTAAAAAAATCCTCCAAAACTTAGAACCACTGGCAATTGGTATGGATGCTAAGGATCACAAAAAAGTTGAATGTGGGAAAGCTGTTTGCAGTAGAACCTCTATGTCAACTTCATTAGGTCCTTATTTGAGGGGTTTTTTTTTTTTTTTTTGTCTATGAAGACTTCAACAATTTAACGATAAACATCAAACTCATATGTGGGTATTACAGAACTAATGCAAAAATGTCAACAACTAGGCATTCTGCCTAGCCAATAGGAATTAAATTACCACTACAAGATCTAGGGTTCAGTATTTCTCTTTTGAACTTGAATGCCTGTGTGGAACTATTGCATACTTGGACCATAATTCATAGGACCCCCTTATTCAAGAGACTGGTATCTGGTAGGAGACAAAACAGTCAATCTCAGCTGATTTTCAGACTTTCTTCTGTAAGCCAAGTTGCTTGCTGATAACACAGCTACTTCTGGGTGTTTTGAAGGGTTAAGGTATCATTATCATGCAATGATTCAATTGCATGGAAACTATCATTCTGATCAAACTTTGAAGTACTATTTGGGCCTGTTACGAAGCATCAGTGAAGGGATTGATCTGAGTGTTTAACTTGATAAAATTGGGGTACTTTATTGCAAATCTGCTCCAACAGAGTGATAGCTTGCCGTCCTGCCATGAGTATTGCGTGCCTATCTGATCCATGCCTTTTCTTTGATATTTTCTTCTGAAAAGGCAAAAACCTAATGAAAATTCTCAACTTTCTTTTATATATGACCTTAAATGACTCTGAAACTAACTCCAAGAATGACTATGAATTTGAAACCTTTGATGGAAGCTTCTAAACGGACTGAATTTTTGCATTTCTTTCATTCGACCTTAAACAAGTTCCGGACAGAAGGAATTTTGTAAGCCAAAAGATTCAAGTAGAAAGCACTCTAGGGTGTCTTCCTATATGTTTGTGATATATGTAACAGTCTGAATATTAGGTTTCATTTCCGGGTCTTCAGACTCAGAACCATACAAAATTACACCCCATTTGATATTTTTCAGGTCTGAAACTGTGAACCTTGGCGTGGACCCAAATTGTGGGCGAAAATCTGAACCTTATCCAATTGGATTGGGTCCTTCTGGTAATTAGGAGCACATTCCCATCTCTAGGTACTAGGTGGCATGGTGACTGGAATCACTTCTTGTGAGCGCTTAATTTCCTACCCTGTAGATTGATCATACTCAGCCAGTTATCAGGTCAGTTTGATTAACGTCCAAGGGTCAGCTAGGCAGGCCAATGAGTCAATTTTTAACTGATTTATTATCAATATATAAATTTCTATAATAAGTAAAATTCAGGAAAATATGTAAAACAATAAACATATATGGATTCCCTGAAAATATTATATGAAGTTCATTTCAATTGTATTTTCAATATTTAGTTCTCATTTAAGTATATTGTTATTTCTTCTATTCTATTGTTTTCATTTGTTTTTAATATTTAATGTGAATATGCCCTTAGGGAATTCCTGCCAACTCGGAGAAACTAGAATGTGTCAGGCTGAGTCTCAAGTCAGTCAAGTGGCTCAACTAGATTTTGACTAAACTCTTTTGAAGCAAGTTCAAGATGATAACCCGGTCACCCCATGTCACAGGGCAAGTCAACTCGGTCAACCCTCCAGCTAAAATAACCAAGGGGAAAACTGAAGTCTAAAACGAACACCCAATATTGACCTTTGCAATCAGCATTGATAATGGCTGTCGAAAAGGCATATGTGAATATTGGTTCAGTTTCTGCATTTTCCTTTACGTATAGCAAGATGAATATCTGTCTTCCAGGACAAATTACTTATAATATGGGTCAGGTATTGTAACCATGTTGAATAAGAAATCACGTACCCAAACTTGTACTTGAGTCACTACAGTATAGGTTCAACATGAAGGACTGAACTGGTTTGAGTACTTGGATTCTTGTAACAAAAGAGCAGATGAGTAGAAATGGGTTTATTGTGGAAAATATTCTTCTCCTGTAGCAACCACATGATTTTTTGTTGTCAAGTCTTAATGACTTCTGTTTCTCGTTCTTCTCCATCATAGGATAATATTAGTCTGGTGTAATATTGGTGTGGTACAGTTCTGTGAACTCTGTTCTAACTATTCTTGGGATTTTACAGGATTTCTGCTACTATGCCAATACCATTTTCTTGGTTATGCTTCTCTTTTATCCGAGAAACGAAAAGCTTTTCATGGTTTGCTTTTCATTTGCAGAAGTAAGAACATCTTCATGCCCTTTTTCGTTTAGGGTTGACATTTGCCCAATTTTTTCATGGTTTGCAATTTACAACATGAATTCTGAAAAATTGAGGCTGTGTGGTCAGTCATGCTAGGGTGGTCTGTCCAAGATAGATTGGAATGGAGAAACAGAATTCATTTAGTTAACTCCAATATAGTTAGGACAAGGCTTTGATGATGATGATGATGATTTGCAATTACTTACCTCTTTCTGATTTCTGATTTCTGGATTGATGCAGGGACCATTGGCATGGGCATTGATTGTTTGGCGCTGTAGCCTGGTTTTCAGTTCTGTCGACAAAATTGTTAGTGTCTTGATACATCTTTTGCCAGGTGAGAGTTACTCTCTGCTGTGATTTCTGCAGTAATTTAATTGGGCTGTCAAGTATTTTCCAGTCGAGCTACTTGATGAGCAGTCATAACGGAACGGACCTTCCCTAACGAGTTTGCTAGGATGTCTTCTAATAAAATTACACATTTGGTGTTTTTCAACTGGAAAGAGTGCCGCCTTCCTAGAAACTAATAATTACAGAAACTCTGCAGGAGCCCAACAAATTTAGCATACATTTGTTTCTCCACTTGCTTGTGTTCTATTTACTCTCAAATCCAAGGATCAAAAAAGCAGTTTCGCTACGTAGCGGGCGATACAGAGTGGGTGCGGCTATACGTAGCGGCGTAACAATGTAAAATTTTTAAGTAGTCAAAAGAATTCAAATCTTATGTAGCAGTCTTTACTAGGCTTTAGACCATAGTGTCGCTATTTTCAAATTAGCATAGCTACCTCATCCACTATGGCCGATAATGCCTCAAATCTTTGTCGTTAAGTAAGGCAATTTAATATCTAGAAATTATCTATTGATTTGTTATCCTATTAAAGCATGGACTTCTAACATCTCTATGTGGAGTGTCTGATGGGATACTGTTAATGCACATGAAATCTATTCATAAGAAGGCATAATAAGGGATTTAAATGGAATATTGAGGCAAGAACTGCTTTGGTGCAAAATTCCAAAGTGGTTTGGCCTAAGGTAACTAGAAGATTAATTAAGAAGAATGGACTGAGAAAATGAGTTGAGTCATGAGTGTAACAAGGAGGTAGGAAGAGTTGCTTTGGTGGCAACAACAAGAACAATTGGCTTGAAGGCAACAAGGGTAGGGTTTTCTTCAGAATGACATTTTCCCCCATGGAAGGAACTGCATATCAAAGCTAGAAGCCTGAGAAACCTTATTCAAGACTGTTGAAATCAAGGGTGTTAATAGAACCCCTTCTTTATAACAGTCATTATAAATTATATCTGACATATATTACTGGACCATTATAAATTATTACCTGTTTAAATGAGCATTGGATTTTGGACCTGTATGGACATGGACCTATATCTGATGTCAATTGGGCCAAAAAGGGCTCATACCTAATTTTTGGCTTAGTCCTTCAGATAACCAGGCAATTCAATATTTAATTGCAGCCTTAGATGCAAATGTAGTGTGGAGCAAATCTTTGCCTTCAATATCACTAAGTGCTTATCCTCAAGTTGCCTGTAGAAAATTTATCTGGCTGTAGGAATTGGAACTGTTGTCTTCTCATGAAGTTCCATTCGATGCTCAAAAGTAGGTTCCATCGTACGGTAGTTAGGTCCTATTGTTTCAACTGATGGAGCATGGCCTAGCGGGCTAGTATCCTCCCCATTCTTGCAACCAAGAACTTGCTGGTGTACGTAAGTTATAGGTGTCATTTAGGTGATTTTTAAAAGCATCTATTTCTAGTGGAGCATTTTTTTTCCTCAATGCCTATATATTGTGAGCTTCTTGTGCCTGTTAATCATGTTTCAAATAGGATCCATGATCTTGAGATTGGAGGTAATAGTTATGATATGGCTACAGCATGCTTTGGATGATGAGACCCCTGTTAGAAATCTGGACTCCTGTTTTTGAGAATGGGATTGAAAGGCAGTCTCTTCCATAGATGCATATAACTCAAAAAATAAGGATGGTGATGGCTATATATTTGAGCCCAAATGAAATATAAATGAGATTATCTATCCCTCTGTCCTCTCAAATATCAGCTTCATTTGGTTATCTTTACCAAGTTCTGTGCATTACATGTTATTCTGTTAGACATTTGTTTTAATGACTTCCTCAAATGTGGTCATGTTGCAGGGATAGTCTTCTTCACTATTCGATGGTGGGATCCGGCCACCTTTGCAGCCATGCATCCAGAGGGGAAAGCAAGTAGCAGAGCTTCTTGGCCTTATGTAGAGGATTGGTCTTTTCTGTGGATATGGCTGTTTGTTGTTCCTTTGGTTGCTTACACCCTATGGCAGCTTCTTTATTTCCTCATTGTTAATGTACTGCGCCGACAAAGGCTGCTAAGGGATCCCGAGGTCATGACTTCTTACAGGTCTGGTTGTTCTCGCCCTCTTTGCCACCGCGGTCTTTAGCTGTAAAAGCCATCCATGCATCGTGTATTTTTGTGGATTTCAACTGAATATGGGTTGATTTTTAATGCAACTTTATGGTGACTGCTGACAGAGAACTCTCAAAGAAAGCACAGAAGGCTAACAACATCTGGTGGCGTTTGAGTGGATTGCTTGGGGATCAGAACCGCATGTTAATGTACATCTTGTTCCAAGCTGTCTTCACTGTTGCAACCATGGCACTGACTGTTCCCATCTTTCTTTCATATGAGATGCATGTCACGTTTCAAGTACTGAAGGTCTCTGCTGCCGTATGGAATGGTGGAAGCTTCCTTCTTGAAGTGATGCCTAGGCAGGTTGTTCAAAAGGAGAAAAGGAAACTTGAGATGAAGCCCATGCCTGTACAGCCTGACCAGTCCACTGTGGACGCTTTGGCAGATAACTGCAACCATGCCGACATCAATGACACCGAAATTTCAAATATGATTACTTGTGCCAACACCAATATCACATAAGATTCTCTGCACTGAGCCTAAACGATTTGGATAGTTTTTCACATGGGCTTCACCTTCCCTTGCTGCTCTTGCTAAGTTTTGGATGTGATATGATGGATAGTCTATCTGAGCACTGCCTTTGAAACGGGCTACTTGTTATGACATATAGTGCATGTGAAACCATCTTATCCCCGTGTATAAACTGTATGTATCCATGCATCTGATCTGATGCAATAGTTTCTTGTCGATATTTGGCGTGTAAAGTACAGAAGTAGGGGTTCAGCTTAATGTTCTGTGGAACTACCACAATAGCCATTCTAAGATGTCATAGAATACATCAAGTAGTGTTGTACTCAGACCTGCCATTTTCCATTGAAGTAGTGTTGGTTTGGGCTGCATTTTGCGCCTTTTTGTTTTCTTGTAAGGGTTGTTCGGTTGTTGTCATTTATATACGTAAATGACCCGCATGTGTGGGTTATGCATCATCATGTTTGTATGCGGTCATTTAGGCTTGTGATGCGTAAATAAGGTTATTTAGACACCAATGTGATGCATAAATAAGGTCATTTAGACACCAGAATTTTCAAATGAAAACAGGCGTGAAAGCAATTCCCTATCACTCATACAAAATAAGGTGCTAGGATACTTCTTCCATGGTGATTGCATTCTTGTTTGGTCCATCAACTTATTTTTTGTTATTCATGTGGGCTACATATTTGTAATCCAAATTATTTGCTTTGTTGAATAAACTAATAAACCCCAAGGTATTCAAGCAGATTATCTTAAATCTTCATAGATTTTGAATAATTTGTGAAAATGTGCTAAACTATAAATCCGTTTTTTTTTTCACTTATGTGGACTATTCAATATTCTTGTATTAATGGTAAATATAAGGATGTTTAGTTTCATATGTTAATTCTACTTGGATTCTTGAAAATTTTGTCAAAAACCTCCAGACATCTAAATCATTGGATGTACTCATTCACTCTAGAAAACGTTTTCCAGTATTTACATAATAGTTTTTGGAGATAAAAAGATGACTCTAAGGTAATCTAAGAAGGTCAAATTAATAACAAAAGCTCAAAAAATTCAGTAGTCTCCGCTTCACATATTCACCATCCATGGCATTGTCTGAAAGTCCAACTTGTAGTAGATGGGTCATCTACCAGGTTTATAATTGGTATATTGCACACACAGGTCCCCTTAGAAACGATCTTCATCCTTGAACTGTCAAAATTAAAGTACTTTCCAAAGAGTTGTTCATGTGCAATACCGACGTCACTTTGTGCGATATCCTAAGAATGTACAATATCCTACTACTAATGTATGAAATGCTTTATGGAAAATATTAAAATTTTGATTGTATTGAGGCTAATGTCAGATTTATGTCCAGTTGTACGGTCAATATTCCTTTCAAAATTAATAGATGTCTAATCCTAGACATACCCTTTCATTGAAAAGAAATGTGATGAAGATAGTTGAATAGAGAACACTCACTAATGAATGGAAACTATACAGTAACAATTTGATGTTTAGTAGATGTCCAATTCACAAACCTTTCATTCATATATTTGGTGGGTTCACATATTTTATTTGATTTAAGGCGGCATCACTGAGATGCCATATATCAAAATCAGATCCGTTGGATAGTACTTAGATCTCAGATTTATGACTATTTAATCAACCCGCAATATATAAAACTCCTCTAAACATATTAACCATCCATTTCATTGACATAGAGAATCTGATCATTAAACGACTAGTCCAGAACCGCTTATCTAGTGAGGCTAGTGGGTGGGCCTCACTCCGTGCCACTGTTGACCAAAAGGAACTCAATACCTTCCATGAAAGATAAGATGGACTGAAAAAAGCATCTTTAGTTTTTATGATTTAAGGACTTGGTTGTTTGCATTACAATACATAGCAATTAAATATATCGAATTTATAGCATAAGTATTTAAAAAGTGATTATCAAATGTGAATTTTCAAAAATGAGCATCTAATCATCTTTCCTCTTAGAAAAATAATTTTTTAAAAAGAAAATAGAAATGAATGCCAAACAATCACCTCTAGTAGTTTCATTTCTCATCTTGTTTTGATTTTGTGTTCCTAAAAAGAAAGGTTATTGATGCTCTTTTTTTTTTTTTAAATTCACCTTCGCTTTTCATTTTTAACGATAGGTTAAAGATACTCATTTTTTTAAATTCACATTCGATTTTCATTTTTAATCACTTATGGTGTGAATCTTGTGTATTCAATTTCAGTGTATTATAATGCAACCAAACAGACCCTAAGAGGTTTTCCCCTTTTTTAATATTTCCATCATAAATATATATGAACATTTTCTAGGTTTATTAGTGCAAGTATTTATTTAAGTATACGGTCTGCATATTTTTAAAATGCTAAACGACATAGATAGCACAAACAAATACATAACCAACCTCTATTGTCCAGTCCACAAGGGAACTGAGTTTGACCAAAACTCATTTGCTGACTGAGTTTCAGATAAGTTCCTAAATTCTTCAGCAAATTGAGTGAACTCAGCTTAAGCAGGACAAAATGAGTTTTTTAACCATGGTTTATGCATAACAATATGTATAAAATACACCTACTAAATTTACTGATTTGACAGCCACACAGGACATCTATACAGGATACTTGAAACTCGGTTGCCCTGCAGTCAGTTTATCTGCATAAAAGAAAGTATTTTCACTTGCAGGTGACTTACGTTGTCAATCTGATTTACCCACAATATATCTTGGAAGATCCAAATGGCACTGGGTTTCATACTTTCTGCCTTGAAAAGAGTATGCTGTACAGGGGCAAAGGTTGCATGTTATGATACATGTTAGCAAATATTCTGATGCCCCACTTCTGTACAGGAAATCTGTTGGACCGAAATGTCGCCCTGCTAATAATGACTCTCCAGACTAGTGATTCAATCACTGCGAATACCAATCTGATCTTAGCCAATGTTCCACCTACAAATGACTGGGAAAGCATTGTTATTCTTATTCTTCAGATTGGAAGATAATATAGCCAGGCAGGCCTTCGTTTGCCTTTCACATGGATAGATGTGTTCCTTCCTTAACTATCTACTAGAAAAACAACCCATGCACATCCAATTTGAAGATATCTACGTGAAAAAACGGATATGAGTGGGATACAGAATACACTTGCATGCTTGCATTGTTATATTACACACATGTTTCAGCTGTTGACTGGATGAAAAGAATGAGGGATTCTCAGATAATTGCTATTTTGAATTTGGGAGCTCATGTACGAATAGAGAAACTGGTTGTGCAATATTACTTCTAAGAAACGGGCAAAAGTAAAAGAAAAAACACTTATTGATCACTAAACAAAATGGATGAATTCTTGTATACAAACAAAAAAAAAAAAAAAAGATGTCTCACGGTACTGATCTTTTCAACAATATCAACAAAAAGAGGCTCTAACTTTTGTTAGGAGAATCTTCATACATATCCGTCTCTCATCATTTTTTTCGTGAGAACTCTAGGTGGGGCCCATCTATCACTCAATCCAAACCTTGCAACACGCATGAGACCGCATAATAGCAACTCGCCCCAACTTTCGGTCGGATCTGAACGTATTGGACTGTTGGATTGACTATATACCAATCCGAACAGAATGAATTTGTAAGTCATGGATGAAGGGATTAGGAATATGTGATTGAGACCAAATTTGATATGTAGGATGCTTTCATATAGATCTTTCCAACCCCCTAGTCTCATCCATGGGTGGGGTCCACAGTGGGCCCCACCAAAGAGTATGCAGGAAAAGTCAATGAGGGACGTATGCACAGGAAAAGGCCCCTTTTGTTATTAGATACTATGTCCTATTACACCATTAAGTTTTTAAGGAAACTCACTGTACCTGTAGCATATATGATATATGCGTGACATCTGGATAATGCAAACTTCAAGTCCAACTGTGGATGGAGTTTATAGCCCAAATGACACACCGATTGACCTGTCTAAAGCAACTTAATAGATTGCACATAGAACACATAGAACACCTGTCGAGATGCCCTTATAAGTACATGCATCTAATCGACTATTTTTTTTTTAGACAAAAAAATTAAAAGGATTCTGCATAAAACTGATAAGCATGCTTTTTCACAGTATGATCCGTACATGTGTCCACTGGTTGTGTGAGAAATATATATATATGTATGTGTGTATATATATCTATGGGCTTTGATCCTGTAAGAACTGTTCTCACGCACCTACCATGAGAACTTCTGACGGATCCCACTTATGCGCCCCATTTAGAGATGGGACTTGGGGGATGGAAAGATCCACGTGAGACCATCTCAAATATTAAGTTTGGCCCCAATCACATGTCCCAAACCCCTTCATCCGTGGCTCACAAATCCAATCCATTCGAATACGTGCATGGTCAATCCAATTGTCCAATAAATTCGGATTTGACAGAAACTTGGGGAGTGTGGCTATCAGGGGGGTCACTATGTATTACAAGGTTTGGATTAGATGATAAATGAGACCCACCTTCTCAAAAAAAATGGTAAGAACTAATTCTCATAGGATTATTTCCCATATATATGTATAAAGAGAGTGAGAGAGAGAGGAATTCTAAAAAAATGCCCCTTTCAAAAAGGGTATTTCTTCTCCATCCAACACATTCATGCCATCTCAATAGCCCTTTTTCTTTTCCCAAAACACAACCCCCACAAGTATCTCTTTCTTTTACTTTTCTTGATTTCCAATATGAATACAAAATGCCCCTCTCATAAAGGAGCGTTTTTGCCCTCTCTAACTTTCCACAAGAAGAGACATTCATACTTAATATTGCTTGAAGAGGGATCATTACATTTAAAAGAGATAGTAGGAAAATATAACACTTAGAGAGATAATAGGAAAATGTAGAAACTTGAAAAGAAAGATTTGAATTAAGAGAGAATGTTAGCTCCTCTAAAGAGGATAGTGATCATTTAAATAGTAGGCCCAACAAGTGAAATTGGGCATGGGCATTATTAATTGGTTGGCCCTCTTTCAAGGAGAAAAAGTGGGGAAGGTTAGTAATTATTGTTAGTTTCGATGTATTAAATAGAAAGGTTTTCAATTAATCTGAAGAGAGAGAGAAAATGTAGGAAATCAAGGTGCTGTATGACAACTCATCATGAACTCCAACATTAAATCGCTTCTCTTCCTATTCGTTCAAAAGTTGGGGCGCTGTACCTTTATGAAACACCCGCGCGTCTTATAGATATGCCTCATCACACTGGTGATGCAGTATAGACTTCAATGGCCACATGCGCAAGACACAAGTAAATTTAGGAATTATATGTCATTAGATTTTAGTTTTTTTTAATTTTATGAGTTGTATTTAGAATTTAGTTTCCATATTATGTAGTTTCCTAGTTTCATTAGATTTCTTAGGCCCTAAATTATTTTACTATTTATGCGGCATTATAATGAAGAATTATTTAGAGAGTTGATTGATTAAATTGTGGGTTTTCCCATTGAAATGCATCCTCATTTATTGTCTTTTTGGAGACGTTTGAAGTGTCTTTAGACACCCAATTGTACTTAGCACTTCCGGCGATTGTGCTTTGGCACCCCTATGTAGCCTAATCCTAAAGCCTGCATCAACTGGTCATAAGCCACATCAGGCTTGCTTTCTCCACTCAAAACCAATCAAATTGTAGAAGTGACGAAAGTGGCAAGAAGCCACTGTCAGTATATAAGCTTCAGATAAAAAGACAAAAGATGTGTCATACATAATCCAAGTTTCGGAATCTGCCAGTCACCAAAATGTGGGCCTGGTAGCAACCTGGGTACAAGGGCTGTGATAACAAGGCCCAAAATTGAATGTAAGGACCGACCCATGATAGGAAAAATAGCATATCTTATTTACAATACTGTCTTCTGCCTGTCAATTGAAAGCTCTGATTTAACTGATGAAAACTGGCAATGTTAGCATCCCTCCAAAAAAAAATTCACTTAGTTAAAATCATAGAAGTCAACTTGCACCTAGAAAATTGATTATTTGACTTTCTCAACAAGTTCAGTCACAATTATCGCTTGTTGATGACTTGTAGACTACATTTTGCATTGCCGTGTTGGAAAACTACAAATCCTTTTTGGGGATCACTACTCTGGTATACTCGGCAAATAAGGAATAAGAATGTTGCGTGTCTATTCCTACTAGCAATCTGAATGATTAACTTGGTCGAGAGAAATATTCTTTGGTTTCCCTGCATGCCCATTCCTTCCCACAGTGGTCTTCTTCACAGGATCATCACAGCTGCCGCCCATCAGCAAATGGCTCAAAGTCAAATAGGGCTCATATATTCCTTCCTAGAAATTTCGATCGGAAAACAGCTGGATCATTAGAAGGCAGGCCAGCTAATTATAAATCAAAACAATGCTGTTCAAGCAAAAGATTCTATGTCCTTAGGGACTTGAGCACCAAATCAGTGGCATGCAATTTCTTGAAGTCACGTTGGAGTAGTTTCAAGACTCTAGTTGCGAAGATGGAATCGTGGAATAGAACTAACCATGAATATGAAAAGAAATATCTCATGTCTCTGCCATATAAAACAGTTTGCTCGACAATTAAGACATGTGATTACACAGAAAAACATAAAGCTGGAACTGCACAATACAGAGAAAAAACTAATGTTTGAAAGACATGTTTGTAAAGCATCGACCTAAGGGGTCTAATGATACATATCAAAATACATTCACGATATTTGAGTTTTGAGAGAAACAATAATGGAGACATATAATGATGCATCTGGTAGCACAGCAGCATATTGATAATATACTGATAGAAGTAGTTATAAATCAACACAACATCTTCTACCCAAAAAAACGAAAAAAAAAAAAAATCAACGCAAAATCTGCATAAGACTAACCCCAAGTATTACCCAATGAAATATTGAGCATACCACTATATGTTCATGACATGCTAAACACTCATTAGAAGTGAATATGGTGACAAAGTCACCGATGCAAGTATGCCACACTCATTAAAAGTGAATGTGGTGACAAAGTCACTAATGCAACACTCAGTGGTGACAAAGTCACTGATGCTGGAATCAAAGGGCTCACCAGATGCAGAGAGAAGCCGAGAAAATCATCTTCTCTGTATTCAGAAGTGCATGTAGTGAGCCATCTGAGGCTGGAATTGAGGGGCTCACCTGATACAGAGAGAAGGTGATAAAAACAAATTCTTGATTTGGTAATTATCATATTTATCACTAAACACATTGACATAAACTTCCCACTTTGTAAAGTTGGCTTTGCCAGGCCATCAGGGTATGAAATTAATTGATGTGAAGAGATGAATCTGGTCAGAAACCAGAGGCTAAAACATTGGAGGACTTCCCCACAAAAGATCTCTTTTGGCCCTTTATATACATCAATCTTTTCATTTTCCTTATACAAGAAATATTCAGAAGCAAAATGACTGTCATAAAACAGACTGATTAGTCAAAAAGGTTCCATCTTCTCAACTGCAGATCTTGACTTAGAGCTAGTCGAAGGCTTTGGAATAGGAAGTCTTCGAGAATGATTGATTGAGGAGAAGATCCATTAAAAGTTTAAGATAAAAATCTACCGTCAATAAGATACTAAGAATGAAAACAGTTGCAGCTGCAAAATGATAAAAATGAAAAACTCCATGTTTGAATGAACTTAGCAGCAGTTACAAGGGTAAAGTAGTAAAATACTCATATCAGGATTAGATGCTCCTACAAAGTGCAGACTCAGGGTGCCCCTTTAACGTCCTCCATTTATAGAATACAATTTAGAAGCCATTGATCAAAGAGGCAATCATATGCTGCCGTCAGTATGGTGTTAACATCAGCTTAGACTTGATCTAAAATGTGGGCTTACCATTGTGTGATGTAACCCAACTCACTCATATCACATGCCTCCCTATGTTTAGCTCATGGCCCAAATTTCACTTGAATCAGAATGATATAAAATATCTAATCATGTTAGAAATATGTAGACCATATACAGTCAGCCCAATGGATCGTATCATTCTAGTTGAAGTGAAAATGGGTCCGATTCATTACAGAGGTGATGCTAAATATAAGCGGCTTTGATCATGCAGAAGTAGTGTCAACATGGGTTAAATCAGGTGGTCAGCCTCTGTTAGCACCATACTGATGACAGCACAAGATAATTTCTCCCAATCAAATGGTTAGAATCTTCCAATCTAGAGATTCTTAGAATAACGCATTCACATTGGGCAACTCCTATTATCCGTGCAGATGAAGCCCAAGCTACACAAAATTGCAGCATCCTAAACTTGTGCATTGTAGAAGTTTCAGTGTTCGGCTAAGCAAGTGGCACACTAAAATGGTTAAGATCATTACCAAAAAATCAGACATGTATTCTCACTCTAGCTTTTCTTTAGTTAAAGGTTCTAGTAGAATTGCTACAACGAGACTGATAAAACACAGTTCAAGTAGCATCTATGAAAAAAGTGAAAAAAAAAAAAAAAAACCCGGCAATGGCATCCAAACACACCAAACATTGCCGGCAGAACAGATAACCATCCTTTCTAAAGAGCATTTTGAGTAGCAGGTAAGCCCATTAACTGAATCAAGCATTGATACACATCGCAGCACCTCCACCTTTTCGCCCAATATCATTTCAAGCTCAAAAAAGAAATGCACTGGATATGAATTAGGGCAGGAAAAGACACCCTAAATAGGGCAATTGTCAGCTTTCAATTCATAATGATTGTGTTGATTTTAAGGAAGACGAGCAAACGTATCACCACGTTCAAATTATCTCAGTCAAGAACCTGCAAGATGGACAATTGAATAACCTGTTTCAAACCATGAATTCCCAACCCAATCAGATGGGTACAATCACCCAATCAAGGAGAAATCTACCCATACAACTTCAAATCCACCCCACCTAGAGATGGGCCGTACAATACATCTCTGTAAAACCCCAGGGACAAAAAGGGTGGTTCTTGTTACTTTTAGATAGATCCACCTGTAGCAATGGTTTCCTTCACACATGGGAAATGTGTACCTTCTCATGTCGCAAATGTTTACATGCACATACAGCATTTTTCCCCAGAATTACAGTGAACAACAAAAACAATCAGGTTATACATTTTCTTATTGCTGGTGTTGGCAGCTTTACAGTCTAAGAAGCATAGACACGGATACGGGACACGGATACGACACGACACAGACACGCCGATGCGGCATTTCTCAAAAAAGTAGGACACCGACACGTCGGGGACACGTTAATAATATATATTAATTTTTATATATAATCATCTACTAAAAAACTAATATCATTTTAACTTTTTTAATCAATTTAGCAATCAACAAATAAAAATTCAACTACCAACTAACAAACATATCAAATTATTAAATATCAATACAACACTAAAACATAATTCATAATCATTAAACATGAAATATCCATAGTTCCATAAAATCCATAAAAAGAAAAAGGCGGATCATCTCTTTCCCCTCCCTAAAAAAAAAAAAAAAAACAAAAAGCAAAAAAGAAGCCAATCTTGAGGCCTATTCTTTAGTGAAATATTTATTTGTCTTTTGCTTATGATATGATTGATATTTACAATCATATATTTTTCCATGATATAAAATTGTTATATATCAAGTTTACAAGTTTTAATAACCACATATTAACAAAGTGTCCAAGAGATATTAGCCACATGTTTATTTTTTATTCATAGACACGAGCTAGAAATTGTGTGACACGTTGCAAAAAGAGTGTCAAACAAGTGTCCGAAATTAAGATTTTTAGTTCTTAATTATGGACACGCCTAAATAGTATCGGACACGTGTCTGAGAGTGTCCGAGGAGTGTCGGTGTCCGACATGTGTCCGACACGGACATGTCACTTTCTTAGAAGTGTCCATGCTTCTTAGTTTACAGTGATAGAGATGCCGACATCCAGATTCCAACCAACACATTTGCAGCATGTTAGGAGAACTATAGAAATCTAGCCAGAAAGAAGGTGCTACAAGCCCAAAGGAACAAAACATTCACGGGCTCCAATCAATGATGCTACTCAGAGAACCCAAACAGGTCTCGCTTACGATTTTAGAACTTTGGGGCCTCACTGAATTCCTACTGAATTTCTAGGACTTCATATGAATGGAGATTTTATCAATTGGATTTAATTCCATGGTGTGAAGGTGTAATAATAATAATAATAATAATAAATGCCTAATAGGAAGGAGATCCCAGGGTTTCTCTGTAAACAATGCAAACAGCCTCTAACAAAAATCCAACAGTAATGGTAGTGTAATAGCTCAAGGGAGACAACAAGTAACAGCTTTTCCATCACAAAAAACCCCATTCAAAGTAATTGGAATAATCCAATATTGTGAAAGATACTTCAGGTGCAATATCCATCTAAAAGAAACTTTAAAAAAATAGATGAGAAAAAATTAGAACATAAAAGCACGGGGAATAGAATGAAGCAATATTTACAGCATAAACAGACTTATTTGTATTTCTCCAACCTGTGACAAATTGAGAACATATAAAATTGGTATTATTTTCTTACGACCGAGTACACTGATTAACACATGGAAAGTGTCTGCTGTAACTTTCACAAGCAATTACACCAGTAACGAAAGCACTGCATGAAGATAGTATCAAATTAACTGGGATCAACTACATGTTACTATGATTGACAACAGCAGGAAAAGGTGGATTCATTACAAGGGAAACAAAATGTTTTGTAACATACCGATCAGCTTTATTGCATAGCAATGAGAAGCAGCAGCTGAGGAAAATACAAGAGAAAGCTCTATCATCTTGGAGACTATAAACATTAGTGCACTTGATATGTTATCCATCCCAATTCCTAAGCAGGAAGACTGTTTCCTTCCAGACTTAAAAAAAAAATAACTCAACCTGGCTCGACAGCAAGTAGAGTTTCATAACACCAAAAAAAGGGATGGTGCTTACTCTCATCGCAACCTTATAGTTTCATTTGGAAAAATAACATTTGGATTTCGTATGTGAGGATTCGGCGTTGCTAACTCCTTCCACTTGGCTCCAGTGCCATGAATGCGTGACGAAATGCTCCAGAGAGTCTCACCAGGCTGCACTGTTGTGGTCGCTTGTGGAGATTTAGAAACAGCCTTGGATTTCATAAATGGATGTTTATTGCTTTTTCCCATTCCACTCGCAAGCAACCAACGGGAACCGGATTGTTGTTGGGTTGTGGTGCCCCAGAGCTTTTTCTTGCCAGGTTCAGTTTTTAGACCTGCAACATGGACTTCAGTAATTTTAAACTGAGGCACAACTTCCTCTTCCTCTTTCTTCTCCTCTTTCAGTGGTAGTTCAGGTTCATCAGCTTCTTCACTGTTTCCATTCAATGAAACATTTCTGTAGACTTTGGGCTTGGGAGGTATAAAAACCCTCTCTACTTGAATGAGAGCAAGCATTGGAGTCCCAACGGGCTCATAATTGCGCAGTGGATCCCGGAGCTGTACCATCAATGCTACTGTGAAGTTGTTTCCCAATAAACCACACCTTCTACTGGAACCTTTGGCTCCACTTTTGTCTCCTTTCCACCCCCCACTGGCAAATTCTGTACTTCTAGCGCGATGTGCTGCAAGGATTTTCGACATGCGGCTGCTATCTCGTTCTTCTTCATCAACTATTCCAGCATCTAGTCTCATCCACTCATCAAGTGTTATCGACAGACCCATCAATCCATCAACATCCCCACTACTGTCCTTGATGTCCATCAACTGCAAACCGGCAGCACCTTCCAGACCAACAGACCCACTGCTCTTGGCCATCATTCCTGCAAGAGCTGAAAATTCCCCAACCGACTGAGAGCTAATATTTGCAGGTGCGTCCTCATCTGACATGCCAGACTGTATCCTCAAGCCCTCCATTGACAGTGCTTCAATTTTATCCATTGCCAACGGAGCAAGGTCATCCAGTGAAACATATTCTGAATCCATACCTCCAATTAAAGAAGTCGAATTGGATGAATTCTTGCCTTTCTTTCTCCCACCAAATGCATCTTGTTTAGCATCTGATAGCACCTCTGGCCTTCGAGGTCGCATTGTGTCCAGCCTGTAAAAGGAAAATACCGTAGAATATGAACAAATCTTCCATGAGAGGAAAAAGAGGTGAAAATGAAGGGGAGACCTCAGACCCAACAACACAATTATCTAAAAAAAAAAATAACAACAACAAACCTCTCGCATGCCTCCAGAGCAGGTACAGCTTCCCACGCAACCTGTTGCATCGTCTTTCCTGTAATATCTTCTAAAGGCATTAATTTGTTCGCCTGCATCGAGAGCTTCTCAATCCCAACAGCAGCCAAACCCTGTAATATTTCCATGATACCAGAACCCATTTCCACCGGGACTACGACAGGACTAGAAACCTGCATAATCAAGCTTCCATTGTTCTTAGCATTATTAAAAAGGGAAGGATTCATTGACCGCAGGAATCCTCCATCCTTTGTTTGAACAAATGGACCTAACCCCTCACCTAGAGGTGGTAAATCGAATGGCCCTTCAGGAGGAAGATCAATAGGGCTACCGAATCCATCAGTGCTGCCGGGTGCGCTGCTCAAGAAGGAATCCTCATTCAAGCCCCACTCTTGCATTAATGCTTCTGCCTCTGCATCTTCCAGCATTTTGGCTCTTGTTTTACTGTCCATTGCCTGAGTCACTTTCTGATGCTCAGCTTCAGCAGCATGAACGATTGATGAAAGGTCAAATTCCTCAGACATGTTCCCCAACTCCAGCTGAACAGAATCATTATATGATTCCACCTCCATTTCCTTTCCAAAATCAAGACCAAATATGCCACCTCCACCAGCTAGAGATTCCTTCTCAAACTGCCTCAATAGGCGCTCTCTAGGAGATTCCGGATCACTATCAGAGCTCAACCCAAATGGACTGTGCTCAATCCCAAGCATACTTAAAAACTCACTAGCAACAGTTGCTGAGGCATCATCCAAGCTAAGGGACTTGCCCACCTTACCCTTTCTATATTTCGATCTCATCTCTGAGTAATTTAATTGCACAGGAGTCTCACATTGAGATTCGGGAAAATTCAATTCCTCTACCTCAAGAATTGAGAGATTACAAAGAGCAGAGTCTAGTTCTTCCATGACAGATTGCTTTGTTAACAGGGCGGCCTCCTTGGACTCACAGCCAAGAAGAGAAGACTCTTTGGTATAACAATCTCTAAAGGACTCATATTGTGGATCAGGATTCATAACCTCTAAACCATTCAAGCCTTCCCCTTTGCTTACTTCACTGATCTCAATTTTTTCCACTAGGGTGGTGTCATTGGCGTCGTCGTGGGTATCCTCTTCTACTTCAGCTGCATCCTTCGCAGCGATCTCAATTCCCTGTTCGATCACCGTAAAATCAGGGTCCTCATCATCATTTTCACAAGCATCTTTCATGGTATCCAATGAAAAGGGCAATTTCGTTTCATGGTCAGAGAAAAACGCATCGTTTTCGGCCTTAGAATCAACCAGAGCACCACCCAATTCACCCTCCTCCAATTTCCAGGTGGTCAGCTCCTGCCCCACATCCATCGACCCCGAAACTTCAGACCTTGAACTGGGCAAAACCTCATGAAGGACCTTAACCTCTTCTATTGATCGGGACCTCCGGCGCAGGTTGCGCCCCGCGCCCGGAAGGGCAGCCTGGGCATCAGCCCTGTCATAATTCAACATTGGTTTCCTGTTCTGCTTTGAATTTGGGAATTCAGAATTCATCTTCTTCTTATCACTACCAACCAAATCATCTCCTAAAACCAAGTAGCCAAAACTTACATTCAAAGTGGCGCCTTTCGCCTGCCCCGACAGCTTGAAGCTCGTCGTCCACCGCCCCGAGCTCTTCTCCTCCTCCAGCTCCTCCAGAGTCAGCGGAAGCAGCCGCGTGAGATCGACCCGGTGCTTCCCGAGATCGAATTCGGGCGCGCCCGCGATGGAAGCGCAGACCATGAAGTACTTCGCCTCGTACTTAGCCGAATGGTGGGGGCCGTTCCCGCTCCCATACACGGAGCAGGTATACGACAGAACCTCCTCAAATTCGACCACCCCATTAAAAGCCCTCGCCGGGCGAGTCTCCGGGCCGCCATCCCGCCGCCTCCAGTGCACGACAAAGCCGACCCCATTGAACTCCGGCGCAAGCCCCTCGATCGAGTGCACATGGAGGGAGAATCTGCAGTTGAATCGGCGGTGGCGAATGTGGGAGAGGGCTTTCAGGGACTTCCAGCTCCAGATTGAGGAGGATTTCTTCTCTTTCTGAGGTTGGTTTTCTCGAAGCGGCTTGGATTGATTGGTTTTGGGGGGTTCTGGGAAATGGGTTCTTCCGGCAGAGACCGAGCGGTGGGTGGAGGAAGACGAAGAGGGGAGGGTTTTTCTGGGAGTGGGGTTTTTGTTGAGATAGAGGGCTCTGCTCAGAGCTTCGATTTCATGTAAAAGACGCTTGTTTCTGGGGTCTTCTGCAATGGGGTTTCTCTTCTCCATTCGACCAAACATGATCCGTTTCGTTTCGAGTTTCAACACGAAAACGAGATTGAAAACGATGAATGGAAAGATTGAAGCAGCCGAAAAGAAGGAGAGAGGAAGATGAGAAAGCGAAGATTTAGCTGTTGATTAGAAGAGAAGATGGAAACGAAGATCTTAGATTGATTTGGCTTCGGCAACTTTGCAAGGAAAGCAAGGGAGAGAGAGAGAGAGAGAGAGAGAGAGAGACAGAAGGGAAGAGTTTCTTCCTACATGGGTAGTGTCGCTTGAGTTTAAGGTCTTGTTATTGCTATGTGTGCGTCTTCCACGCATTTGTGGAAGTGCTCTTACATGGGAGCAAAACAGGCAGATTAGATTTGATTTTCGGGGAAATCCCTTGTAAACAGAGTCTTAAAAGTGTTTTATCAGTTTTTTGTTCGAAAAAATGGCCGTGTGAAATTACATGTTTAAGAAAGGCTAATAAGTTTTCTAAATCTTCTTTCGAATAAGTTCTATCTTGTAGTCAATTTGGTGGAGTACCTCACCAAAAATTATTATAATGACAATATCAATGACTAAACTCTTCTTCTTTAAAATTACAATGCAATATTATTTAATTTATTTCCACCCTCATCTCTTCGTCTTGCTTAGTCGTAGAAAAAGTCAACTCGGGCATATTTGGGTATTTACGTGCATAGATATCGGTGCTCAGTCACATATTACTCTTAATCGAAGTTCATTATGAGCAATGTTAAAAACTAGTTGTTTTAACATTGTTAATGTTTGCCTAATACACTTTATTTACCTACTTATACTCACTCTTAAGCACAAAGATTCACATTCACATTATATTTGTTACTTAATACAATCACATCTAATGAAAAATTCACATTTTTAAATCTTCACATGCATGTATCAACAGCACTTGTGTTGGGTTGTTCCAAGTATACACATTCATATAAAACTGTACCATTGGCATTCATCTTTAACTTCTAAATGTGATATTCTCTTGTCACTTTACAAAATATACAAGATATACAAAATCAGCTCGTCAATGTGATTAACATGACTCCTAAAGTTTACATGTACAAATGGAATCTCCCAAATGCAATACAAAATCTCCCTAGCCTTTTCACGTCCCCTTCATATTCAGATCTCTCCGGTGTTGTTGCTGCTGGTTTGGTTTTTGTGAAGACTGCAGCAGAATGAGCATAAATAGATTTGCCCGTCACTAAGTGGGGCAGAGATCAGCTTTGGCTGGAGGAGGTGGATGAGGGAGCTGCCGGGGAGATTGGGTGCTTAATGGAGAAGCAAATTGATGGGATGTTGATACATGCAAGGAGAAGGAGCAGTGAAAGAATGAGGGGAAGTGGTAGAAGATGCAGGAGGAGGCGAATGTGGTAGATGCAGTTGAAAAGTAAAATCTTCTAGAATGTGAGATCGGACTTTGAAAGTGCTGGTGCGAGCAAACTAGGCCATTAGATATTATTCTTGAAGAAGATGCTATTGATGTTGGAACGATAAAAGAGATGAGAAAGGGGACATAATGAAAAATAAATTCTGAAGGAGGGATTATAAGACAATGAGTATTGATATCACTGCTTATGAATTATGTCTACAATTTAAAACAAAAAAAAATTAGTTTAAGAGACCACTCTAAGCCATAAATTTGTTTGAGATCCTTTTTGTTTCATGAAAAGTTTAAGAAAATCTTTTTCAGGAAAACCACCTTGATTCAATTTGCTAGTATAATTTGCCTTCTTATGTACAAAAGCGACTAAGATTTCACTTTTCTATGGGATTTACAGTGAACCACCAAACTCATGCCAGAAAATTTTAGTTATGATCTTTTAATTAAAACATGGTAAATTAGGTAGATATTTGTTGCAAAGCACATTCAAACTACAGTATCTCCTTAACTGATGTTATGGAAACTCTTTTATTAAGCTGTTGGCCACATTGTACAATGGGGATGTCTTGAAAGTCATGATAACAATTCAAATTTCAAAAGTAGAAGCGAAAGGTCTAGAAGGAAACAGCCAATTAAAAAAATTAAGAAAATAACCCAATTCACATAATCATCATACCCTTCTAAGGTTTTTCTTGCTGTTGAATGGCCAAAGAATTGGACGGTCTGGATTAGGGGGAATATATGACAAGTGTAGATGGCAATGATGGCCTTGTATGTTATAATGTATAGAAAACTAATATGAGAACTAAACCGTTCCATTGCATGTATTCAAACAGACGTACACCTCGTGAGCACCCCCTCTCTATCTTGATAACAATGCATAAATCATGTCCTTTCAATTGAAGTTCTTCCAACTGTGATTTTCCACAAGTCTTGAGAGAATTTGGTCTCTGCCTTCATTTGTTCAGGGCCCTCGATAAAGTTTGACCATCTAATGTGTAGACAAGAATAGCCTGAGCACCAATTCAAGTGCTCCTTATGTTCATGATAGCAGTGCTAGATGTTCTTGTCTTGCTTACAAGGTTAGGTAGGTGTCATATTTCTAGCTTCATTTGGACCCTCGCTTGCATTTTTTAATCATATTACTTGGCCGCATTTAAATTGCATTGAGAAACATTGTATATTCAAGTAATAGTAGTTTTCCAAGTTGTGATACAGGTGAACAAAAAACACTGCGGGAAATCTCATCAAGGTGGACAGTTACAACTGATCAATTAGAGGTATATAATCACAGTGATAGGTGACATTCAATCCAAGCCCAAAAGTCGAGGATTGAGAACAAGAAAACTACTGAGTCTGGGTGACCCTAAAAAAATAAATCTAAGTTATGTAAGCCAAATGGCTCCTTAGGAAAAACTTTAACGGATTAGATTTGTATTCTAACGGAATGATTTGTATTATGAAAGACAATTAATTTAGGGTATACCTGAATTCATTGCGAAATGGAGAGGAGATCTACAATCTTAACTCTTTCAGTCTTCACTTAATGCCTGCTGATTGATGGGTATGCCAAGTACTGATCTCTGTATGAAGATGAGAGAGTTCCCGAACCATTTATAGACTGCGTTAACGCTTTCCTCCCCATCAACAGAAAGCTTTCCATTATCGCACGACTGGAGTATTTTCAGGAACATGGTTTTAATGGGAAGATGTTGTTATTGAACGAATCAACATAAGTGGTGGTCATATGGGCCACCACCCATGATATCCAACAATCTCCCACTTGGTCCATATGACCACCATTCATTCCTTTTTATTTTATAAAACTTGTTTGCAAATATAAGAAAAAAAAACTTTGAAAGAAATAACTCTAACTAATGCGCATCATTTGAAAATACCGGTTTTCATGTCAATTTAATGTTAAAAAACTTTTAATCTGGGATAAGGTTAGTCTATTAATGCGAACTGTAGCGGTTACACATCTTAAGTGATATGCTTCCTTCCACAATCACAACATTAATATTCTCACCTAATCTACCACTTAATGAGTATCTTTAATATGACTTACTTTAATGGGAACTATAATGTCATAATACTTTTATATTCTTACTTTATTTCACAATTACCACATGTGAGTGCACAACAAAGCAAGAATTGCAAAATCGTTTCTTTATTTGATCAATATATGTAGTGTCATACATCATTGACTTTTACAAGGCATTTCATTCAAGCCCATATTTATTACATGGTCTTTAAAATCTTTTGGCGCCAATGCCTTTGTCAATGGATCAGCAATCATGAGCTTCGATGGAGCTCCAACAACTGATATTAAACGATCTCGCACTTTCTCTTTAAGTACAAGATACTTTACTTCCAGATACTTTGATTTACTGGAACACTTGTCATTTTGAGCGAAGAGCCTAGCAGCGTTATTGTCGCAATAAATCTTTATCGATTCAGATATACTGCCCATAATTTCAAGTCCCATGATGTAGTTACGCATCCATAATGCGTGACCTGTGGCTTCAAAACATGCCACATACTTTGCATCAAATGTAGATGGAGTGATTGGCGTCTACTTTGCACTCCTCCACGATACTACGCCGCCAGCCAACAGAAAAATGTAACCTGACGTTGACCTTCTTGTATCGAGACATCCGGCAAAGTCTGAATTTGAATATCCAATGACCTCCAGTTGATTGGATCTTTGATATGTGAGCATATATCTTTTTGTTCCATTAAGGTAACGCATCACTTTCTTGACAGCTACCCAATGAGGCAAGCCGAGATTACTTTAATATCGACTGAGCATTCCAACTGCAAAGCTAATGTCTGGCCTCATGCAAGTTTGTAGGTACATTAGACTTCCTACTACTGCTGCATAGGGATATTTATTCATTTCTAACTTTTCTAAGTCAGTCATGAGGCATTGTTCCTTACTAAACTTGTCTCCCTTAGTAATAAGTGCATTTTGTGGTCTGCTACCTTCCATTCGAAAACGTTTGAAAATAGTTTTGACATAAGCTTCTTGATACAACCCAAGTAATCCTCAAGATCGATCTCTAAATATCTCAATTCCTAATGCAAAGGTTGCTTCACCCATATCTTTCATATCAAAATTATTCTCAAGGTATGTTTTAGTTTCTTGAATCATACTTAGGTCATTACTGGCTAATAAAATATCATCTACATACAGGACTAAAATAAGAAAATTGCTCCCATTGACCTTGAGATATATACAATAGTCAACTGGATTTTCAGTAAAACTGAAAGATGTAATAACATGATTAAATTTTAAGTACAACTATCTGGAAGCTTGTTTTAGTCCGTATATCGATTTCTTTAATTTACAAACCAATTTCCGTTCATTACCTTGTTGAATAAACCCTTCCGGTTGTTCCATGTACACTTCTTCATATAGATTCCCATTTAAAAAGGCAGTTTTTACATCCATCTAATATAGCTCTAGGTCATAATGAGCTACAAGTGCCATAACAATTCTAAATGAATCTTTCTTAGACACCGAGGAGTAGGTTTCATGATAATTGATACCTTCTTTTTGAGTGAGTCCTTTCGCTAAAAGTCAGGCCTTAAAACGTTCAACTTTCCTTTTAGAATCCCTTTTGACCTTAAAGACCCATTTACAACCAATTGTTTTGGACCTTTTAGGTAGTTCAACAAGATCTCAGACTTCGTTGATAGACATGGATTCTAACTCTTCATTCATAGCATCTAACCACTTATCAGAATTTTACTTTCTACTGCCTCTCTAAAAGTCTTTGGATATTCTTTAATTCCAATATTTGATTCTTCGAGATATACAATATAATCATCTACAATAGCTGGTCTTCTCATACGAGTTGACCTTCTCAATTCCTCCGGATGTTGTTCAATAATAGGTGGTTGTATTTCAAAAGTTGGTTGTATATTTTGAGGAATCGGAACAACAGATCGTTCTGGGAAAACCTCTATATCAAGTGGAATCATTAATCCACCTTGAGAAGAGGATTGAAGCTCATCTTTAATCTCTTTGTATTTAATATTTCTAGCCTTAGAACTCCCACTGTTTTCATGATTCTCCAAAAACTTAGCATTATTGAACTCAATTATTCTTATTGAATGATTAGGACAGTAAAATTGATACCCTTTAGACCTCTCTGGATACCTAATAAAATATCCGCTTATTGTTCTAGGATCTAACTTCTTTTCTTGTGGGTTATAAACCCGCATTTCAGATGGACATCCCCAGACTCGAAAATGGTTTAAGCTGGGTTTCCTACCAGTCCATAACTTAAAAAGAGTTTTAGGAACTGCTTTAGTAGAAACTCTGTTTAAAATATACATGGTCATCTTTAGTGCGTCACCCCACATAAATGCAGGTAATGATGTATTGCTAACCATACTCCTAATCATACCTAAAAGAGTCATATTCCTTCTTTCAGCCACTCCATTCTGCTGAGGTATTTTAGGCATTGTATATTGCGCAACAATACCTTCGGATTCAAGGAATCTAGCAAACAGGCCTGGATTACAACCTGTTTCAGTGTACCTACCATAATACTTACCACATCGATCTGATCTTACGATTTTGATCTTTCTATCTAATTGTTTTTCCACTTCTGCTTTAAATATTTTGAACATAGTCAAAGCATCAGACTTTTCTTTAATAAGATAGACATAACCAAAGCGTGAGTAGTCATCTATAAAGGTAATGAAATATTGTTCTCCTGTAAGATAAGGTATATCTATTTTTCCACAAACATCCGTATGGATTAACTGCAGGAGTTCAGAACCTTGTGTGGCAGTTTTCTTGACTGTTTGAGTATGTTTTCCTTTAATACAGTCAACACAGACACCGAAATTAGTGAAATCAAGGGTTGGTAATAACCCGTCCTTCACCAATCTCAATATCCTCTCTTTCGAGATGTGTTCTAACCGTTTATACCACAACTTAGGGGAGTTCTTTTTTTTAGTCATCTTTTCATGCCAACATTCATCCCACAAATAACATGGTGTGTAGTTAGTGATTGTGTATATAAAGTATCTAACCTTAACTTATACAAGCATCACATAATAAACCATTACCAATCATTACATTATTGTGAAAAAGTTTCAAAGATCCTCAATCAAAATTAAATACATATCCTTTTACATCCAACTTTGAAATAGAAACCAAATTTCGGGAAATATCCGGAACATAGAAGGTGTCCGGCAGATATAGAATGAATCCTGTTCTAGCACCAGCCTATATGTGCTTACTGCCTCAACTCTTGACTCTTTCCGGTTTCCCATAACGATGGCTCGTTCCCCATCACTTGGCCTCCGGGTTGAAAGGAATCCCTACATACAACCAGAAATGTGAATGGTTGTACCAGAGTCGACCCACCATGCATTGGATGGGACATTAATAATATTGGTTTCACATACAAGAGATATATTTCTTCGTTTACCTCTTTTCTCAAATCAATTATTCCTTTTGAGGCAGTCTTTCTTGAAATGTCCTTTCTTGCCACAAAAATGACATTTTTTGGATCCTTTCTTTCCCTTACTCTTCACCGATTTCTTACCTTTCGAATCTACCTTAGGCTTGTTGGCATTATTTTTGAAGTTTTTAGGACCTTTCCTACCCTTAGTATGGGAGACAAAGTTTACTTGAAGTTGCCCTTCAGCTTTAAGCCTCCTCTCTTCTTGATCACATCTTGCGATCAACTCAGTTATGGTCCACCGACTAGAGCTCTGATTGTATGCTACCTTAAATAGGCCAAATGCAGGGAGAAGGGAGTCCAGAATGAATTAGATCAAATATTCATCGGAAATACTCATGTCAACATCCTTTAACTTTGATACTAGGTTGGACATGAGTAGGATATGTTCCCTAACTCCCTTTGTCCTATCGTACTGCATGTTAGTTAATTTATTCATTAAGGTGGCACCTAATGCTTTGTCGGTTACTTCAAATTGTGACTTAATTTCTTTTAAGAGTTCCTTGGCATGTTTTCCTTGATCAAGCAATCCCCTAATACTCTTAGAAACTGAAGTCATAATAATCTTTTGGCATTTTTTTATCACATTTGTGCCACTGATCATATTTGGCCTTTTCATATTCAGAGCTTTGTTCGGTAGGCGCAGGAGGCATGGGCTCATCTAAAGCCATTTCTAAGTGTAGAAAAGTTATGGCTAACGACAGCATGTCTAACCAGTCAAGGTAGTTCGATCCGTCTAATGAAGGAATAGTTCCTAAGCACGAAGGAAGAGACATGGATCTCGAGGGCTGTAAAAGAAGAGATAAACTATTATTCTCATAATTCTATAATGCTTTGAATTTAAAGGGAATCTTACAACAAAAATAATAGTTTTACATCATTACAAATAACCTTTGGGTCAAATGTAATATGTTAATTTATTATTCCCGTTTATTTGATAAAACCACAATTTATTAAGTGAATAAGTGAGATCCCACCTTTGAGCATAGATCAGTACGAATTCACAAAACATCTTTAATGTGTTTTATCCCAATCTTTAAATAATCGAAAGATAAACTCATTTGGGTCGATTATCTATCCTTTAAGTGAAGTTGCAATTTTAGTGTCATGTATGGTATTTCTAATTCAATAATTGAAATATGAGTTTCATCATAATTGAGCCACTTTGGTGACTGCCTAGTTAACTCATAATTGCAAATTGAAACCTATGACACTAATTTTTAGTCTCCTTATGATTTAAACAATTTTGATGCTCTATTTCTACTTTAATTGAGCATTTATTATTTTAAGTCTAAACATTTAGAGGAAACCTAACTTTAATAATTATTATATTATTGTGAAAATGAGATTTCCTAAAATTTGTTATCCAAATGAACATTAATCGGACCATTGATATCTCATCACAACAATAACTTTCTTTAATCAATCTATCATAAGTTTGAAATTTATACTAATTTACTCATCAAGCACGCATGCAGGTAATAAATATAACTCAGAAAATAACATGTTCATGTAAACGATAAGCGGAAACAGAAATTTCAATGAGTTAAACATGCATGATATCAACATTGAATCATTGGATTAGGAACTAAATTCAATAATATGATAGATCTCATTATAAGGGACACAACAGAAGAAACAGATCGAAAATCCGATATCATATGTGTCCGAAATGATCAAAATACGATTTCGATCATTCATTTTTCCTTGATCTAATCATATTTAAATTACCCAATCCTATCAGAATGATTACTGCATTTAAATGCATCAATTGGACGGTTCTGATCGGAACAGATCACTTTCATAATGACCCAATTATTCAAAACACATAAATATCAAAAATAATAATAATTTATTCAAACTAGGCCAGCCCAGTGGATCGGGTCAGACCCAAGTCAGTAATTGGACTGTTCAATCCAGTCAGTTCGGGTACAAGTAAAAGCCCAGTCCATTTATTTATTTATTTATTAACTATATCGGGTCGGGTCAGTTAATCCAGTCTGCATATAAAATGGACTGGGTCAGGTCGGATCTGATAAACTACTGAGTCTGGGTGACCCTAAAAAAATAAATCTAAGTTAATCTTGAGTTCTTATTAATATAGTTATCTAGTTTATTGCTATTTTATTGGGGATTTTTCAAGTTTTAAGCCATTTTTTTAGTACTACAATGTTTTGAGAATATTACAATATAATCAAGGAATTATTATATGTTAACAATTGTACTAATTTAAAAATAATTATCAACATCCATATCAATGCTATTAATTACATTTATGTGACCCCCAGTTTTTTTAGCACCTTTGTATAGAAATAAAAGTCCTTCACCTTGCCTATATCCTTTCATCGGAAGGCTTTTTCACAGTTTTGTGGAAAATCAAGCAAAAAGGTTGCTTTTTCTAAAAAATATTAAATTATTTACACCAAATAATGGAAAATAAAATCCAAAGAAAAACCAAAACAGCTTTTATTTCTTAAGCAATTGTTCCCGAAGAATGTAAAATCTTATTTTGGCACTAGTTGATTCAGCTCAAAGGCTAACTACGTTGAGCACCAAACAAGTTTGCTAACCATAGTGCTGGACCTAGGCTCAATTACCCATCACCTTCTCCAAGTAACAAGTAGATTTTCTACTGCTGGAGTCTGTAAGGACTCACCTCCCTAAAAATCCATCAGGGGCCCCACCTGTGAATTAATGCACAGGGCCTAATTTCACATAAGACTCCAAATCATAAGACTCCTGCAGGTGACAATTTGATGGAGCAGTTTCGTCTTCTTCTCAATGATGATAATTTGATGGAGCTGCGTTGTCATCACCTTCTTCTTATCCATATCAAATACGAGTCCTCCCAAAACTTCAACAGCCCCACACTGTTAGGTATGCATATAGGTGGGTCCAGGGGCATACTTTCATTTTGGAGTTTGAAAGTCCGGTTCCTCTATGGGAAACCCGTCTCCCCAGAGTTAGCACGAGGGAAACCCTTGTATAATCTCAATTCACAAAACCCCACCCCCCAAAAAAAAAACAAAAAAAGGCAATAACCTTTCTAAAGCCTATCTAGCCTAGACCCCACTCAAAAAATTGTTCAGCCTCCATTTGTTCCCCAAGCTCTCTCTTCCTCTAAAAAATTTCAAAATCAAAAGAGATCCTCAAATCACACTGCATATAAGATATTGACACACCATCATGGTCCCCATCTAGGCAAGTATTCCCCCTGGCGTGCTGTTGCTGCGGCTTTTTATTCTTCTTTTTGCTCTTGAGAACTTCTCTCTTCCAAGCAAACATCCTTCAAAACTTTTGTTGTGCATGTCGCACTTCTATTTGTCATCAAATTCAAATGAGAAGTCGCCTTATGGAAGTGATTTACAAACGTAGCAGCGATGAAAATGATAACGCGGGTACAACTTTTCTGAACAATTTTGAGTTATTTGGATGTATTTCACAAAATCCTCAAAACCCATTAAAATGCAAAAGTAATGAAATTGAGATGTTTATCATGAATCTTAAAATCTTAATTATTATCATTTAGATTAGATAACCTTTGTGACGCATTTGAAATATATGGCCCCCAATAATTAAACCACCAACATTCTGATGGCCTATGAGTGAATTTCTTGTTTCCAACATGACTTTACTTCTCAACTTTTTAGCTTATAGTGGAATGCGATTCAACATGACTTTACTTCTCAACTTCTTAGCTTATAGTGGAATGTGATTCAGCTTACGAGGTCACCCTACAATCATTTTCAAGCTTGATTTTAAACTCAAATCGAAACCTATTTAGATTCAAACATAAGCTTTATTTTTTTCAATATAATGCAGCTGAAATTAGAATCGGCTTGAATATTGGACACTAATCTAATTTTATTTATCTAAGTACTTTAGTACTTGGGACTATGTTTAACTCTACTAATTAACACCCTTCTTTTGCCCATTTTATTTATTTATATTTAGTTATATGCCATGGCTAAAAAGAACGGCCAATGGTTGTCATGCGTACATTCATTTCAAAAGGAGAGCTTTCGTTTAGAATGATGGAAAATGAGAATAGAGATCTTGATATAGTGTTGATTCTTTATCTCATTTGGTGTTATAAATAAATAAATACTAGTATAATTTTTTTAATAGTTCTTAAAACTCAACCGACACATGTGAGTTTAATTAGTTGCCACTAAAACTCATCTTTCAAGTTATTGTTTTGAATAACAAAATTTATTTTTCCAAGCCCCCCTCAAATGAAAATCATGGGTCCACTACTTTGTGGGTCCCATGAGCTGAACCTCATATGAATAGCATGTAGTCTCTCCTTGTAGGTGAAACTTTTTTTGCAAGCCAAATGTATGTTTCTATGTATATCAACTTGTATACCGAAACTACCATTGGCTGTCTAATATAGGGTTCCTTGTGATCCCTGCTGGGTACACTTGAGGCCTCATCAATTGTGGAGAAGTGGAGGAATCGAAATACTTGAATGTGAGGTACATGTGTATAAAATTTCAATTTCATTAGAAAATTCTATTCCTTTGATTCACGACCCTCAATTTTAATAATTTTATAAGTATTATTTTTGTTTTCATTTTAATTTAGTGGCTAATACCATTAGGAATTTCAGATAGGTATAAAAAATACAACCCTCACTGCTAAAGCATGGTAGGGGTGTGTGAGGGTTGGATGGACGATGGAGGGCCCTAGGTGAGCCCGTCAAGTAGTCTCATAGATTGCATGATATCCAAATTGAACACATGCGCACTTTTGCGTGTTTTCGCAAGATATATTCCAACCATAAAATCAATGGCTGTGATGATTTTAAATAATTTAATTATTTCTAGTGGAAGTTCAATTAATTGGTGTAGATTAGGTTAGACCAATTAATAATGTTTAGGGCACTGATTAGTGTGGATACCTAATCCTTTGGGTACAGTTTTACTTAATTATCACATGTCTTGTAAGTTGTAATTGCCTTCAATTATTACAAGTTATATCTCTGGCAATCATTGTTGGTCATTAATTATATATTGTCTAGAGTATTGATTTTAAATTCTTAAATTTAATTGTCGGGAATGTCTGATTATGTCGTTGTCCTATATTAAAGTCATGGGTTTTGAAGATAATTTTGACAATAGCTCGTTGATTTTGACTATGAGTTATATCTATTCTTTTACAATAGTAAGCTGGAATTAGTTATGTGCAATGGATAATCATAACCAATGGAGATGAGAAGTATATTGAAATCCCTCCCAAAAATTCTTCAAAGGAATTGAAGCATATTATTGTGAGAGACCATTTCTCCTACACCACTTCCAATATATAACCACTTATACTTCTTTTCACTTTGTAACAACTTCATTTGTTTTCTAAATCACATGTACCCACCCTTTCTACCCCACTTCTCCTAACTCGTATCTACTCCATGGTCAAAAAAGGAGACAAGTAATCATTTTTTTTAATCTCATGCTCCATCTATACCAAATCATCGTCAATAAAATTTTGAGAATGATTTTTTGCATGGTTTGAATTTCTTTTTTAATTAATTATAGAACATAGTTTGTGTTATTGGTAAACACACTTGTGTTAAGTACGGGTTGTTGTGCTAGTTTCATTTACTCTATCATGGAAGAAGTTAGACCAATGTGCCTCTCTTTTAAAAAAAAAAAAAAAAAAGAAACTTATAAAGAAAGAAATGATTAGTGTAGTTGTGGGCTCTTGTAAATTGAATGGTCACGATTCACACGGAACAAGGCATAGAACCGTGCTTTGTGGCTTGGCACTCACCATATGAGGGAAAGAAAAAGGATTTCTTAGATTAATTATATATTAAATAAAACTCAGAGAGGAATTATCGACCACTCATTCAAAGGAACAAAAGGTAAATACTAATTAAAGGAGCAACTACCAATTTCAAATAAATTCTTTTGACTAGATTGCTAGCAATACTTAATGAAATTGATTTTTTTTTAAATTAATTTATCAACCCCCTCCTCACACATGTGTAATTAATGCTATACTAATTATCTGTGTGTTTAGTTTGGATGAATATTCTTTACAACTTCAAAAGGAGTATAGTGTTTTTTTAACCCTCTACTTTTGCTAGAATACAAGTATGCGGAAGAATTTTGAAAATTTCAGATGTAGTAAAATTCCTGAATGTTTCTTTGTATTTGACCATCTAGGAATTCCAACAAAAGGTAAAAGAGGTCGAATTTTGAAATTCTCAAAGACTAATTGAGTCCTTTTAAGTGGTTGAAATTTAGAAATTCATACAAATGAATATGGTATTTGAAAATGCTAGTAGACAAGCCAACACATCATATCTCACAAACCTCCAACACATAGAATTCTTTGTAAGAATTATTATAAAAGAATAGCCCTGAGTATTAAAGCATCTTCATCAGAGATGTCAAATGCCACATGACACTCCCAATAGTAAAAAAAATAGGCATTTGAAGACTCTCCACACAAAATGCCTAACCTAATGTGGCATTTGGCATGGAATGTTGGAATGCCAAAATTGGCATCTAAAAAAGCAACCTACCACCTTTCATTTTTGAATATTTTATGATGCGGTTGGAGATGCTCTTATGTGTGGCAAAATTTGTAACCCTGACCTATATAAAAGATATCTATCCTCAATGCTATCTGCACTACTGAGATTTCAAATAATTAGAAATGCATTAAGTAATATATAAAATAAAGATATATGAGGTGGATCTGATTAGTGCACACACAAAATCTAAACGCACTTCAAACTTAACTCAGGTTAATACATGAAAAATCATATCTGACTTGAACCATAACAACACACTACTAAACCCACTCCGAATAGGAGTGGGTCCCCATTTAAACTTGAGTCATTGCCATCCTAGTGTGGGATTTGTTATCTATACAAGATACAAACTGGCTAAGAGATTTAGCCAATCCCAATAAGGTCAAGCTCGTATATGCTGATAACCTCCTAATTTAAAGGTGTGAAATAGATAGTCTATTTTGTCCCTTGATTTTATGCCCTTAAATACAGTGATCAACCTCTATGGATAAACACCCAAGTATACTTGTACTTGTTGATGCCCATGAGCCCTATGAAGTTTGGTCATCTGGTTAGAGTTTTTGACAAGAATTTTGAAAATTTTTGTGTGCGGAAGAGTGAAAACTACTATCAACAAGACAAGCAAGCAAAAATCACATAGAGATAGATTTATTTATGGACTTTAATCATATGAGAAGTGGCCTCACGTACTTACCGTGAGAACTTTTTATGGAGCGTACTTGTGGATCCCATTTGGATTTGAAATCAGGGGATGAAAAGATTCATGTGGGACCACTTCAAATATCAAGTTTGACCTCAATCATGTGTCCCTAACTCCTTCATCCTTGGCCTACAAATCCAATCAATTCGGATTGATGCACAATTGATCAAACGATCTAGTAAATTTAAATTTGACCAAAACTTGTGGCGTATGACTATTAGGGGAGTCCTTATATATTGAAAGATTTAAATTGGTTGATAGATGAGCCCTACCTAGACTTTGCATAAAAAGTGGTGAGAACTAATTCTCATATGATTATTTTCCTTTATTTATTTCTATAAAAAATTTAAAAAAAATTAAAAATCCCATTTTAACTCCATATCTCTCCCTCCCTCCTCTCTCCTCCCTATTCCCTCTAGCTAGCGACGAAGTCCGGCCGGAAGAAGGGGGGCTCTCTCTCCCTCTCTCTTTTCCTTTCCCTCTCCTCTTCCTCTCCCTATTCCTCCTCCTCTTCCCTCCCTCTTCCTCTCCCTTTTCCACTCCTCTCATCTCCTCTTCCACCCCGTTCAGCCCTACGAGGCCGAATGGGGCAGAAGACGAGAGGAGAGGAGAGGAAAAGGGATATGAAGATGGAGGAAGGCGAGAGGAAGAAGTACGGAGAAGAGAGGAAGAGGAATAGGAACAAGGAGAAGGAGAGGGAGGGGAAAAAGAAGAGGAAGAGGGAGGGACCCACGAGGAAGAGGAAGAGGGAAAAAGAGAGAAAGAGGAAGACGCAGAGGGGGAGAGAGAGAGAGAGGGAGAGCCCCCCTCCCGTTGGTTGGAGCTCGTAATCGGCTGGAGGGAAAGGGAGAGGGAGAGAGATGTGTGTGGGCAAGAGAAAGCTATTTAGGAAAATTTTTTTTTCTCATATATGATGAGATATAAAATTTGTATTCAAATAACAGTACTCAATATAAAATTCTCTCTTACTTAAAACCCAAGAATACTCAATCAAAATGACCAAAATATCCCTCATCTGATAACACAGTGCCAACCAATCTAATTAAAGATATCAACCCCAACAGTCATCTTTTCTTTTTTTTTGATCGGTAAACCCAAACAGTTTTCAATCAATTAACCCAAGATGTGTCCTGTTTTTATCAAAACCCCAGTGTGTCTACAGTCTAAACACAAGTTTTTCTTCTTAGCGAGGCCAATTGGGGCATTTTTTTTTTATCTACATCAACGATCCGAGGGGGCCCTATCGTGGACAGGAGGTGATCTCAAGTGTGGAAGATCCTTATTCTTCAATGTTATAGTGGGAATTGATCAAAGGATTTTGATTTTTGAGGCCCTCCACTTTTCCCCTCTCATATTTTCAAACTTTAGTTCCCCCCAAAGTTCGTAGCCATTTTGAATTTCAAATGGGCGGTGGACGCAGGGCCTCCATAATCAGCCCTGTTTTGAACTATTTTCCCCATATTTGTGCAAAGAGCCAAGCAAACAAGATCCCTCCATCCACATGGCTACACTACATTTTAAAATGTCCTTTTCAGCTCTTTCTTGCGTCATGACCAGTGAGCCCACAACTAACACTGTTTTTTAGCCAAATGGTGTGACCCCACGATGCGTGCAACACGATGTTAAAAAAGGATGGAGTTCTTCCTTAAGACGAGTCGTCGATGACTTAGCTTCTCCAAGGGAGACCTCTTGGATTTTGATTTTTGACAGCTCCACCAGATGCGTCAAAAGCAGTAACCTTTCCTTTTTTAAAATTTTTTTATAATATCTTCAATAATTCCATTTTTTTAATTTTTAAAGGGCACAAATAATAAAATATAAAAAAAATTACCTCTTTTAACCTTCAAATTTGACATAGCAAGGACTATGCCAAATACTATGTCACAATTGGCAGAGCCCTTAGAGAACCAAAATGATGTCTTCTGTTATCTAAATGGCATTTTGACACCATTGCTGGAGTTACTCTTAGGCATTAACCTTCAAATATCCTGAATTAAAAGAGTGGAACTCTATAATGAAACTCACCAATTAAAACTCCACAATGAAGCTCACCAATTAAAATCCAAACGGAGCTCCCCAATTAAAATCCAAACTATTCAAAATACCAACCCTCGATTTGTGGGTTATCCTTGCGGCTCTTGGTGGTTTTAGTAATGGGGCCCATGCAATACAAGAGAGTTGGCCTTGTTTGACCCGAACATTCACTTAATAATTGATGTGCACGTGCGGAAGCGAGAAACATTCTATCGACAATCAAGTTACACACAAGATGAGATAGTATTTATGTGGTTCATCTAAATAGGTTTACGTTTACGGATTGAAATGATATCATCTTCACTCTAACAAGCAAAGACATAAAAAGACTCTCACTCTCTAATAGTCTTCCTCACATGATATGAGAGCACTACGGGCAAGATCTCAAGTTATAGATTATATAATATGTATAATTTTTACTTTTTTAGCACCTAAGAAAGCCTATACAATGACCAAAATATCACTAGCATAAAGCATGGTCCCAGGCTAACTCAATAGACTCATCCCGTTTATTGGAAATACAAGTCATAAACCCAACAATAATATATGGACCCACCATTTTAACTTGGCTGCCAATGGGTGGATTCGCTGCGGGCAGTTTAGCCTGACCTGTTTCTCAGTCAGGTTTTTTAAAGGTGCACATTGCACCAGCCCATTCTGAAATTTAATACTTTGAGCAACTCTATCCTGCAGTGGGCTGGTACAGAGTCTACTCATAACTGGGCTCACTGGCAAAATAATCACATAACCGGGCTCAATGGCAACTTCATCACAGGTACAATATATGATTTCACCATCTTTGGTTTCTTTATAATCACTTGACTTACGAGTTATCAAATTTTCGGTGAGCACAATTCTGACTGGGGCAACATTTGGTCCATATTCAATACAGGGAAAAATTTTATTTCAAGGGGTTGAGATTTCACAAATGGGCCCTGTTGATGGATTTGTAGGGCAACCTAAGTTAGCTGAGTCACACCATCACAGGCTCTCTCCAGAGGCTCAACAAGGCATGCCAATCCGGCACTTTGATTAGGGCTCGGTCCCCAACTCAGCCTTACTCTTGTATTTTTCTTCATTTTTAAATATAAATTTATTATTACTTATATATGGAGGGCTCCCAGCCATATAAATATAGACTTGGGATAGCTTTTTTTTTTCTTTCTACTTGTTCAATAAAAACAATCTAAATGAACAAATGAACAAATGAACAAATGAACAATTGCTTAATTAAAATAAATATGCAATAATGCAACTTGAAACCAAATGGTCAATTACACTAACTGCAACAAATTTAAATTACTAAGTCTATTAGTCCGGCTAGAATATTTTTCTAAGATAGGATTGAATGGGGGTGGTTATCCATCTTAAAAATTCAATTTACAAAGGCTAATCATGTTAACAAACCATTAGAAAAAATTAAAATGGATTTATTAAATGCTAAAATTTTAAAAGTGGTCTAAATTCACACTAGCTCCCCCATTCGTTGAAATCAATGCTTGGGTACTCATAGCCCCCCACCTTGGATTTCACACCCACTCAGGTCCCATTAGAAATAAAGAAGGGAAATTTTCAAAGGAAAGAGAGGGAGAACAAGCAAGCAATAATAGTCTACCCAAAATCCTAGGCATATTTGGGAGAATAGTACGACAAGGTAAGGTAAAGTAAATTCAAAAGTGAGAAAAAATAATATATGATTAGGTTACGATGACTTTTTATTTTTAATTATTTGATATAAAATCTTTTTAACTTTTTGTATAAAAATTAAATATTTTTTTTGTAGTTTAGTGATGACTTTTTAATTTTTAAAAAAAAATGTGATAAACTTAAATTCTTTCAAAAAAAATGGAAAAAATTTAAAATTTCAAAATTTCACTGTACTCTATTGTACCCCATTGCCAAACCTCACTCCCACATATCACAGAATGGAAGACAAGGAGAAAGGAGAGAGAGAGAGCACGGGAGCTTCGAAGAGACAAGGAAGAAACTTCACATTTTCTTTGGGATCAGGTGCTTGCCAATACCAATCCTGCTGTTAATATCTAAACTACGGCATGTAACTGGAGAGACAATGACCCCAACTGTAGCTAATATGCAGCTTGCTTCAATCTCAATTAACCTATAACAACCATTGCCTAAAATGCACAGCCATTTGTGTCTGCCTAAAAAATGAAAAGAAAAAAGTGGTTATCGACTAAATATGACCTTGGTTAAAGTCTATTTGGGCATGGAAAACTGACCTGCATTCACGACATGCAGGTCCAAGGTAGAAGAGTAAGTCACTTGCATTTAAACCTTGTGCAACTGTTATGAGCAGAACCAAATTTCTGCTACTATACCTGAAGATGGTTTGTATAAATCACCTTAGATTAGTGGGAAATCCTCAGAGCCACCTTGAGATACCCGGTAATGTCTTCACGCACCTCGCTGAAGGGTACGTCTCCGCACACGCTACGACCTAGCATGGCAACAGTTGCCTCCTTTGACCTCAACACCACCGTCTTGAACCTCTGAAGTGTTTTTCATTTGTTGCCACATGCATGCATCCTTGCAACACAATGAACCTAACTTCCGTCCGTCAAGACAAAACTGAAGACCTCCCCAAATCCGGATCTCACTGGTACCTTGTGAATCCTTCCTTCTGTCTCCATCCCGGTGTTCTTTCCGTCAAACCTGCAACTGTCCTGTTCTAGTCTGTTCTGGTGGGTTGGGCACAGTACTTGCGGGTTAAGAATGACCCGATGCTTAAACCGGCTTACTCCGACCTGAACAAAACTACTTTTTTCCGAGAAAATCATCTCCGTTCAGGGCTTTCTGGATTTCCGCTAGATGATATCATCGAAGATCCATCAATCCATCTTCCAATGATCCATCGCATCTAACTCCACCTGAACCACAGATTTCCTCCCCTGTTATTTGATGTCTCCTTCACTGCTCCACCTGAAAAAGCATACCCTATCAACCTGTAGAGATTTCTGACCATCTCACCCTCCATGATGACCAATGTTCCCTTTTCCACCTTCGTAACTCCACCCGCTACAGTGCACTTGCAGCCTTTGAAGTATAAGGCACACAAAGAAATCCAATTCTTCGTAATCCCGGAACATATATCACAATCGTTAGAGTTTGAATAACATCATTATACATCTGGATTTCTACCGTTCTTATCTCAAATGCTCATCAGTGGCATTATCCCCCCATAAGAACAAATCCATCAACCATGATAGTTATTTGCATCAAACGAATCTCTACGCGAACATATAATAGAAAGAATCTGAATCCCAATACCATGAATCAACAACCGGATCCATACCTGTAGCGACCAAAACTGATTCCTTGTCAACCGAATCCGAGCTTTTTTGCACACTACCTCCTTCCGATTCTGATTCCTTTTGCTTTTTCTTCAACTTTGGCATGTCGCTCCTTCCTGATCCCTTCGATGCGGATCTAAGCTTTCCATCAAAGTTCTGGAGCAATCTACCATTCTTGACATCAAGTAACACTTTTCAATCATTGCTGTGTTATGAAGTCTAACACTCTATCCTGCCAATCCCTGAAGTCGTTTCTCCATCAAACACTTCAATCTGGCCCGTGATGCTTGAATCCATTACTATCATCGTGAATCTGTCAGTTTCTTCAGTCCCCCAATTTTCTGCCCATCAAACTGCCAATATCTTTTATCTGCCTCGTAGATCTCGTCACCGTGAGCACGCTGGAAGAAACGGATCTGAAATCCGACTCTGGATGGCTCCGATATCGCATAATTAATTCTCTACACTCCAATTGGTCAAACATCCATGTTGACCGTTGACCAGCCCATCTTCTTCCATATATGCGTAGATCTGCTCAAAACGAGTCCGTAGGCTCAAACGGATCTCCGATCGGACATCGGACGATCAAGATATCGCAGAAACAATTTCAGCCGTTGAATATGGTCAAACCTGCCTGTTGACCGTGCTGACGTCACTGCTGACGTCACGGCTTGCTAGCAAACTGGGCTTCTGAAACGGATCCGGGTCAAGTTCACCTGACCCGAAACGGAACTGAACTGCTTTCTCTGCTGGGCTTCTTGCCGTACCGGGTTCGGGTCCGACCTGACCTGACCTGGAACTGAACCGGCTCTGAACTGCTGGGCTTCTAGTACACGGACCAGGTCGACCCGACCCGACCTGGCCTGAACCTCCTGCTGGACTCTGATTGGTTGGGCTTTCTGCAGAACCGGGTCCGGGTCCGACCTGACCCGGAACCAAAACTTCTCTGCTGCGCTGGGCTGGACCGGCTGCTGACGGACTGGTTCAGGTCAACCCGACCTGAACTGATAACCTGTTTGTTCTACTGGGCTACCTGTACGGGTTGGATCTGGCCCAACCCGAACCCGAACCCGGAGACTTCCTTGACGCTGCCTGGGCTGCACTTCTCCGCGGATCAGGCAAACTGACCCGACCCGACCCAACGACCCAGTAAACTGGGTCGTCTTCAACGACCCAGGCGGGCGCTGCGTCTGCAACCCAGTTGCAGACGCTGCGCTGCAGCGGCCGGCAGCTGCGGCTCCGGCGCAGTGGCTGGTCCGGCGAGGCGGGCGACGGCACGGCGACTGCAACGGCGACGACGCAGGTGACGTGCGGCCGGCGATCTCTGGCAACGACACAGGTGAGTTGGAGTTCTTTTTTTTTTTTTTTTTCTTCCGGTCCGGTAGCAGACGGGCGGGCTTCTTTGGCGGCGACGCAGCGTCGGGCGACTACAGCGGGATTCTCTCCGATATCTTCGCCGATTACCCGATCGAGATCCCCGATTCGGTGCTGCACAACTCGCCAACGGCAGAGAAAACGACCGGCTGAGTATTTTTTTTTTTTTGTTTTCTTCCGTTCCTCTGGTCTTCCTCCTCAGGGCCGGCAGCCAAGGACGATCATCACCGACGTCCAACTGCAGCAAACGAACCCTCTTACTCCTGTCTTCTTCTTCCAGCAACTGCACCAATTTCTCTGTAACAGAGAAATTATGTCTCTCCCGATGCTCTTGTGGCCCAGCAAGAGATCAACCTTGATCTCTCCTCTTCCCGTTGATCTTCTTCTCCACACAGAAATCCCAGATCCGTTAATCGCAAATCCGAGCGATCTCCACCTCGCTCTGATACCACTTATTGGGAAAAACGGCGCAACGGAAACAACCTGCGATCAACGGATCTACCACGATGAACACACAGCAATCACACCATCAAGCAATCACACACATGAACACAACAGTTTTACGTGGTTCGGCAATCTTGCCTACGTCCACGGGAGGAGAGAACTCATCTACTATGATCCCATCTCAATCCCCTCAGGATCTAGGGTTACAATACATCAATATATATAGTTCCCGCTTTCTTGGCCACCAAGAAAACCCATACACAATGACTAAAATACCCCTAACCCTGAGCCTCGGTTCTGGCTAAACCAGACGACCGATCCGGCTAAACCGGAATACAAGACATAACCCAACACATCCTTCATAAAGAAACTAAAAACTCACGATTATAACATTGAAGTGCGTGACAAAAAAACTTGGAGCTCCATACCATAGCAAATCCAACAAAAAAAGTCACTACACGAAGTAGCAACAAGAACAACCTAAACAAAATCCAGAGGTAAACCCACAAGTCTGATCGCATGAATTTAAACCTGGGAGCATCCTAAATCTTCAATATTTATGCCTACGTCACTAAGGTGAGGCCCAACAAATCAGTGGATCAGATAACTGAATTCTAGGTGCAACTTTCACAAATTAAGGAACACAAGCAAAATGTACAGACTCTCCTACTAGTGATGGCGGCAGTGTGAAGAACAGGATGGCGGCAAGTCACCAATGCCTCACCTCTCCCTTCCACACAAGCTCTTAGAGCCACATTAGCCAATCTCAAGAGCCGCCACCTGTTTTTGACCACAAGCCCAGAATTCCACTCTCTACTTGAATGACTAGAATTTCTATTATCAGGTGGTGATGGTTACTATTAAATTGACTATGGTCATTGTTGCTCTCTTGTCCATGACCATGTTCCATATCTAATATGTTATCTCATTTGTTGCAGAATGTCGTCATCAGGTAACAAGGCGTGGATGACCAAATATAGGTTAAGTCCAAAGTATTTGGATGGACTTATGCATTCTATTAAGTTTACGAAGAAAAATGGTGGTGGATTTAAGCATTTTTCATGTCCATGTGTTAAATGTCGGAATGGGAAAGGAATGATCACCCTTGATTTGATTCACGAGCATTTTCTCATTAGCAATATTGATAAGTCATACACATATTGGATTGGTCATGGCAAAAGTATTGCAGCAATTAATCAAAATCCATCAACATCCCCTTGCAAGGAAAAATTGAGGACAAAGTACCTTGATTCCCATACCACTGAAATATTGAAAAATCATCCTCCAGGAGTTTGGCCTGAAGATTTGGAAGCTTTGGATTCCAAAATAATAAAATGAGAAAACAATGCTGAGGTGAGGAAGAATATGGACATCTATGATATGAGTGGAAGGCATGGCCACGTGAGACCAGAGGAGAAAATAGTAAGTATTGACCCTTTGTTGTAATATAAATGTCAAATTGTTTTGTCTCTTAAATGTTGATAATGAGAAATTCATGTAAGTATAGAAACGCCAAAAGAAGGAGGGTGACCCCCTGCCTACTAGGGCTGAAGTGTGGATCCAAGCACATCCAATGAAGGATAGTTCTGTCCATAGTAGGGCGTCTTCACATATGGTGAGTTCATCGTTGTATACTTGAGTTGATAGAATAAAAAATAACTTAAAAAATTTACTTATATGATGATTGTATAATTTGGCAGGAGAGTGTAAAAGAAAACTTTCTAGCAAGGATGAAGTGAATTCCCATGACATGCTCAATGATTCATTGACTTGTGTATTTGGTGTTGGTATGAGGGCTCGTGTTCAAGGTGTTGGGAACATATCAGGAACTCAAAGTGTAGCATCCTCTTGAGCTCTCGAAAAGGTAGCTGTCAAGGAAGGGAAAGTAATTGAGCGGTTGACATCAATCAAGAATTTGGAGCCACAAGTAGACTATCTAATCAAAGAACTTGCGGCTATAAAACAATTGATGGAGGTTAAATCTCCATTGGAATTCATTTATATTTTAAAAATTAAATAATATTAGATTTTTTCTACATGTATTGAACCAATAACATGTGTTGTGAAACTTTATTATAACAATGCATGCCTTCAGAATCCCATGCAAGCACATCGACATCACCAAAGATGTTAGAGTCAGTTGCAACTTCGAACACAATAGGGAACTATCAACCTTCAATGGGATTGTGGCTGTGAAAACTCTTGTCTTGGCGTCGAGAGGTCGTTGCTCATGGAAAAGCTTACATTGGGAATAAGCCCCAGCAGGTTCATTATAAACCTCTTCCGAAAAATGCATACAAGGTTATGGTTGGTGTCATTGAGAAAGGCGATGTTGAACTGCATTATCCAGATGATTACCATTCAACTTTAAGTGAAGTTGGGAATAGATCATTTGTAGCATGGCCAATGGATTTTACCACATTTACCGATTAGTCTCTTATAAACAAAATTTGGTTTACTTTGATCATTTGTAGTACAGGTTATAACATTTGTAACTTTTATTTGAAATAATTAAACTTTGAATGACATATCTTGTTGATATAAATCTCTATTGTTGACTCATTGAATGTTCTAATAGGTTCTACAGGTTTTTATATTTTTCATCTTTTACATTTTCAACCATTTTTTAAGAAATATTCTTAAAATTAGGAATTGTTTAAAATTGTTGCAAATAAAATATGACCCTTCCTACCATTTCGAAAGAAACATGTCTGTTCATTTGTCATCCACATTTCAATCAAGTATTGTAGGCTGTTTGGTGGGCAAATTGTATACATAAAGTTCAATTTGTAATTTGTACTTTCATTATGGGGGAAATCTTAGTTTTCTTCTATACTGGGGTTTCAAACTCATGCACTCTAATCACAGCCCCATGTCCCTAACTAGCTGAACAGCTGAAGGACCTGGAGAAATCTTAATTGATGATTTGCGCTACTGATGAATTCTGTTCGGTGCCTTTGTGCCCTTTTCATTGTTAGGAGTCAGTACACTTTCCACTGCTTAGTGCCTTGGAATATTACATTGAGGACACTTTCTGATCTAAGATGTATCTAATACACTTGAATTTAAGGAAAAGCTATAACCTGCATATGAAATTGTTTGTTTAGACAACTAATATCACTAAATGATGCCATTTAAAGGCCTACAACAATTGCGGCATAGGCCCAACAGGTGTGTTCATCCATTATAAAAACTACAGGGAAGAAGACTTACAACTCCTACTCCAAGGGTGCCCACTGAATATGAGGAATAACAAATATTGTGACAATTAGATTTAATTTACTTATTTTTAGTTTTGATTGAATAGACTAGATTTAATAGAAATATAGATTTACTAATTCATAGAATGTTAAGCAGTGCCAGTCCACAAGTATGTTTGGGCTGGACCTTTCTTGAATTAATGATAGTTAACTCTGTGGAAGGGACCCATAGGCCAACTCAGCATATTTCATTGAACTTAAAGTGGTATGGTGCACACATGGGCCCTTTTTATGTTGGTGGCTTCTTTCCCTCAGGTGATGTAAGTGTTTAGTGTTCTTCCATAATAACCTCTATAGGATTTCTGTTTATGAAAATTGAGCTCATATTCTAGAGAAGCATGGATTGTGTCTACTTCTGTTATTATTCTAGATATGTAACTGAGAGTGGCAAGGGACTGATCTAATGTAGTGGAACCTATGCAAACTATGGAACAAAGATGAAGAAGGGAAGGTCATGAAAAACAATGCATGAAATGAAGCTGATATGCTTGCCTGAATGGGCCCTTAAAAAGGAATCCATCCTGGCCGAATGTGAATGGGCCAGAATACATGGTTGGCATCCCCTCATTCATCATGGATTATGTGTTTGGAGTTCTTTCTCATGTGAAAATGTGTGGAAATGTTCAGTTTAATGATTTTAGAACTGATTTCAAGCTAATCTATTCCATATAAATAGTTGTATTCATGTATAATGTCTTCCGGTAGTGAGAATTCGCCATTGCACACCTGGATAATGGAGGGTCTAAATTAGGAACCAACCTAAATACCCAGGGGCATGTTATGTTGGTCTTGAATTCTGACTATTTTGAAATCATACAAATTAAAGATTACTAGGACTGTTGGAAATATTGTAATCTGAAGGTTGTAATTTCCATCTTTAGTCAAAGGTCATTAGTGTCTCTACATGAGAAACCTCTTGAGGTTGCATTACATGATGAAATGAGATTTCTGAAATGGTGGGACCTACAGAGATGGTGACTGTTTATGTTCAGCTGAAGGTTTAATTCAAAATACCTTGCTGGCTGGACAGTCTTAGACTCATATAGAGTCCTAGAACCCAATGTCATTATGGCTTAATGCAATTTGTAGAGGGACAAACATGTGTGGCGCTTTGGGCTAACTGTTTCGAAGACATGTAGATGCTGGACTTGGAATACCCTTCTGTCCTATTAATTCTTAATGTCTGGCTACAACTACTATTTAGAAAAAGGGGGTAGTTAAAGGGGACTGTTCATTAGGAACTAGTTACCGTGCAATGCAATACTCTAGAAACCCAAAGTAAACCTCGGCACTTCTACTTAAAACCCATGCACCAGATTCTAACTTAGTTTAGAACTTAAGGTGGATGAAGATTTTATGGAGATCAATATCTGAATTTTTCTACACCCGGCAGCAAGCAGCCAATACAGTTTTTAGGGGCCAAATGGTTTTGGACTAACGAGATTATCGACTCATTTGCTCTCTCTCAGTGTGGGCTATGGAATCGATATATAATTTGTAAGGTTCTTAAATCATTTGAGTGAATTACAACCCAAACTGTGTTACAACTTACAACTTGACAAGTCAACTGCCACAAGATTTGGAGATGTCTTATGTCCTATGTAGGCTATCAAAATTAGCAACCTGTCTTTTTAACTGCTTGTCTTCTGAACCACTGTTGCATAGATTTAGAGAGCTTAATTCCACAAATATATAACCCACCGGGCACTTCAATGTCTTATCAACCTAGCATGGAAAGATGTTATTGTGGGATTATGTAATCTAGCTTTGAATAATCTGACCAAGGTCACTTCTAGTTCTGTACTCTATTTCTGACTCACTTTTATCCACTACGGTGGGAATATTCTGCTTGTGGCTGCCATTATGCAAACTCATTTGCCCATCTGTAGTTAAGTAAATTATAATTGTTACCGAATGCACTTTAGATTTATGCCAAGATATATCTGTTATGAGATTGTTCTGTTGCATAGAAAAACCCTCGTTTATGTCATATCAATATGAAACAAGATGTGAACATAGTTTGATAGAGTTCGAATAAAATGATAAACTTTGTCAGAGACCAATTAATGTTTAACTTATTAAGTTGGATTTCTGAGGGCTTTAACTTACTTTTAGGGCAAACCTACAAGGTCGTATTTGTAAAAGTGTATCACACAGCAAGGTAATTTCCTTGAGGAATGGCTACTGTATTTATAACCAATATAAAGAATGCTTACTATGTGTATGATTGTGATCCAGAAGGCTCTGCACGAGCTGCGTAGAATAGAAATGAGGTGTGATCAATGGTATACAGAGGATCTGAATCCAAGATTTAATGTGGCTGAGGTGTGGCTGAGATGTCTTGACACGTTATTTGAGGCTATCATTATCCTTTTCAGTATTTTCGTTAATTATATTTTGATTTGCTCCTCACCAGCTCCGTGCACCAACTTTGCATGGGTCAGATAGGTAAGTAGAGAGGAATGGAGGGGATGGGTAACAATGATGAGGGTCTCGAGGATGAGCTGATTAGCTTCAACATGAGTCGGAGTATCTCTTGGAATCAACTGTTGAATGGTTAAGAGAATGTAACTGATGGTTTACGGAAATGCCTTTCTTAATTTATAATTTGATTTAGAATGAATTTTTGTCAGAAAAATCAAATTCATGCTGTGGGTATTGGAATTCCAAGGAAATTCAAGCTTTGGGGCCTGAAATGCCTCCCAGATTACTTGCTTATGGAACTCCTAGAAGTTGGAACAACCATTAGCTTACAAGTGATGACAACCCTTAAACAAGGTAGTTCACTTTTTCCAAAGATTATCTAGTTTTCTGTTGTGTGGGTGGTTACCTGTGAAGGAAAGCACATTTCAAAAATATCCTAAATCCTTAATTCTTCATTTAAGTGGTGGGATATGGGACTGTTCATAGATGGCTCATGCATGCAAATGACCCCTTAATTTGAGCGTATCTTCTCCTTTGACACTCTTTGATAAAAAGCAGTTGATTATGATTCCAACTTCAAACCTAGAAAAATTTTCAAGCCTCGAGATTTGAACTTTAATGTCTGTAGTTCTTTTATCCTGTCTTCATAACTTATGAATTAATGAGTTATTCTTAGCTGTGATCAGGCATAAAGTTGGCTTACATTGCAATAATTTGTGTTGTCCAGAGTCTAGAGTCCAGAGTTGATCACATTCTCTTTAGACTTTAGAGTGAAAGCAGTCACATTTTTAGTTGCAATGTTAGTTTAGAAGAATTTAAGATTCCTGATTACGTATTGTGGTAATTCAATATCACCTGATTGTGACCTGATAACCATCTAAGATAATTGTACATCAAAATACAATCTCAAGATGTTTTAGAGTTGTATTCCTGTGCATTTTAGGTTCATGTTCTCCTATGAGCAGACCACATACTTCTCATATGCAGTCCAGCTGATGGGGCCTACTTAGATAGCTACTAATTAGTGAGGTTAGGGAACATGGAAAGATCTCCTTATAGATAAGGGAATCACCCCCCTCGGATCATCCCAGCCCTTGATTTAATAGCCATAAAGCTTAGTGGTCCCTTAACCATAGATAAAGGTTTGATGAAAGCAAAATTGGGCCTACTGTTTGATCATAAGGGCATAAGTGTGTGAAAACGGCTGCACTAATCAAAGGTGGGCCCAAATGGACCCCATGGGGCTGGACAGAAGATAAGATTGCTTGTAGGAAAGCATTTCTTGTGCATCCTATATTCTTGCTTGTGGAAAATGTGTTCATGAGGCTGAAACATGGACTTCTGATTGAAACTGTTCACATGTGGGCTCCTTTGAATGGCTAAACTATTTTTGGCCATGCTGTCTGGTCTATCAGTATGATCTCGACAGACACTCAACTAACGTGATGATCTAGCCATTGTTCACCTGATTAACTTAGTACTGTTTCTTTAAAATTCAAACTTCAGTTGCACAGCCCCTTTTATTTTTTTGGTGTGTTGGAGATCCTGCTATAAGCACATTTTTTCTCCAATGTCAATGGACTCTGGAAGTAAGATTTGGCTGTGTTGTGCAATCATGGGCTAATGAAAACAACTATGGAGAGAAGAAAAACAAGGTTCTCGATCAGCATATGGAAGAAATTTGCTTCTATTTCTCATTTCTTGTTAGTCCAAAGGAAAATTTTGATGGGAATTGCAATAAGAAGATTATAGGCTTCAGAAAATGGCTAGCAGACAAAAGGAACTGATTTGTTTCTTCTCATCGAACGACCCTACCTCTCTGTGCTGAAGCTCTAGCAGATATTGAGTTGTCTCAATGGGCACCAACTTTCCAAAATCTCTGAAACATGTGCCTTAGAGAATCTCATGTGGATTTACCCTGGTCTTTTGCTTCCATGAAGAAAGGCCTCCAATAAGATCACTATGCACAGAGCTCTCATTCATCACTGTTAAAGAAGGGCTAGACCAATTTCCACACTCATGAGAACCTGCCTATTTCGATAAGGTATGTTCAGTTGACACCTGACAGTCCAATTGTCTATGTTGGAGCTACAGCACAGGAGGTACAGACACCATCTTTCAGAAGTGTTAAGAATCCTTTTCTCCAATATTCTCAAGTAATCTACAATTCACTCAAGAAAAGACTCCCCTAAGCTTATACCTTGGGCTAGCCATGCCTAGTTTAATCACTACTAATGTCATGTTTCCCATCATTTTCCTCTTGGACGAAAAAAGAACCAAGCACTTCAGAATTTCCGCTGAGGGATAAATCGGAGAGGGTTTTTAGGTTCTGGGGAACATCATTAGCTTGCTGTCCCTCTTCACCATATTCTGCCACTGCTTTGAATTGGAGCTGTTCTCTGTAGGTCTCCATCTCTGCCTCCAAATAACTGATCTCTCTCTCTTTCTTAATCAAGAGCTAACTCATGGTTTGCAGAGTATCTTGGTCATACTCTGCCTGCTCCTCCATTATTCTCTGGTATTGCAAGAACTGCATCTGGATTGCAGCCTTCTCCTCCTGTAACCGCGTGATCATAGCCATTGCCTGATTTGCAGCCACTGCAGAAGCATTTCTTTCTTGGTCTAGCTTTTCATACAGAGAACTCAAAGTCTCGCGTTCTGAATGGACCCGCCTCTTCAAGTGCTGCAGCAAGTTCTTGCCATCTACTTTGCTTGCATTACTTCCTTTTAATGACCCAGTATTCAATTCTTCTCTTCCAGTTGACAACGATCTCCTACGAAGAATATGTAGTGTCCCAATAGAATCTGGTCTGCTAGTAGTGTTAGAGGATTTAGTAATCATTGCATATACACTATTCAAATCCAAACATTCGGTCCCTTTGGTATCGTAATTACCTGCTACATAAAATCCACATCAAACATGAATTCATTGAAGGAACATAACGATGTAGAATGCTATAAATCATGAACCCACTTTTGTTTGATGATGTGGTTACTCTGGAACAGTTGCTAAGCTCTTCCAAACGATGCTGGAGGCTGATATTGTCCGGTTCTATGGCATCGCAATCTCCATCAAGAGCTTCATATGGCTCTCCCAAAGAAACCTGCCGCGATTCAATGTGTCGCAATTGCTCTTCTTGGATCCCATCTGTACCTCTGGACATCATTGTGTTAGGACTTTCTGCAATCTTCTCATTGTTGTTGATTTCATTCTCTGAAAGCACTACACTTGAACAATCATCATCCTGAACATCAAATTCAATTTCTGATGTATAATTGATGTGTGACAAGGGCTCAGAGACACATGACTCATCATGCTCTTGTTTCCTCATTGACTTGCCACAAGAACACTGACATATGCTGCTTTTCTCACTGTCATCATACATATCCTCCTCAGCATTGGCAGCCAATCTCAATTGAATCTTGCAGGAACATTTGACATCATCAGCACCCAAAGTGTGGGATAGAGATTCTTTAATTGCTAAATTCAATCTGTTCTCTGTAGCAGATGAGAAAAAGTGCCCATCACACGTCTGGTGAGCAGAGATTATCTGCATATGTACTTTGCATGGACATCACAAAATGAGTCCCTGTAATATGAATTGCGATCTTGAGAGATAAGTAGATGGTCTATCCTGGTGCAGAGCAGGCAGAGGGCTTCCAATCCGAAGAAGCGGGTGAATTCATTGGCGGCGAAAGAGATCAGGCCATCAAGAAAGAGCAACATAATCAAGAATAATTCAAGCACTGCATAGAGCACTGCTGCAGGCTAAGAAGCACGGACACTTCTAAGAAAGTGACGTATCCGTGTCGGACACCGACACTCCTCGGACACTCTCGGACACGTGTCCGATACTATTTAGCCGTGTCCATAATTAATAAGTAAAAATCTTAATTTCGGACACTTGTTCGACACTTTTTTTGCAACGTGTCCCACAATTTCTAGCCCGTGTTTATGACTAAAAAATATACATGTGGCTGATATCTCTTGGACACTTTGTTAACATGTGATTATTAAAACTTGTAAACTTGATAAATGATAATTTTGTACCATGGAAAACTGTAAGAATGTAAATATTAATTATATCACAAGCAAAAGACAAATAAATATTTCATTAAAGAATAGGCTTCAAGATTGGCTTGTTTTTTGCTTTTTTTTTTTTTAAGGGAAGGGAAAAAGATGATCCGCCCTTTTCTTTATATGGATTTTATGGAACTATGGATATTTCATGTTTAATGATTATGAATTATGTTTTAATATTGTATTGATATTTGATAATTTGATATGCTTGTTAGTTGGTACTTGAATTTTTATTTTTTGATTGCTAAATTGATTAAAAAAATTAAAATGATATTATTTTTTTAGTAGATGATTATATATATTCTACTATATATTATTAACGTGTCCCCCAACGTGTCCGTGTCCTACCTTTTTGAGAAATGCCGTGTCGGCGTGTCCATGTCGTGTCGTATCTGTGTCCCGTGTCCGTGTCCGTGCTTCTTAGGCTGTAGGAAATGCTCCTATTTTGGCTTCAATGATTTGTTGAACCCGCATGTTTTTCGTCGACATTGGGTAATCAAAACAGAGGCAATATTTTCTGCAAGGAAGTGAAAAACTGTGAGAAAGCGATATGGGGGGGACTAGAATTTAGAGAGGAGAAGGGAGTGCAGGATCATGATCTTGGGAGATGATGATGAATTTGAGAAAGACCCAAGATCACAATCCTGTGCTCCAATCCAGGCACCAGGCAGGTTAGAGGAGAGGAGAATGTATGTAAAGGAGGTAGTTGGTCGTTGGAGAAATTAGAGGGTCCTGAGCCTAAGGATCCCTATGGGCAATCTCTAATCATGTGGGCCCTGGCCCATATCTATTTTATTGAGCCATTTGAGTTTGATTGGGTCTGTGTATCAAATAATGACACGATATGCGTGTACGGTTATGATCATCATATCTGGAGGCATTTGGAGCCAAATATCCTAAGTGGGGCCCATCATATAACTCCAAAACATGGGTCCATAACTGTACATTTATGGGACGATGTAAATTAGCTAAAACAGCGGTCTTTATACTCTTCCGTCGCTTTACGGAATCATTCGCTTACAGCGCTAGTCTTGCACAACTGGAGATGCCAATGGACCTTGGATTACCCGGTTACTATTGTACGTGATTCACTTGTTGTGTGAAGTGAACAAGATGTTAAAACCAAGAGAAAATGTGAAAGTAAAGGGGGTCAAATCAAAATGTGCTAAATGGTGGCTTAAAAATCTATTTTTTAAACCTTTTTTGTAAAAAATAAATAAACTTGTTTATTGTTTAGTGAAATGAGAGAGTTGTTTTTTTACTTTCTTTTTTGAGGATTTGTGGTAAAAAACTTCTTAGATGGATGCGACACAAACAAAGAATACGTTTTTCTCATTGCTTTGTTTGCATTATATATGTAAAATGTTCATTTATCTCGAAATCTATGAATGTTTAGGACATATAACAATATATTTTGGAATTGAATGGGTCAATAACTAATTTGGAATTTAGAGTGCATATGACTTGTAATAAAATTGAACGGATTTAAAACCACACTTGACGCTGGGAAAGGTGTTTATATTTAAATGAAAATGACTCCATTTACCTAAAATTTCCTTCTTGTTGTTCTTCTTGGCTCTGTTGTATATATACCTAAATGTTACACATATATAACATCTAACATGTACATGGATGCAAACTGCACCCTTAGTGTGAACCGTGCTTGCTGACATATCATGAGGACGGCAGTAATATTGTTGGCATTGCTAATTTCTTTAGTTAACCATTCCTACCAAAATCATTGGTGGAGCTTGCTACTCAAGACTCCCCCTTAGTTGGCCAACTGGCCGGCGCACCTTTTGGCAACACGTATCTCTTTAGAGCCAAGTTGTTCCTCCTAGGATTTAAATTCATGGCCGATTAGCTCTTGCACCATATTAAATTTCTTCAACTAACTATTTTACGAAAACATCAATGTGTTACTAGAGGCAGCGAAAATACTTTTTAATACTCTTACAAGAATTTGGTCATTTTCGATGCATCCCAACCAATCCAAATAAAGAAATTTTGGTGTCCACCAAAACCCAAAAAAAAAAAAAAAAAAAAAAACAATGCAAGGCAAGCGGGTCTCCATCATTTAGCAGAATAGACCTCATGTCAATGGATCATGCTCTAATAACGGGTTTGATTGAAAGGTGGTGATTGGAGACAAAGTCATTCCATTTTTCAGCCAGAGAAGTCGTTGTGACATTAGAGGACGTTGCTTTCGGTTAGTACTATATACTTATTACTAAAGTAATAGACAAAACTAACGTGGCGTAGGTGGTTTTGAGCCTTAACATAAGGCATATGGAAAGAAAATGTGGCATGTTTAAACTCTATTACATGCATTCTTATGCATTATTATATATTTTAAAAGTTTTAAGATTTAAATTTGATTTGACCCACCCAAATGGTGCAGGTTTGATATTATTGGCAACCCGTCATGGGGGTAGGGCGGATTTGGATAAGATAAATTTGTGACGTAGTAGGTTTGGGTTTACCCCAAACCATACCAAACCCACCCCCTTGCCATCCCTAAGTGCGGGGATATGGGAAGATTTGCTTGGAATTAAGCTGCCTTCAGGAGTAAACTTTGTTGGTATGACATTAAAATTTAAGTGGTTTGAAGACAAAATCTCAAACCGTCCAATAAGAAGAAGAAAATTTCAGAAGTTCATTACATTTGTGCAACTGGGCCCTCCCTCATTTTTTTGGTTGGTGGTCAAATCATTACGCAGCCTTCTGGTGCGAGAGTGCCTTCTTACGTACTTGAAATATTCAAAGAATTTAAGCCTTATGCATGGCCCAGCTAGTCTTGCAAATTTGTATAAAAGGCGGACAAAGGCTACTAGGTGGAACATGGAGCAAAAGGAGGAAGAAGAAGAGGCAATGATAAAAAGGGATAGATAAAAAGGCCTTGAAGGACACGAACTGACCCCTCTGCAACTTTTACGGGTGATTAGCAGTCAGTCTTACCTTTTATGCAATATTAATGAAAGAGCATCTAGTATTTGAATAGTGATAATAATGTGCAGATACGGGCTTACTCCATAATGCCAATTGGGTGATGTCCTCCATCTAATGATAATTGGTGAAAAGACACATCCAATTTTCACTTTTCAGGACATGGTTGAGGAGGCTAAAGGATCACAGTGCTTCGATAACAATAAAGGAAGTCCGCTAACAATTAGACAACATGGCAGCTGATGGGGTAACCAAACTGAAACACTTCACTCATTCAGTAACTTTTATTAAATACTGTACCATTCAAATGCAACTAACTCGTTTGTTTTCTTGACAATCATATGACGAATACAAGAAAAAGTTTTAGCAGTAAGTATTTAAGTGAATCGTGATCTATTTTCCTTGTCGACCCTTCTTATTTTTTTACTGAATCGTTGAATGACGCAACACAGGCCGGGTCATGAAACAATTCAGTCTTAAGCAAGTGGTCCCACGACCTTTCAATATGCCATTCTTGAGGGAGAAGCAGGTAGAGGATAACAATGGATTATAGTGAGAAAGAAGATGAGATAGAAGCAGTGTGGTAGGGTAGAAGGAACATGGTCATCCATAGAGAGAAGCGCACTTTACCAAAGCCTTCAAATGAATACCTGGTTTGCTACCGCTTCTACACACAATCATCCATATCTGCCGCAGTGACCACTAAGAGACCAACGAACCATATGAAGCCCTTAAGCATAATGAGTAATCTGTCTCAAAGAAACATGTGAATATTCAATGCTAACATGGACTGCTTCTTGTTAAAGTGCCATACTATCGTAGGGCTAAAAATGTTTCCAATTTGTGCAGGTGTAGGAATTTCATGATCATATGGAGACTTTATGTAAATAACAAGCATTGAAAAATCCACCGAGTCAATCAGAAAATGATAAAAGACATTTAGAGTTGCTTTTGCTACCGCATTTGAAAACTTATCTAGGAAGCATGTAGCAGCTCACGGTCTGAGGATCTCAAACAGGTAAAATGATTTTGACAAATCAACTTAATTTTATATCAACTGACTACCATGTTTTAAATTCATTTTAGAAGGCACAAAAAAGACAAAAGAAAGCTATTGTTAAGAGTCCAAAGCCCAAAAAAAGCATGAAAGCAGAAGCATTGTTAATTGAGGATTACCCCAACATTGTCACAATCTCCTAACCTACCACCAATGGAAGTATTCTTATCCACTTCTCACATAATATCCAACAAGCAAGCCTTAGCAGTTGCAACACAGAGGGCGACCATGGTCACTGATTTAGAGAATTAAACACTTGCTCTGTAGTAGGAAAATACCTGACAACTGTGATGATTATTCACACTATGGTTCAATCGGAGAACTCATGCTGATTCCATCCCTTTTATAAGGTTTTCAGCGTAAACATCCCCTTTTAAACAGTTTTTTCAGTTCATATATGGCACTTGTTAAGGTACCAGCTCCTATCCAGCAAGGCAGGACCACACTGGAATGTTTTAGCTTACCTAGCCAGTCGATTAAAGTGGCCTGCAAATGTCAGGAGAGAGAAAATGGGGCCACTCATGGCATTGCCACTCCACAAGCACCATTTAACAATTTGTGTACCTCACATTAAACTAATACATGCAAGTAGAATATAGTGTTAATTAGCCCTAGTCTCCATGCAACTTCATAGAACCCCAATTGAGGAATCAAAATATCATATTTTCATTCTGAAATTATAAACTAATCCAATATTCATTCTGTAAATTATTCAATTAGTTGACCTATGCACCAGTAAAATAAACAAAAAACAGATATTTTTGTTGTAATTGTATTGAGTATTGACTACTTCAAATTTATCTGAATCCTCCTCCTTGCCCCAGGGCCTAGCAAGCTCCTTTGTTAAATAAACATTACTTATCACCAGTAAAATTGTGGCCACTTTCAGTGGCTCTAGTTTGTAGCAGCACATTTTTAGACATATATGGTGACATACACCCACTCACCTGCAAAGTTTTAATTAGTCCAAACAAAGAGTTAAATAGATATTTAACGTTTTAGCTGTGATAATGCACAAAATGCAGAATTCTAGCTGATTTCTGGTCATGCAAAATTTCCATAAAAAATTGCTACAAGCCACAATTTGCAATAAAATAATAATCTTCATTTAGCAAATAAAACGTAACAAATAGCCACATTCCAAGCATTTTACCTTTCCATAAATAAGAGATGCTGTCCAAGACCAGCCGTCTGCCATGGACTGGTTTCTTGTAAAACTCAAACACACACCATGGAACACGTAAGGCATTTCTGAATAAGTGCTGGCATGTTACCAACTTTTTTAATGGGTAATTAGACTGATGCTATTCACAAACTGCACATGTTATTATACTATTGTGTATTATACTACTCACAACAAATGAAGAACTACCTTACAGTCCCATGAATTAAGGGAATTAGCATCTCCTATAATAAGATAAAGATCTCAAATCCCATATTTGATCATCTACGTAAGTACGTTGAGGTAGCACCAAAGTTAACTAAGCCCCTCAATACAGTTGCCTGCTGGATCACCTTCTTCGGCAGTTCTTTACAGGGATATGGAAAACCTTGTACGAAATGGGATTGTCACAAATCAAGTGAGATAGTCTTGACTGTATCCTGCTCTTAAGTTAGATATCAAAAGAAACATATCCAGACGTACTATCTAGTAGGATACATTCTGAGGTTAAAACCTTGTTGCTAATTAGGTCCCAGTCAGAGCCAAACCGCTAACAGTTCAGTGGCAAGGCCTTAATCTCACTAGAGAAGCCAGTGATAGATCCCCTTGGTCCTCACGTTGAGAGTATCACTACACTACAATGGTCCAATCTAGCAGAAAAAGAAGTCCCATTTTGAGTAACACAACTTTTACTACAATGAGGACAGTACGCAAAGTGACAGAAAGCATCACTTACGATTTTGCCCATGCAATTGAAGAAGTCGGGGCCACTTCCCATTGACTAAAGAAAAAGCTTGGAGCATGTGATATACAAAGAAAAGCACATCGTCTATGAAGCATGATCTTAAGGACCAAATGCCCATAGTATGGTGCTACTAGCCAAATCTTCTTTCTTTTTGATTCCTTTCATGTTCTATAAACTATAGGAGGACTATTGGATTATAATCATCAAAGCGTTATTCCAACTATGTTGCGGTTAACTACATGAATTCTGTTTCTCCATTCTGATCTATCTTGACCCAAATCCTCAAATAGCTTCGGATCTATCCCTACCACTTCCAACCATATCCACTTCGGCCCATTTCTTTTCCTTGGTGAGCCATCAACCTGCATAGAAATTTTTTCCTCAATGGCACTATTGTTAGCCTACATTGGACATGTCCAACCAACACAAACAAGTCTCTCTTAATTTATAACCTTTTGATGCTACTCCTAAATGCACCTTAAAGTCATTCCTAATTCTAACAACTGAGTTTTACCACACATCCATCTCAATATTCTTATCTATGCTCCACTCATTTTATCTATGCATTGCTTCTTGATTGGCCAACATTTTGCTCCATAGGTCATAGCTGGTCTAGTTGCTATCTTAAAAAATTTATCACCTATTGACTGGATGATCTTTGGAAATGTTCTAAGAAGCAAGTCCTATATATGACATTTCATAAGAGTGAAACTTCACCAATAGTTACCACGTTTATTAATATGACCCTTCATTAATAACTTATTTTTAAATAAATGTTTTTTGTCCAGAAGGTCAACTCTTCATGTGCCATTTCATGATAATCCACACAATTTTTTGTTTAAGTGATAAATCATGAACTGAAATCAAGATTCACCTATACCAACCAATTTGTGCTTGTAGTTATTGGGTTTTTCTTTAATGTGGCACCAATATGGTTGATTGGTGTTTTCTTGAGGTTATAGACCTAAGAGACACATTGTTGTGGGCTAACTCGAATCAGTATGGGTATGTGCATTGGAATTAGATACCCTTACGAGGTGTCCAACTCAACAAATCCCAAAACATATGATTCGTGGATTTGGCAGCAATATCCAAATAAATTTGATAAAAAATGCACAACTTGGATGGAAATGTACACATCCAACTCTAAATGATCAAGTAATAAATGAATCAATACTTCAATGAGATTTGGAAGAAGCAAATATGTGATAGAAACTACAAATCAATTCTTAAATTAGTAATAGAAAAATCTACAAAGATTTTTTTCCCTTTGAAGGCAACTCAGAGAACTAGTCAATACCTTGATAGCCTCTGCTTATACATTGATGGGTTCCAATGGTTAGTATCATTCTCCCTTTATTGACTCAGGGGCTTCCAATTATATAACATTTGTGGAAGCCAATCTTAGTGCAACCCATCCTCATGCCAAAGCTTAGCAAATTACAGCTACAAATGGTCAAAACTTGTCCATTTCTGGTATTGGTTCCATCAACATTACCACCACACGACACCAAAATCTTACTTTGTCAAATATTTATTTTGTTCCCACCTAACTGGTAATTTGCTTTCAGTTGGTCAATCGGTCGATAATGGTAGCAAAGTGCATTTTGCCTCTTTTGGTTGTGTCACACAGGACTGGCATTGTGCAGAGGTGATCGGAACAAATTATGGATGCAAATGGTCAAAATTTGTCCACCTCCATTTTTGGTATTGGCTCCATTAACATTACCACCCCAACACACCAAAATCTTTGTCAAATATTTATTTTGTTCCCAACCTATCTGATAATTTGCTTTTAGTTGGTCAATTGGTTGATAACAGATATTGAGTGCATTTTGCCTCTTTTGGTTGTGTCACACAGGTCTGGCATAGTGGGGAGGTGGTCGGAACTGGAATAAGTGTGAGAGGACTTTTTTGCTGGATGTTAGCTTAGGATCATCCTTTCTTCTTCTTCTTCTTCTTCTTCTTCTTTTAGGGTTTTGAATAGGATGAAGACCATTTAGAATTGGCGCCTAGGCCATTTATACAATGATAGGCTTGTGTTTTTGTTTAAGCATGGATTAGGTTCTGCTGTTGATCACAAATTGCATACTTATTTTTTTTCATTCTAAATGTTCTTGTTGTCTGAGTAAAAGCCGAGTTTTACCTTTTCCTGTTAGTTATTCTCGAGCTTCGGCTCCTTTCCAAATACATTTTGATGTTCGGGGAATCACACCACAATCAAGTTGATTTGGATATCAATGCTATGTTACCCCCATTTACTCCCCCAATTACTCCTTAGTGCTTTTTGTGGTTTACATTTATCCTGGATGTGGCCCACATCACATCTTGGATAGATGTGAACCACAAAAGCAGTATTGAGTAGCTATGGGAGTAAGTGGGGGTGTAAGTTTAGCATTTCTCTTATTAGATAGGTGTTTCTTAGAGGTGCAGGCTTAAGAAACATATTGTAGAGGCATTTCATCTAGGGGTAGGATTTGTATTGGTCCACATGCAATATTGGATCATTGTAAGTGGAGATGTAGCATAATCAGTCTCTATGACATTATCTTAAGTTGTACACCTTTTGCATGCTATCATTTCAATTTTTTTTTTTAAATTGCAGTCTTTTTTTCATTTAATTTTTCCTTAACAGCCTTTTGACCATGTTAACAGCCTTTTGACCATGTTAAATAATGGATCTTATATGGTTGATCCCGAGTGAAGAGAGGTTAAGAAAATATGACATCAGCTATAGACCGATCCGATAATGAAAAACTAAGAACAACCTCCAGAATATACATGCTCATGGTACTTTTTCTTTCTATTAGAAGTTAGAACCAAGGGGTCATTTCCCTTTTACACATGCAATAGGAAAATGAGATTTACAAATGTAAATGCTACTACATATGCAAATGTTACATGTGAAATGCATTACGATGTCAAAATCATCATTTTTCCACAAGAGTATATCATTACATTCAGCATTTTAGATGTATTTGGATTTTTTAGATTTTTTTTTATAAATTTCTCAAAATTCATGAAGAATTAAGACATGAAACTAAACATCTTGATATTTACCATTAATTTAAGAACATTAAATGTTCGGATCATAAATTGGAGGCTCACAAAAGTGCAAAAAATTAGATCCATAGGTTGTGACTTGTGACTTTCTCAAAAACTACTCAAAACCTAATGAAGATTTAATATAATCACCTTCAAGATCTTGGGTTTATAGGTTCAATAAACAAAATGAACGGTTTGGATTAAAAATATGGATCAGAGAAGGATTAGAAAAAAATGGTTGATGGGGCCCACAGATATGCAATTACCATGTAACAGATTGTATTAGTGCCTTTTGCAAGAGGGTGTGAATCACTTTCACATTGAAAATTTGTGTGTAAATGGCCTTAGACACCATTTTTGCTCCTTATTTACACACCACATGCGTAAAATGAGAGCAAACAAACATGATGATGCGTAACATTACATATAGCAATCATTTACATATGTAAATGACCACAAACAAACGACCCCTAATGGAAATCACTAACCACACATTAAGCTTTTTTTTTTTTTGTAGAAATAAATTTCATTGAAAAAACTATAAGCCATAGCCCACATGAGCAAATCACACATCATATACTCAAATGTATGATTGTCTTGCTATTTAGCCGACAATCTGTCGTATCATTCACCTCGTGAAGAATGAAACAATCATTCTAAAGTAATCAGAAGCATAAACTACGCATCACCAAAAAATAAAAAAAAACAAGAGCAAATGAGTGTCACAAGAAGGATTAATCACCTGCAATAGACGAGTGGGAATCTCAATAAATCCCTGTAGAAGAATATCTACCTTCTCCAGATTGTGTTGAGCAACAGGTGTAATGACATAAACTAGACCTTTTGAAATGTCAACAGCCCTTACAATCCCTGAATAAAAAATATATATATATAATCCATCACACAACAAAAAAATTTCATCAGGTTGGAAAGAAAATGATTTGTGTCAAGTGAAAAAGAAAACAGATACGATAGATACAAGACAATGAGGCAAAGACTCTCCTGTGACACAGTTATCTAGATAGCAGATAAGAAAACTTGCACAACCAATCTAATGAAATGACAAATCATTGGCAGTGATGTAAAAGAGGGTTTCATTATCAAAGTTTTGGTCACAAGCATGAAAAGAATGCAAAACCCAGAGAATTTGAGGGCCAAAAAATTGTTGGAAAAAGTCACAAACTAAATAATATGCATGAGAAAATAACTGAAACAGCTTTCTAAGTTCCAACACAAATAAAAATGATACTATCAACAGATGTTCCCAAAAGGTGAAATTAATAGAATATTTCAAAATTAAAAAAGTTAATTTATTGAATACAATGATATCTTCCAAAAACTAGATGGCAAAACCAGTGACACATGCACAAGCACAACAGCCTAGCAACAAAACCTAATCACATGAAAGATAAACAGAAGAGTTTTAAGGAAATCAACTTTATTGCCTGCTACTGAACTCTTTTATAAAATATTTTTTTGGATAACAACTCTTATATAAAATATAATAGGGGCTTCAATTAAGAGGACAAACAATGCATGAGGTGCTGCACTCTCTCCTTCTAAGCTGGCACATTGATGATACACGTGAGTCATGCTTACATCCTCCAATAGTTGGTTTATTCCAGCTAATTGGTCTCATGTTGAGCTTGACCAGAAATCTCTTCCTAGCCTTTTTTTTCTTTGAATGGTAACAGGATAAAATATTAAACCAAAAAGAAGAGACACAAGATTACACATCAAAGAGAGATGCAACAACGACAGTGATGAAAGGAATATGAGCACAATACCCACCAGCCCTCCAACAAAAACAGAAACGAAAAAATAACAAAAAGCACAACACAGAAAAATACTCCGAAGCCCCTCTTAGCCAACACGTCAGCCTCCTCATTCTCAAGTCAAAGAATGTGCCTTACTCCACCTCCATAGCTGAAGACAAAAACTTTTCACTGAGATAAAATTAGAGTTTCCAAGGTCCCTAGCTGAATTCAACACCAAGACAATTCATTATGAGATTCACTATGAGAATGTGGCTCTCCTAGCCACATGTCTTTCACAGGTACCATTCAATGTCAAAGTGAGGTTCAAATGAACCACCTAGTTTCCTAAAATTTCTGAGGACACCTGATTCCACAGTCATCGATATAGCCAAGAATGAGTCCATACCTGTTGACAGATCCAATATATGATAAAGGATTTCACACCAACATACATAGACTTCCAAGATTCACATTCACTGACTATGTACTCACAAATGAGAAGGAAAATGTTGATATAGATGCCGAGGACATGCCATATTGGAAAACTAATTTAGAGTAATTAAGTTTTTTTAAACAGTTCCACATGGGCTTCTAAACTCCACCTCCAAATTATATTATAGAGTGGAAAATACACCTTTGGGAGTAAGTTATAGAGTCAAATTGGGCAGATATGGATTTTTTCTAGTATCCATCAGTTTTCACATTGATTCTATCGAAGCTTCTGTCTACAACTGACGTAGGCAGCCATGAAAAAACCTGTATAGGATGATACAATCAATAAGGAATATACACATCTGCATGTGTGTGTGTGTGTGTGTGTGTGTGTGTGTGTGTTTTAAAAGGAGAATTTTAAAGTCCAGATATGATAGTATAAACAAAGCAGATATATTTTGAGTAAAAAAAAACCTACCAAGTCCAACACACCAAGGCGTAGAAAATTCAGGCTTTCTAGAACTAACTGCAAGGCCAACAATTGTTGCATTCAAGCTGTAAGAGACTTCACTTTCCGGAACCTAATGATGGCATTTAAAGCACATCAGTTGAAGATAGCAAGTAGCAAGGCAGAAACATAAAAACTGATGGCATATCCAACTTTGAAGATACAATATATTGATCATGGTACAATTACATTGAAATTGACAAGTATATAATGCTCCATTATAGTTTTTCATGCAAATCTATATGATGAAGTCCTGAATAATTCTTGTTTTAGAAAATATTATACCTTGCGCAAGAAGTGGGACTCAACATTTTTTTTTTAATATTAAATGGGACTTACTCAACAATGCAAGAAGGGAAACAAAAGTAAGTACATAAATCAGTCTAAGATACTAAATACAGATTCACATTCCAGTAACACCTGGCAATGGAGATGCATAATTTTAATCTTCGCAATAGGAACTTCATAAGGAGGAAGAGAGGCCAAGGCATGAGCAAGCTCCTTGCTTGTTGTGATATTCATGTCACGTGGGAAACACTGCCTGAAGTAAGCCATAATTCGAGTCTCTCGTAGAAGTTGTGCATCCTTTTGTACTAACACCCTACAAAATCACAAAGTGAGCACATGATGGGTGCATTAAGAGTGGTTCTATTCTCAAGCAATTCCATAACCCAAAGAAGGCATGAAAATTATGAAATCAATACAGTATATGAGTTATGCAATCACGGATTTGAGAGAAGATTGAACACTGGAATGGAATATAATATGAAGTCAATATCAGTTTAATTGAATAAAGTTAGAAAAAGCCGTTCTTGAAAATGGCAGAGGGGAAGTTTTAATAATTCAAAATCCCCATATCAAATGGCATGAACATAAAGATCTCCATTTGAACTGGCAATTCGTTGAAATAAGCACTTTCCACTTTCCCGTCTCCCGTTGGGCTCAACTACATGTTATTTCTCAACCACCAATCAACAATCATGTTGTTATTTTATCGATTGGATGTTAATCAAGTTTAATGAAAGTCATTAGTAATATACGCCACAGAGGGACACCATTAAATAGAACATTTCACCATAATCAAACAAGTGTTCAGAACTTATCTGCAGATAGTATCATTTAGCAGCATTTAGTGGTTTTAGGATGAGCGTGAAAAATTCAGGGAGATTTTACTTGCACATTATATTCATCATCATCATCATCATCATCATCATCATCATCATCAGTGAAGTTCTATTCCATCTACCCAAGGTCAGCTTTGTGTACCGCTCAACCATAATTGCAGACAGATCTCTGTAACTCCAAAATCTACTGTCTTTTCTCACTACTTCATTCAGGGTCTTTATTTATTTTTATTTTTTTGCAAAGTGTGACTGTAATTCATTGCTCAAAGAACTGTACAGTACAAGAGGGATATACTGGATTAAAAAACCCAAAAAAGATGGGAGCTCAAGGTCAATGTTGGTGTCTCCATTATACTGTCTTGAACATTGAACTCGTGATGCCTTGGTACTTCTATGGGAGCTGATTCTGATCTTATATATACACGCTAATTCTCAAAATATAACTTATTTTAGCGCCACAACTTTTTTTTAAACTTGTTGCCAATCTGATGCAACCCTTCTTTTACTTGGACTAGAACCAACACAAGGCATAATACTCACTCACACATACAAGAGGTTTTTGATGCTTGAAATGATATCTTAGTCATAAACTGCATCACAATTAAAATACAGTTCAACATGCAGATGCTGTATCATTAAATGCTTGAAAAGTCTATTGATAATGAATAAGGACACATTGTATTGGCCCTTAGCTGAAATGTATCTAAATGAACCTTTAAAAATGAAATAAACAACTATTAGAAGAATCATTCTGCATAAATCTTGCATTGAAAGGAAAGCATTTCTAAGGATATCCTATGAAGAACATATAAATAAAATAAAATAAAATAAAATAGAACATAGAATGAGAAACTATATTGTTAAAGAACTCACGATCTTTTTAAAGAATCTTGGAATGCTGCGCTGATTTCAATCAGACTAACATGCCCTTTTTGACTTCCATCAAACCAAAATGCCCCACTTGGCAGATTCTTACTCTCAACAGAGACGCGCATGTTAACAACATGAGTAGGTGAAATGTGTCTGAGCATCTCTACCAGAATATCATATCCAATACCTTGGGTTCAAAAAAAAAAAAAAAGCATAGCATTTAAACCCCACTTTAGCATCAGTATATAATATCAGAATGCTGACCCAAACAGATGATGATGATGATATTATATTTTAATACAGAAACTTTCTATCAACAAACACTAATAAAAGATTTTAATTTTTCGATTTTAAGTCTTCCTTGAAGGATGATGCTTCTAAACTTAGTAAAATGACAACAGAATTGAAAAGCACCTTTCACCCATCCAGGAGTATTAATAACAAGAGGCAACTGAGCTCTTCCAGGACTCTTAAGCTCATTAGATTGATAGTACTCTGTGTGGAAGTAGTCATAAAGGCAGAGGATATTATCCAAGTAAGTTTTTGGGTCCCTTTTTGAAGACGTATCGCCGAAGAACAAACACCTGAAAGAATGAAAAAACTTAGCCATAACACATTAGTGATTACCAATGGGTATGGTTCAATAAAAAAAGGCAGATGGAAATAACTACACCAAAATAATGCAATGCAAAAACCTCAGACATTAGGAACACATACCTCTCAGGTGTTTTTAGAGAGAGAATCGTCAAATCTGAGTGCAAGAAACACGAAAAGCATGTTATACTAAGACAAAAAAAATCCAAAACCAAAACACCCAAGTTCAAAAACGCCAAATTCAGCAATGTGGAAAATCAACTGATTCATAAAGGGTGCATGTCGATGAATGGGTGTGTTCATTGATTTGAACCCCACACTATGAGGGAATTGAATATGTTGGACAAATAGCCAGCCAATAATTCTTCCAGAATTTCAGGGGGCCATGCTACATTCAGTAAAAACACAGCTTTTCCAAATCAATACTCCAAATGTTTCAGAGTAGAATAGGTAGCCAACCTTTTCCAGTACTTCAAAACATAAGCAAACAACAATCAAGACAAACACACACACACACACACACCAAAAAATATAATAATAATAATAATAATAACAATAAGAGCATACCTGGTGTTTGTTCATGGATGACATGAAGAGATAAACAACCTGGAGTAGTAAATTCTGGCTGCCCAACATCAGTATCCAAGTAAGCCACTTTCCTATATCTGAAAAAAAAAAAATTGCCCTTAAGAAAAAACTAAGAACCCCATTTCAAAACCCACTTCCATGGAACTGGAAGGTCCCAATATTAAGCTCCTCACCCACTCTGATTTGCTCAACCTATCTATTCCAGTCATTTACAAAACAAAGATTATATTATAAGAATAAAGAACAATAAACAGTGGTAACCCATTTGATAATTGGTAATAAAGAAGCTATTAAAGCAATGGAAACCACAAAAGAGAAAGAGAAAGAGAATGGATGGATGTGAAAGAAACGAGAAGAAACCTGTTAAGGAGAGTGTTGAGGAGATGGCGGGAGAAGGTGGACTTTCCACTGTTCTTGGGGCCACATACAAAGGCAATGGGTGGTGTTGTTGAATCAATAGCAATGGCGTCTGCAGCTTCAATCCATGTCTCTGGGATGAATATGTGAGGAGAAGGCCTTTCTACTTCCAATTCTTCCTCACTCATCTCTCTCTCTCTCTCTCTCTCTCTCTCTCTCTCTCAATTTAACTTCCACACTCTGAAATCTCTCAGTTTCTGGGTGCAGAGGTGAAGGCCAATGTGTGATGTTTTTCTGCGCGGTCGAACGTGAAGGGCTACATATTGGTACTACGTATGGGCCCAAAGAGTGTTTTACAATGAACCAGGGAACCAACCCACAAAATTGGATTCCTATGATCGGTCCGAAATGTATCGGATTCGAGCAATGGGTTGGGTGCCAACCCAAAATTGGATTCCTATGTTCGGTCCGAAATGTATCGGATTCGAGCAATGGGTTGGGTACATAATCATGAAAGGGTCATCCCAAATCCTGAACCGCTAAATTGAGTTCAATTATATCTTAATAGATGAGACTCCAATGAGAAAGTTTTGGTGATGTTAGTAGGGTTGAGTATTTAAGTGTGGAGTCAGCTTAAGTCCAGCGCTGCTGCATGTTTTATTGATCAGGTTAAAAATATTAGCTCAAACCTAGCCCTATTAGCAGGTTAGGTCAAGAATTGACAATCCAGAAAGTTCATATTTATTAGTCACAAAACATGGCTAATGCTTGAGCTTACTGCAGACAGAATATCACTCTTTTTTTTCCCTCATATGTTACAATAACACACCAAAAGTGCTTTCCCTCCCTGTCGCTCCTGCCGCATATCACATGAATCAGATCTTGGGATCTTTTTTTTTTTCTGTTTTTTGTCTTTGTTGCTATGTTGTGCTCCTGCTCCATGAGTAATACTTGGCTTCCCACTCTTATTTATAGAAACATGAGTTGGCCCTGACTTGACCTGATTCATGGTGTGATGGACACAATCCAGGGATGGCAAAACCAACAGCTCATGTCTCATCAACGGCAGACCTAGATTTTTTTTTTTATAGGGCTAAGGCAAGCAACTAATAATGACATTGGACACACTTCTGAAAAATCTAAACCATTTAAAAAGTCGGCCTCATTCTTATGATATACATATTCACAAAAGAAATCTTATGTCTAAAAGATTACTTCATTCAATTGGAATAATGCTATTCTCTTTCAGAATTTTTTTATAAGAGGAATCTCCACATCTCAAGTTAGGGAAATACATATGATTCACTCTCAGTTGTTTCTTTGCCTCTGCCTTTGTGGATTTGCAAAATTCGATGTGGGGAAGTTGAGACAGAGGAATCAATAGAATAGAAGATTTTTTATGGATTATGAGGATTGTGACAATCTTCTTTAAGTTTTACTCTCTTCAACGAAGTCCGAATTTTTTTACAATCAAGGAAAATAAAGAGGATTCCTTCTTGAGGATGATATCCAAACATGCCCAAAGTTACAAAGTATTCACTCGGTCATGTCCAATCTCGATGAAGTGGGCCTAAATTGGACCCACTCCATTGACAACCACTTTATATCATGAGTCACACCCATTGTACCCTATGAATAACGGGTCCCTATCCAATTAGTCTGTTGGGTACCGTCAAACTCGCTTAGATTTTTATTGTAATGTATTGGCATCGGTTAATATAGATCCAAGCCTACTTTTGTGACCGTGTCATGTTGGGTCCAATACCCACATCAATGTCCAATAGGGGTGCTCATGAATTGCATTAGCCTCAGCCTGACCCGGACCCAACCCGCTTTGGGCTAGGCTTTATCCTTAGGCTTAGAAGTAGGGCTGGGCTTGGACAAAAACTGAGCCCGTTTATTACATGGGCCAAGCATGGGTCAATGGTAGAAAGCCCAAAACTTGGCCAGGCCCGAGTGAGAATGCAAAATTGTAGTTTGTTTATTGGGGGACTCAAATACATGCTATATCATTAAACTTCATGAAGTGCAGCCAGTTAAGCTACAGTCATATGCAGTTGACAAAGGCCTTTATGTTTATTAACACAATATTATTAACCCGAGCCCATGCTCAATCTATTTTTTGCGGGCTGGACATGGGCTAGGATTTAAGGCCCAATTCGGGTTTTTTCCGGGCTTGGGCCTAAGGGTTCCAGCCTGGCCCATGAACATCCCAAATGTCCAAGCCAACTTTCATGACCGTGTCATGTTGGGGTGCAATGCACGCATCCACAGCCAACCCATTTTTTGGCCTAAGCCATATGACCTCATTATTCAACCACTCAGAAATTTCATATGAAATGGCTTGGCTCAACCCTCAAATTTGCCTGCGGGCTTTAGATCTCCTTTCTTGTCCACAACATTTGTACATGAATTTTCCAAAACCATATTTTGTATTCCCATGCATTTGAGCTTAAGTCAATATTGTTAAAAGCCATCATGGTTTGATCAATGGGCACCTTATTTTCAAATAGCATAGCCTAAGGACCCACCTGCATGTTTTTTGACTAGAATAAAGTAAAAATCAATTTGAAAGCAAATAATTGGCTCGATTGTGGGGCCGCCAAGTGATGGAGGATTGATCACAATTCCACTTGATGATCCGTTAAAAAAACCTTATATGATGGGGCATATGTCTTTTGGGTTAAGCCATATGAATAATCTTGATTGATTAGGGTCCTCATAACTTAGGTACATTACCAAAACCACATGACTGAGGCCATCAATCGTGGGATGGGGGCAATCGTGAATTCGATAGAAGATGCGACCATCAATCAGGTAAATTGCCATATGACCAATGGCGAACCTAAGATTTTTGTTTGGATGGTGCGAGCGATGGTGGGGTGTAGAAGTCTAATACTAAAATAAAAACTTCTAAAGTCTAATTTAAGGATTTTATCAAAATGAACCCACGTAGTAACATATAGTTCCCCCCTCCATATGACCAGGGGTGTAGGAAGAGTGGGTCGAGTGGGGCCAATTGCCCGCACTCAACTTTTGATGCCAATTTGAACTCATGGAGTAGTTTGTAGAATTATATGGTCCCTTACAATTTTGCTTGTAGAATTATATGATCCCTTACAATTTTGCCCCCACTCAACTACTTTTTTTTTTAAAACACATTGAGAGAATTTAAAAAAGGGCAGAATTGGGCAGAATTTAATTTCGCGCTTTTGGCCAAACGAGGATGGCAACTCTTGCAAAATACTCAATCTCTATTATACGAAGTTTTTAGAACAAGATATCTTCCACACTCTTCTTTCTTGGAGTTAGGAATTGGTAGAAATTCGTCCTATGCATGGAAAGGAATTTTTAGGCAAAGAAATTGTTGCAAGAGCGATGTAGATGGAGGGTTGGAAATAGCCAAGATATAAAGATATAGAAGGACAAATGGTTGCCTACTCCTATTGCTTATCAAATAATTTCCCCTTGCCAGAATCTATCTGAAGATGCATTGGTGAAAGATTTAATAGACCCAATGACACGGTGGAGGGACATGGAGAAAATTAGAAGCACTTTCCTCCCTTTTGAAGCTGAGGTTAAATTGAAGATCCTCTAGTGTCCCTACATGTCGGAAGATAGATTGATATGGGCAGAAAATAGATCGGGTGAATTCTTTGTGAAAAGTACGTATTTGTTGGCAACAAGAGTCCATACTAGTCGGGATTTGGGGAAAAGGTCAAACACAAGGGCGAGAATGAAGTTTTGGAATGGCTTATGAAAACTGAAATTACCAAACAAAATTAAAATTTTTGCTTCGAGGGCTTACTCTGAGATTTTGACTACAAAGGAAAATCTTACGAAGAGAAAAGTTTTTCCCACTAACATTTATAATTTTTGCAAGAATGAGAGGGAGGATCCTATTCATGCCTTTTATTCATGCTCTTATGTACGACAGGTATGGAGAGATCTCATCCCCCCAAATCTATCAAGGTAAGGTTCGATATTTGATGACATAAAAGGCTGCTAAAATGCTTTAACCAGTATGTCGTTCTCTACGTCGGTAGACAAGGCAACGAAGCAGCCCATAAGCTAGCGAGATATGTACATTTTGCTGGTGACATGAAGGTTTGGTGGTATTCAACCCCGAGTTTCATTCAACAATATGCTCGTGTCGATGCTTTGATGTAAGCTCTTACTTTATTTCTAATGAAAGTTTCTTTGTCAGAAAAAACAAAAAGAAAAGCTTGACGATATTTTTATCTTTTACTTGGTTGCAAAAAGAATAAGTAAATCATTCTTCAAAATCTAAAGAGTGGTTGCAACTTGCAATCAATCAACTAAATCTTTTTCTCCCTCATTCTCTCCCAAACATTTTTCCTTCATCGTAATTTTGGATAAGTCTTTCATTGAAAATAAATTTGGCTATCTTGGCTTCTTCTTTGAATTGAATTTTAAATCCTTATTCACAATTGAATAGCAAAAAAGTCTCAAGCGAGATAATGTCAATAGAAACTCATGCGGTTAAAAACTCAATCACTTTCCTTAGTTTGGTTCTCTCCAAATTTTACTCAAATAAGAATTAATCCCACCTTATTGAGCATATGATTAAAAATCTTATGTGGTTAATCTAATGGTGGGACAAGGCTAACTCTTATTGGAGGAAAATTTGGAAAAGCGACTTAAGAGGATAGTATTTATTCTACGTAGCATGAATATATTACATCTTGATTATTTATCTTATTTTTATTTTTATTTTTATTTTTATTTTTTTATAACATTAGCAAATGACTATCAATGGTGTACTCTCAATCATCTATATTATTGCAAGCATAATGTCCCATCAAAAGATTACAAGTAACCAATCAATAGATTTTCAATCATTTATCGACATTGTGGCACATTAAATGATCATAACTAATCAATCAATTTATTTATAAACCATGAATGGATTTGTTTACAAACGATCAAACTTACAGGGGCCCTACTTTAATTCGAGTATGATACAATTCTTAGTTCTTAATGAATAAATGATTATTTTTAGTAATCTGGATTCGTTATGATGAGTCATATTACATTTATATTTTAATCATTCTTAAAGTTTTTAAGAAATTTTGTTTTTAAAAGCATTTAGGTCTTTTCAAATAGAATTTTATTTCTTTAGATATTATTGAAAAATTATGAAAAATAAATATATCGATCCCCTCTAAAATAAATTTGGCAATGCAGTTGTTAGTCCACTATTGCTTGCCTCTACTAAAATAAATCAAAGTTATAGCTAGCCATGCGTGCCATCATCTTGTTTAGAATTTAATACTTTTTATATGGCCTATCTTTTATATTTGTTAAATTAAACAATCACTTCAATTCACTCTCCAAGTGAATTACTCAAATAAGTTGTATCGTGACTAGGGGTACCGAAAAGGTTAGATGAGGAGGAGAAAACGACCACAACAAAATTATGCAAAAATTCATACAAGAGTGACTAATATTTCTGCTAACGCACGCCGCCAGATCCCCAAATGAATGGTTTTTTTTCTTTTTTCTTTTTTTTTTTTTTAATGAAACGCGCCAAGTGAAATGATCAATCTGAAGAGAATATTGAACCAGGTTAAGAGCTCGGATCACATTTTCAGCATGAAATGAAGCGTAAGTTTCTAGTTTTACGCCATATCCGCACATTCTTTTTTATTTATTTTTGTTTCATGTAAATGCGAAAACAAGAGAATGGATATTGCAATTATAAAATTTCTTATATATATATATATAGAAAATGGTCCTATAAGGATGGTCCTTACAAATTATTTTTCACCATTTTAGATCGTTGAATCAACTACACATTCATCTGAATAAATTGAACTATTAGATTAATTACACATCCATCCAAATAAATTTTATATATATTTATCTATATATACATGACTGTGCGGTCAATTAAACAGTCCAATCTATTCGGATGAAACCCAAAATTGGTACACGTATGCAATTCACGAGAGTAATATGTGTGATTCATTTGGATGGCTCGCAATATGGACCGTACTATCTAAAATGATGAAAAATAATCTGTAAGGACAGCCCTTACAGGACCGGTTTTCTCTCTCTCTCTATGAACGGAACAAATGAATTTACATCTCTATTCTTTTATTGCCGCTTTACTTGTGTTTTTACACCACTCATGCGCAGAACATTTTCAGGGAACTATATATAAAACTTTTAGGGTCTTTCGGTTCAATTCTTAACTACCTGCCTCACATAGAAGTGGAGGTAAAGAAATATACAGACCACTAGGGACAAAAAGAATTTTCTGGGTGGCCAGTTTGAAAAATTGCTGAAGTGTGCATTGATATCATTATATCAAGGGGTTTTCTGTAATTTCATGGGTTGAAGCGGTATAGGTAGTCCTTCTCTTTTGTATCCTGGGGAGAGATCTCTCATCTCTTCCCTTTTTTTATTAAATTCAAACTTATTATTAAAAAAACTACATATTTTTTTATGACCTTAGCTATTTATCGCCAGCTCAGGTTTCAAACCTTGACCTTTGGCGTGGGGGTTATTCAATTCTGATGAGTAAAGACTATTTTTTTAAAAGCGCACACATAATAACCAAATAACGCAAGAGGTGAAAGTCCAACTTAAGATCTTGGAGAATAAACCCAAGATGAGCCATTATATTGACAGGAGAAAAAAAAAAGTTACACATCAAACACCTCTCATACATAATTTGAACTGCTAGTTGTATCAACATGACACATCTTAATATGTAGTAGTAGTACTAGTGGTGATAAACAAACCCCTTTTGTGAGTGCTAAATCAATTGGAGAGAAAAGAGAGGGAATGGTTTGTGAAAGTAAAAAAGCAATCTTATTTATTGTGAGGATGCCATATGGGAGAGAGAAACAACTACAAAGGTACGAAACGTTGTGGTTGATAGAAGTGAAACCACATCTAAATAGAGTACTAGATATCTACTCAAACCGTCTTGTTTTGTTTTTTCATTTATATACCTTGTCTGCGGCTACAAAGGGCTCTGAATCGACGGACTTTACCCGGTTGTCGGTCTTGGTATTAGCAGCAGCAAGGGACTTGGATTCGCCTTCCTTGTAGATGAAGAAGAAGTAAAATCCCAACACGATGGTAGACCCAGCCATGGCCCACACCAAGCAATCCAGCGACAGGGGGAGGATGGTGGAGACACGATATGCAAAGAGGACGTTGAGGATAGTAGCGAGTAACCAGATGGGAAGCCTCATCCTCTCCTTTTGAGGGGAGTTTTCAGGTGAGGTGTCATGAAGGTGGAGACAGTAGAACAAGAGCATGAGCAAGACATACATGGAGATGATGAAGGTAAGGGTAGGAACATCGTGCCTTGCTCTTATTACAGAGAAGATGGATGTTGCCGTTAGAATCAAAATTCCTAACACGGGCATAAAAGAGAACAGATCTGACCCGTGCGAGGAGGACGTCGACGATAGCTGTGAGGTGGGAAGATGATGTGATGGCGCCATAGTGGATCCACAACCATGTAGCTTGCACAGTGGACGGGGAGGGGCTTGGGGATGTGATTACAGAGGGACGCGCTGATGCCTTTATATTGTGTCCAGAAAAGCCGTGCCTTGCAACAAAGGTTTACCGAGTATTTGGACTTTTGTTGTAGGAAGCTGTAACGAAAACAGTGTTGCCGAGTATTTTGACTTTTTTCTGTCGGAAGAAACAACGAAAGTAGACTTCGTTTTTAAAAAAGAACAAAAAGACATCTAGTATTCCATGGTGACGACCAACGAGTGAAAACCAAATTACTCTTCTAACCCTTTTTTTTTTTTTTAACTGTTATACATTTTAAAGACATTGCGGTTAAATACCACATTAAATAACTTAGGCAGTAAGCCCTAGTTTCCAGCAAAGATTAGGCCAATAAAGGGTTTTTTTCTTATTTTTTTAATTTTTTTACAGTAACCTTTAGGGATTGATTTTACCATATCCTTATCAAAGATTTCCTATTTACATATAAGTTTTCCCACAATGATCATATGGAGAGGTACTTATTGTAGGAAAGGTGGTTAGAGATGTCGCGAAATCACAATGTTGCTTTATGTGAAATCACATATTGTTTTTTTATTTTAAACTTTTTTAACCCCATTGACGGAATGAAAATATAAACAAAAAAGCTGCTATTAACTTTTCAAGAAATCAACTTGCGATATCACATAAAGTATATGTAATTTTGTATCATAGGTATCGTTGGTATGAAAATCATGGAAAAATGTGTAGATAAATAACGTTAATTTGGTAAGGGCATAAAAAAATTCATCCCCAAAGCTAACCGTACAGAAAAACCCCTGCCAAATAAACAAGAAGTGAGCCCTCGGCGTTCAAAACAACAGTCTAGATACTTTAAAGAAAGTTCTACAGTTTTCACCATAAAATTCACCATAAATCATATATTATGTACAATTGGGGCGATTCCTGGTTCTATAGAATCTACGGCAGTCTAATCAATTACTGCAAAAGTTCTCAATCCAATTCGACTAGAAAACTGGTTTTACTACAGGATTGAGTAAAATTCGTAGTTGGATGGTTTGCCCCTTGTAATATTTATGAGTCATAAGTTGGTCATCCGAACTTGGAATCGTGTGACCTACCCGTTGATTTTGTAGTAACCAACGAGACAAACATAATGTACGGTTGGATTGCAATTTTCAGATCGCTAGACCAACAATTATTGGCTTACAAGATTCTGCCAAAAAATATTGATTCTGAATTTCAACTAAAACATAAACCGTAGATTCTCCATCATCCAAAAACATCATAGATCCACACCACAACTACATACATATGAGATTCAGGCGTATGCATCAAAATCATAGTGTAATGCATGCTATAAACACAAAATCATGGTGTAATGCATGCTATAAACACAAGTCTCACAATTAAAATGTTAATTCTCAGCAAAAAAAATTAAAATGTAATTTTGAAGAAACAAGATCAAGAAAACTATAGTTACTCACATAGTTTGGTGGAATAGAGATTAACACAATCTAAACCATCTAAAACAAAACTAAAATACCCTAGAACACATAACTATGGCCCTTACACTAAAGTATGCATCCTTGCAATAGATGACAAAAAGATGCAACAAAATCATAGATTCTAGAGGATTTTATCAAAAAATTCATCTAAGGGGACTACCAAACCATAAAATTCACCCTAGTTGTTGGTGCACCGGAGTAGTCACATAATTTATTTTTTTCATCTAATTAGGGGGCATTGATATTATTACAGGTTTTTTACACTAGCGGTGAAACCGATGTTTTCCTGTTTTCATTTAAACACAAGAAATCTCTATTCCTTCTTTTTCTTCCTTCCACGAAATCGATGCTCACCGGCCGCTTCTTCTTTTAAAAGAGGATCTTTGCTCCTCTGTCGTAGATTTCCTTCCTCCTCCTCTTCGAATTCATCCAAACAATCTCTTCTGAAGCACCCGTAGATCATCTTTCTCTTTCTTTAATATTTACAAGTTAGAGCTAGTGAAGCGAGCCCAGGCTTGACATTTATTTGCAAGGTTGCTTGGACTTGACATCTCGGCTGTTAGGGCCAGGCTAATTTTTGTAGCCTGATTATAAATGAGTTGGTTTGGGTACACTCAGTCTGGCCTTCTTGTTCCTATGACTTAGGCATGAAGTTTTAAGATAAGTGTTAAAGGATTGAGAGAAGTGATTAGGATGCCAAGAAAACAGGTGTAGAAAGAACAAGAGTTGAAAAAGGTTTTTTTGAACTGTGGGAAAGTAGACTCCACTTGTGTTCTCACCCCCATTTTATCCTAATCCAAAAAGACCCCATTCGGGCCCAATCCTTTCTAATTAGTAGATGAATGTCGCTACTGTTAACGAAACATTACATTGATGAAGACAGGATGGGCACTTTGATCCATGTGAAATAATAAACGCTATGAGCAATTAAAAGAACAAAGACTGATCCAGAGTCGGGCAAAGAAATTTCTCCTCGATAAGACAATCGTCCATTAAAAAGCCGTAGATTGGATAGTTGGTGATGTGAGCAGATGTAATTTTTGTACGTGGTCAACTCCAGGAAGCCTCTACTACTTTGGGAGATAAAGCAGGGCTTTGAAGCATAATCTCTTCATTTCTAGTGACAGACTTTTTGTATGGCCTCTGAATTTCTTGGTTATTCTTTTTATTTGTATTTTGATTTAATATACTAACCAATTCTTGGGCATTTATCTATTTCCAACCAAATGTGATCTGGGTTTAGATGACCGCTCTTTCAAATAACCACTCTTCATGGAAGAAAGAAGAAAAAAAAGAAATAAGGATTAGAAGAAAAAGAAGAAATAAGGATTTCTTTTGTTTAAATAGAAACAAGCATGTTTTGATTTCGCTCTTGCTGCTGGTGTAAACAAACCTTCAGTGATATCGACGCTCCCCAATTAGATGAAAAACATGAACTAACCCACACCTAGGGTGAGCTTAATGGTTTGGTAGTCCCCTTAGATGATTTTTTATTTTTATAGAAAAATCCTCTAGATTAGTATATTGGAAGCCAAGAAAGGAAAACTTAAATACTATGATAATATGATAAGGTTACTCGCCTCGATTCATTCTTAGGTCCTGTTTGACAAATCTTATCTCTATAAAATAGATCTGCATGGAATGGACCTATGTGGAATAGATCTACATGATATAGGTGTTTTACAAATATACTGTTTCTTAAGACAAAACGGTTGTTTGTAATAGACATTTTTGAATCCGATGGTTTTTAGTTTTTCAAAGTTTTCTCAAGATATAAAAGGAATTAACGGGTAAAATTTTATGGTATAGACATTATTAGCCTTCTTACGAGGATCAACGGTTTGGATCATAATATTGGGGGCCACAAAAATATAGAACAAACACATTTATTAAAGTTTTGAGTTATTCACTAAATGCTCTAATTCTTCTTTCTATCTCAGTTTGATGAGGAATTACAACTGCGCAGCAGCAATTCTCAGAGACAGGATCCAGAGTGGTGGGGGTGAGACTAACAATCCTGGGCCCTTTGGCCACACCTCCATCACCATGTTGCAGCAATTCAATTCTTCCAGTCATCCAGTGGGTACGCCGACGGCACCCGTTTGGCCACCAGCGGGGACCTTATCCTATCAAAACCTGCGAACCCAATTTCACAATTCCAACGAGATTTCACGGTTGCCGGTAGGCGAATTTGTAGGGAGAACTGGAGGGAGAGGGTTATCACTATCCACAGGAGAACAAAGGTCCACACAACAAAGGCAAAGGAATTAGGGTAGGGGCAGTAGTGATTGGGCTGCTTCTGCTGCTGCTATTCCCCAACTGTTTATGACCTCTGGCTCTGCATCATCATCAGGATTCCCATCCCAGAGAATTGTCCTGAACAGATCAGACTATTTAAGAAAAAGAGGGCACATTAGAGCTTTTACTTGACTGGTTTTTAACAGTAAGAAGATGCTCTGTGTCATGGTTCTATATTTGCAAGGTCATCTCCAATGTCAGCCCCAGGATCACAAAACCAATCCAAGTACTGCAATATGGTATTGGAGAGAGCAGAAGTTCAGAAAAATTCAGAATCACAAGTACTGCAATATGATATTTTAGAGAGTGGAATTTCAGAAAAAATCAGAATTCAGAAATCACATTTAGAAAGTTCAACCATCAATAACCAGCACCCCAAACAGAAAAATTCAGCAATCACATCAAGAAGAATGAAGCACACAGGTCACAGGATTTTAACATTGCTATGATTACACCAGAAGCAAAATAGCAATTAGCATAAAAAGTAGTTTAAAGAACCAACCATTTAAATCAGATGGTTTCAAGTTTGCTGCTTCAACTACTTCCACTTTGGCAAAAGTAATAAGAGATTTCACATCCATGGTGAAACAACTTCCTAAAAACTCATAATAATCTACAGAGAAACTGTCGTAACCATAATATATCAACATTCACAAAGATTACATATGCATGACAAATGCAAACAAATATTTATTATTTACAACCACATTAATAAAAATAAAAGGAATGTACTCCACAACCTGTTAGCAAGAAGGCTCTCACTTTCCAAGAAGGTATTACACAATTCCTCCCACAAAGTTCGTCAATTCAAATTAATAGTCTAGCAATGAATTTTAGTAAAAAGGTTCTCACCACAAGAGGGCTCGATGCTCCGTCCTTTCTATTGTGAGTGGCCAAGAATATATCCACGTGAGTTAATGCCTGATCCGGATTGTTTTCTTTCTGTAAAAAAAAAAAAGATAACAATTCAAATATATCTTGATGTCTTTGCTTTTTGGATATATTTGAATTGCTTATTTTCAGTTACTTTGAAGCTATTTCAGTCTCTCAGATGTAGTTATTTATAACTAGTTGGATTTTCTAATGCATGGTTGTGGCCTTGTGGGTAGGGTATGGATCAGAAAGGCTGGCTATATATTTTCATTGCCAAACTTTGTTGATTATTCACTTCTTTTGCCACGTTTAGCATTGACTGAATGACGAAAATGAGAGCCCTATTAAAAAAAACTACAATCCTGGCTCTCCACTCTCTAAGTAAGACCTTTACACAGTAGTGTTCTTCGCGTTTTCAAATTTAAAGAGACAGGGAGAGTGTGTAATTGTCATTTGTCAGGCATTAGTCAGATTGAAACCATGACAAAGTTGAGCTTGCACTTCTATCCCAGGCAGAATATTGTTCATCTGAAGACATTAACACATAGTAAGCACAACTGATCATCGATGATCATATCAGTTATAAAAAGAAGGGGTGGGGGGTGGGGTGAGGGGGACAAGAAAAGGGAAAAAAATAAGTAACTGAAGATAACCTCAAGGTGCAATACTTGCATAACATAATTTATTTGTGGGTGTAGTAGAGTCAGCATCATTCTGAATTCAAGTGTACCATCTGCAATAACAACATGACATTTCCATTAGCTTAAACAGAAAAAAGAGGGCATGCTCTAATAATCTAGGAATTATTACATAATTGTTTAATCTGCAAACAGAACCTCTACCTTTCTGTTCCATATGGTTTGGAAGCCTTCCTGATGTCGAGTCCCACCTGAAAAATCCAAAATCTAAACTAAGCAAACAGAAGTTAAAAAATAACTAGCAAATCATGCATGCGTATTTCATTTGATCGGTACTATCCATGTTAGCATGATCAAGTGCCTGCATACCTTACACAAATATCATCATATGTAAACCTTATCATATCTGAATGGAGTCGCTGAGTCATACTTCTCCACTCTTCTCAAAATATAAGCTCATATTGAACTATTGCAAGTTTTTCATTATACCCTCCTCTTTGCTCAACAACTTGAAACTGACACATGATGAAACGTGACAGCAATCAGCATGGGTGCAAATATATGTGGAGAAACCTACTTGAAGAACAACCATCAAGACCACGCACTACAATTAATTGAATTGTATGTACATTCTAAGAAAACCAAAATACAGAAGTTGAATCAAGCACAAGCACATGGACAAAAGAAAAATACCAGCAGTCCTACTTTTTCAATTTGCTTTTTTTTTCCTAAAATTAGTAATTTTTTTTCCAATGCTTATGCACAATAAATGATAAATCAAAAGCAACAGCATAAAGATCATTGAAATTGTAGTTCATACATACATTTCACTTAACATCCCTAGACCCCCCATTGTCCTGTAATGTGGTACTTGAAAAAGAGATATATACAGCTCATGTATGTCATTTCAGTCACTCAAAGAAAACATCTGGAAGCTTTTGGCAGTACGTTGCAATCACCTGTGAGCAAGAGTGTGGAACAACATACGTTAAAGGTGTTGTCCATGTTGCATATTGTAGGGAAAACACTAAGAAAGGAGTACAAATTCACGGTGGAGATGGAAATGATAACTTAGAGCTTTATAAGGTGATAAATGACGTAGCCTTAACTAGGAGAGGAGACCAGAGAATTTGGATGGACTATTAGGTTAGCTTTATAAGGTGATAAACATAGTTCTTAAATTTTTTTTTGATAAAATCGTGGCTATAAACCCACACTTTATAAGAGATAATGCAGAAAAAAGACATGTTAACTTTATACAAGATTCCATGCTGAGTAGTTTCACTAATCAGCTTCTGTGGTTCATTACATGAGGTAATGCATAGTCAAATTCCTAGTGGGTTGTTGTCTGCCCAGGGGTGCCAGTCAGCCAGTACATGGGCCACCAACTGTATGGTGGGATTTGACTCTAGCATGCACTCAAGATCCTACCAGGCAAGACATTTGTTGTTACCTTGACCGTTGGAGTGGTGCTCCTGATGGTTGGGCCAGTTCGATATTTCAGCGACTACTGCTGGAGAAGTCCCCGGCTAATAAATCATTTGTATTGTTTAATTTGAAATGTAGAAGTCCTCTTAATTATAACGATCTATTGGATTTCTGAGGAAGAATTTGTACTTAATATAGGTCCACCTGTTGTTGTGCTCAGTTTTCACAACTAAAAAGTGGTGGTGGTAGGGGTGTTGCAGATTTGTGAATTGGACAAGCAATGCCCATCAATCAAGGGCCAGCAGTTTGAACAGATCTGTGGCAAAGGAGAAGAGGAGAGTTCTGGGGCTACTTAAAGGGCTTCTCAATTAACACAATAAGAGCTAACTGAGTATTTTAAACAAAGCTTTCATGCTAACTGCTTCAAAATTCAATGCATAATGGTAGATACACAAGCCATTATTTTTTGAAAATGATAAAACCCAATTCCTATCACTCATAGAAATGGGTCAAATCTTTTTCATTTCTCAAGATCAAACAACCGTGATGATGGGGACATCTTACCAAATTCCCCAAAACCATACAAAGTTTATCAGAGGAGAAAGCGCAGGGCAGCCGATCAAGCTCTAATTTGGTTGGATGATCAGTACTATGGCATTGAACGCGAAGACAATACAAATCCACCGTTGGATTATCTTTCAGAGGAGATCCGACGGTTGGATTTCGTTTGATCACGATGGCGGAGCATCGACGGCCCATGTGTCCAATTACAGTGAAGGCCCCACATAGGGAAGTGGCACATGGATTGGAGAAGGGGTCCTTGGCTTTAATTTTGTTTTGAGGGCCCATGGTTTGATGTGTTAATGTATTAGGTCCCATGTTTAATTTATTTCTTTCCTTAAGTTATTTGTTTGGTCCCATAGTTTAATTGTTTAATTAGTTTGGTCCCATATTAAGTTTTTATTAGAGTCTGTAGAGGGACCCGTTTTGTCTTATCGATGTAATAAATAAGAGAGAAAAGGGGGGACCACCATTTAAGTGGAAAAAAAAAAAAAGGGAAACAAAAGATTCTTGCGCAAGATCCCCTCCCTCCTTTTTCTCCTCTTTATTTCCTTTCATGTCTTCCTCTTTCTTCTTTTCCTTTTTCCTTTTTTGGTTGGAGAATCCTATAAGTCTAGGGTTAGGTCTTCTCCACCATTATGATGCATGTAAGAAAAAAATTCTGGAATAAGAAAAGAGCTACTTCTTCTTCTTCTTCTCCACTTGGTTGCAAGCCACCTTCTTGCCAACCACTTCTAACGCCTCCTGTGATTGGAGTTTGGTGAGAGCCCAACAAAGGTATTCTCTATCTCTTCTACTCTTCTCTTCTTGAGTATCTACTAGCCACCACAAGAGCCCAGATCTGATCTTGAACAACTGAACCAACAAGCCCTAAGTGTTGGAAGTTCTGCCTTCCATTAAGATCCGCTATTAAATCTGGGAACTATTACTGCGGGATCTGTGATAAGGGTCTAGATCTAATGTTGACCCACCCCTGGAATTTGTACTGATCCAGATCTGAATCTTAGACAAGTTTCAGATCCAGATCTGAATTTTCTGCCCTTTCTGATTTCAGCACTTTTACTACATTGCAATAGATTAAGTTTGCATAGTCCTGCATCAATCTTGGTATCAAAGCCATAGGTTCACTTAGGATTCTGCGATTCGTTTCAGTTCTGGACCTTCTTTTCAAATCTGAAATTTACTTACAGCAGTGTATTTTCAGTTCTGGAATTTCTTTTCAAACCTGAAAATTACTTACAGCAGTGTATTTTCAGTTCTGGAATTTCTTTTCAAACCTGAAAATTACTTGCAGCAGTGTATTTTCAGTTCTGGTTCATCTTACAGATCTGAAATCTATTCAGCGGTGCACATCTGCAATTGAGTTTCAGTTCTGAAATTTTTCTCTGCAGAGCATACACAGCATCGCAACACAACTGCAGTTGCTTTTCAGTTCTGGAAAATATTTTCAGCAGTGCATAAAGTAACCTTGCGTCACATCTGAAACTGATTTCAATTCTGAAATTAATTTCAGCAGTGCATAACACATTATTGCATCATATTTCAGTTCTGAAATTATTTTCAGCAGTGCATAAAACATCATTGCAACGCATCTGAATCTGATTTCAGTTCTGAAATTAATTTCAGCAGTGCATAGCACATCATTGCATCATATCATTGCATCATATTTCAGTTCTGCAATTAGTTCCAGCAGTGCATAATAAATTTAGGATAGTCATCTTAGCATCCATCTTGTATGCCCACTAGGAGTGGTAGGGATTTCCAACCCGAACACCTCACAATGGATTCATCCCAAATTTTCAAGTTGATGGATGAGGCCCTGGCCAAGAACAATGTCATTATGAATGAAAGGTTGGCTGCCATGCAGGCGCAATCTGACATCCGCCTTCATGAGGCCACAACTCGTCTCGAGGCACGCCTCGAACAGATTGAAAGGTCCCAACGTGATGATGACGGGCATCGTCATGTTCGGAATCACCCACAAGGGAGACCTAGGGGTAGAGAGCGAGATAATGAGACCGACCTCGAATCTGAGGCGGGTGATGACCGTAGGCCCCAAGGCAGGAGACGGAATTCTGAAGAGTGGGCCCTGAGAAGTGTAAAGGTTGAAGCCCCAACCTTTGATGGTCGCATTGATCCTAGGGTCTACTCTGATTGGGAATCTGACATGGACCATTATTTTGATTGGTATGATATGTCTGAAGAAAGGAAGGTCCGATTCGCCAAAATGAAGTTGGTGAGTCAAGCCCGTTTGTACTGGGTTGATCTTGAGCGGGGTTTACAGCGTCGCCATGAGGCACCTATTGATACTTGGGATGAAATGAAGGAGCACTTACGGGTCAAGTATCAGCCCCAATCTTACAGGGATAGACTTTTAGATCAAAAGTCTAACCTTAGGCAGGGTAGCATGTCCGTGACCGATTACATCAATAAGTTCGAAGAACTTAATTTAAGATGTAATACCCAAGAAGACCTTCCTGAGCGAATTTCAAAATTTAGAACAGGTCTTCGCCCCGAATTTCAAAGGAAACTAGTCACTGTAAAAACGGCTAGCTTAGAAGACATTTACGAGGTAACCCTTAACCTCGAGATAGCAATGAAAAACAAGCAAGCTAAACGCAGTGATTATCGGGGAACAGATTCCAAGCCGTATTCCTCGGGTAACAAATCTAATTCAAATTCCCAATTTACCCGTAATCCCACAAATGGTCCGCATACATTTAGGGATAACAAAGGCAAAGGAATCGTTAGTGGCAATTCTAAATCTCTCACCTGCCATAAATGTCACGGTTATGGACACTACGCCAGTGAATGTCCTACCCGCAACATCAATCTCTGCGTAGAAGGCGTAGAAGATGAGAATGATCCTACGGTAGATACCTATATCCCGGATTTTGTGCCAAGCGATGAGGATTGTGAAAATCCGGAAGATCGGGTATCCTTTCTTCGATTTACACCCTCCTATCCTCAACATGGAAATGCACAATCTTTAACAAAAGATGATCCACCGAAATTAATGGTTGTAAGATGTGCATTGACCATTCAAGAAAATGAGGATTGGCGTAGAACTTCCATCTTTCATACCTACGTCAAGTGTAATGAGAAGAGCTGCAAGATCATTATTGATAGCGGGAGCTGTACCAATGTGGTGTCAGCCAGTAATTTGTCTAGACTAGGCTTGACCCCTGTTCCACACCCTAAGCCATACCGCGTCTCTTGGGTGGATTCTACATCCATTCCCGTGACCCAACGGTGCTTGGTCCCAATTAGTATGTCCACCTATCAGGACCAGCTTTGGTGTGACGTGGTTCCCATGGACGTCGGACATATCATTTTAGGGAGGCCTTGGCTTTATGATATGGATGTGACCAACTTTGGGCGTACAAACATTTGTGCCTTTCAATTCAAAGACAAAAAGGTAAAATTACATCCATTACCTCCTAAAGGCAAGGATAACCCTAAAGACAGTGCTAAACCCAGTACTAGTGCTTCCACTCCTACAACCAAGGGTTTACACATCTTAAGTGCAAGTGAGTTCCAGGCTGAGTTAGAAGAGAGGACTCATAAGGGCTCTAAGGAGGATCCTATTGTTTATGCCGTAGTTTCTACGGATGTTGGTAAGGAGTCCACTATTGATGTTCCACGTGCTGTGGAACCTGTTTTTCATGAGTTTAGGGATGTTTTTCCTGATGACTTACCGAACGAGCTCCCGCCCATGCGTGATATTCAGCATGCAATTGACCTTGTTCCAGGAGGGACCCTACCTAACTTGCCCCATTATCGTTTGAATCCTGCAGAACATGCAGAACTAAAACGGCAGGTAGAGGAGCTTCTTGCCAAGGGTTTCCTTAGAGAGAGCTTAAGCCCTTGCCCTGTTCCCGCACTGTTGACTCCAAAGAAAGATGGAACGTGGAGGATGTGTGTGGATAGTCGAGCTATCAACAAGATTACCGTTAAGTATCGGTTTCCGATACCTCGGTTAGATGATATGCTTGACATGATGGCTGGTGCTACTATCTTTTCCAAGATAGATCTTAAGAGTGGCTACCATCAGATTCGTATTCGTCCTGGCGACGAATGGAAGACTGCCTTCAAAACGAAGGATGGGCTATATGAATGGCTTGTCATGCCATTTGGGTTGTCAAATGCACCAAGTACTTTTATGCGGGTCATGACACAAGTGTTGAGGCCATTTATTGGTAAGTTCTTGGTAGTCTACTTTGATGATATTCTTATCTACAGCACTACTACAGAACAACATCTTAAACACTTGTGGCAAGTTTGTAGTACTTTGCGGAAAGAACAACTATACGCAAACCTTAAGAAATGCACATTCATGGCGGATAATTTGGTTTTCTTAGGTTTCGTAATATCTGCTGCGGGCATGGCTGTTGATCCTGAGAAGATTAGAGCTATTGTTGAATGGAAAATTCCATCCAATATTCATGAGGTTCGTAGCTTTCATGGTCTGGCCACATTTTACCGTCGATTCATTAAAGGCTTTAGTACCATCATGGCTCCTATCACAGATTGCATGAAAAAGGGTGAGTTTCGTTGGAGCCCAGCTGCTACTGCCGCTTTTCAGGAAATTAAAGTCAAAATGAAAGAGGCTCCTGTCATGCGATTGCCCGATTTTTCTAAAGTTTTTGAAGTGGCTTGTGACGCGTCGGGTGTGGGAATAGGAGGTGTCTTGAGCCAAGAAGGACACCCAGTCGCTTACTTCAGCGAAAAGCTGAATGATGCTAAGCGACGGAAGTATTCCAATTACGAAAGGGAATTCTACGCATTAGTGCAAACCCTTAAACATTGGCGACATTATCTTTTGCCGCAAGAATTTGTCCTGTTCTCTGATCATGACGCTTTAAAATACTTAAATTCCCAATCTAAGTTAAAAGGAGAACATGCCAAATGGGTTGAACTTTTGCAAGAATACACTTTCGTGTTAAAACACAAGGCGGGAGTGGATAATAAACCAGCTGATGCGTTAAGTCGCAGGATCCATTTAATTCACTCCATGAATGTCGAAGTCACAGGGTTTGATCGTCTTCGAGATGATTACTCTACTTGTCCTGATTTTGGGGATATGTTTGCTTCACTTTCTGACAATCCTCTAAGAAGCATTGATCGATTTACGTTGAAAGACGGTTATATCTTTAGAGGTAATCAGATCTGCATTCCCCGGACTTCCATGAGAGAGTTTTTAATTTGGGAACTCCACGCGGGAGGCGTGGGAGGTCACTTTGGTTGGGATAAGACCATCCTTCTCGTGGAAGATCGTTTTTACTGGCCAAGTCTCAAGCGAGATGTTGCGCACACAATTGCGCGTTGCCGTACTTGCCAATTAGCAAAGCAACGCAAATAGAATACCGGCCTGTATACTCCTTTGCCCGTGCCTCACGCACCGTGGCAAGATCTTAGCATGGACTTCGTGCTTGGGCTTCCTAAGACATCCAAGCAGCACGATTCCATCTTTGTTGTTGTGGACCGTTTTTCTAAAATGGCCCATTTTGTTCCATGCTCAAAAACTTCTGACGCTTCGCATATCGCGAAGATCTTTTTCGAGCGTATTGTCAGCCTTCATGGTGTTCCAAAGACCATTGTGTCTGACAGGGATGTGAAGTTCACTAGTTATTTTTGGAAAACACTGTGGAAATTCTTAGGCACTAAATTGCAATTTTCTTCTGCCTATCATCCACAGACTGATGGACAAACTGAGGTAGTGAACAGAAGTTTGGGAAATCTGTTGAGGTGTCTTGTGGGCGAACATGTGCGAACATGGGAATCTGTTTTACCAATAGCTGAATTTGCATACAATAGTTCAGTCAATAGGTCCATAGGCATGAGTCCATTTGAAGCTGTTACTGGTTACAAACCTAGAATGCCTATAGATCTCATTCCCATCTCATCCATTCATCGTCCTTCTGAGTCTGCTGATGCATTCATTCAACGCATACATGCATTACATGCTGAAATCAGGAAACAAATTAATTTACATAATGCACAGTACAAATTATCTGCTGATTCACATCGCAGATTCACAGAATTCCAGGTGGGTGATGATGTAATGGTTCGCATAAGGCCTGAGCGATTCCCGCAGGGAATTGCCAAGAAATTACAAGCTCGCAGTATGGGTCCATACAAGATTTTGAACAGGTTGGGTCCTAATGCGTATGTGCTGGACATTCCTTCTGATATGGGTATTAGTTCAACTTTCAACATTGAAGACCTTGTTCCTTTTCATGGCCCCACACCATCCCCCATTGAGCCATGTGGTGTTTCTTCTCCGTTACCTAATTTTGAGCCAGCATCCTTCTCTCACCTACCCCAGCCGACCCCCCCTCCTAAAACTAAAGCTCAGTTGAAGGATGTAGTAGAAGACATATTGGATGACCAATTGGTCTCCACCAGACACGGGGGCATTCAAAAATTTCTTGTCAAATGGAAGGATCGACCTCAGCATGACAGCACCTGGATCACAAGGACTGAATTGCAGCGCCTTGATCCCGATCTCTTGGAGCGCTTTGATAGCTTCATCTCACCAGAGGTGAGATTTTCGCAGCCGCGGGGCAATGATGGGGACATCTTACCAAATTCCCCAAAACCATACAAAGTTTATCAGAGGAGAAAGCGCAGGGCAGCCGATCAAGCTCTAATTTGGTTGGATGATCAGTACTATGGCATTGAACGCGAAGACAATACAAATCCACCGTTGGATTATCTTTCAGAGGAGATCCGACGGTTGGATTTCGTTTGATCACGATGGCGGAGCATCGACGGCCCATGTGTCCAATTACAGTGAAGGCCCCACATAGGGAAGTGGCACATGGATTGGAGAAGGGGTCCTTGGCTTTAATTTTGTTTTGAGGGCCCATGGTTTGATGTGTTAATGTATTAGGTCCCATGTTTAATTTATTTCTTTCCTTAAGTTATTTGTTTGGTCCCATAGTTTAATTGTTTAATTAGTTTGGTCCCATATTAAGTTTTTATTAGAGTCTGTAGAGGGACCCGTTTTGTCTTATCGATGTAATAAATAAGAGAGAAAAGGGGGGACCACCATTTAAGTGGAAAAAAAAAAAAGGGAAACAAAAGATTCTTGCGCAAGATCCCCTCCCTCCTTTTTCTCCTCTTTATTTCCTTTCATGTCTTCCTCTTTCTTCTTTTCCTTTTTCCTTTTTTGGTTGGAGAATCCTATAAGTCTAGGGTTAGGTCTTCTCCACCATTATGATGCATGTAAGAAAAAAATTCTGGAATAAGAAAAGAGCTACTTCTTCTTCTTCTTCTCCACTTGGTTGCAAGCCACCTTCTTGCCAACCACTTCTAACGCCTCCTGTGATTGGAGTTTGGTGAGAGCCCAACAAAGGTATTCTCTATCTCTTCTACTCTTCTCTTCTTGAGTATCTACTAGCCACCACAAGAGCCCAGATCTGATCTTGAACAACTGAACCAACAAGCCCTAAGTGTTGGAAGTTCTGCCTTCCATTAAGATCCGCTATTAAATCTGGGAACTATTACTGCGGGATCTGTGATAAGGGTCTAGATCTAATGTTGACCCACCCCTGGAATTTGTACTGATCCAGATCTGAATCTTAGACAAGTTTCAGATCCAGATCTGAATTTTCTGCCCTTTCTGATTTCAGCACTTTTACTACATTGCAATAGATTAAGTTTGCATAGTCCTGCATCACGTGACAAAGGAGATGATGAGAGTTCTGAGTCTTCTTAAATGAGTTTTGGGACCTATCCACTTTAATGCAACAAAAAAGCTACCAGTTGATTTTTAACACAGCTTCAGTCACAACAATTGTCAAAACTCAGAGCACAACAGCAGCAACACAAAATCCTCAACCATATGGAGGGTTGCATCACATGGACCTAACTGAAAATCAAGCCTACTTTTCTGTAAAATAGCACTACTTAACCTTCTCCACATTGTTAGAGAGAGGGAGATAGGAGATGAATACAGATGTAACTACTATATAAGATCAAAATCACCAAAAAGCTGAAAAATATAACAAAGCCATTTTCCAATCACTCCACTAGATTTAAGCTTAGTGTAAGAATGATTGTGGGTTGATTAAGAGATAATAAGCTTAATGAGAAGGATTAGGTTAAGATTATTAGTATAGATAAAGAGCAATTGAGGCTAGGGTTTATGCTGTTGCATTGCAACCCACAGATTGAGAGTCAAGGTTTTGATGATATGAAGTAGGAGACAAAGAGAAAGATTTGGATTTGAGTTTCTGTTACCTCAGAGACAGAGAAAAGGGAGAGTCACGTGCACGCCTTGCAGGTATAGAAGAAGGGGGAAATGGAAATGGAGAAGATTGGATGGATGGACAGGTGGGAACAGAAAATATTTTTTCTCAATCAGTTTTTCCCTCAACTAGTCGAAGGCCTTGACCACAAGAAGAAGAAGAAGAAGAAGAGATACTAACTGCAACTGCATTCAACCTCCCAGTGCCTAATCTTCCAAAAAAATAAGAAATTCTTAATCTTCCAAAAAAATCAAAACATTAGAGCCACGCAAAAGGGCATGTGATCTATTAATAAAAGTATGTTTGTTTCTTCCAATGATTACTCCAATTTAGTTCCATTATAAATTCAGAGGGATAACCAGATTCCACATTTTCTCTTAACTGATTCACCATCTATAAATTCTCAGTGTATCTTCCAATGATTACTCCAATTTAGTTCCATTATAACTTCAGAGGGACAAACAGATTCCACATTTTCTCTTAACTGATTCACCATCTATAAATTCTCAGTGTATCTTCCAATGATTACTCCAATTTAGTTCCATTATAACTTCAGAGGGATAAACAGATTCCACATTTTCTCTTAACTGATTCACCATCTATAAATTCTCAGTGTATTCAATCAATATTCAAAGAAAATGTCATCGGTTATTACAAAAAATAATAATAATAATAAAGGGGCGAAAAAATGTACCAGATCATTAGCTCCATGGCTGCTGTCATTGCCATTCGAGAACCTCCACACTAGTGTCACTGCCAGCTTTGGCAAAATTCAACCTTCTTCAATCAAAGCAATGAGGAACCACAACCTCTCCTGATCTGCTTCAGCAAATAATTAACTACGCCAATCAAAAGTGGAAAGAAATCCACCATGAAGAAAGCTCCAATCTTGAGAAATCAATCATCAAGTCAAACGAACTAAAAATTACAAACAAACAAAACTTAAGAATGTAATACTGAAACAGGACAAGCACGAATCACGTGCAATATCCAGATCTAGAGATACAAACGCATGCATTTCCTACTAATTCCCAGCATTCAAGAACTCTGCCCACTCACATCTCAGATTTCTTCAAAAACCGAACCAAATCCAAAATAACAAAGAGGTCTGTAAAAATTTCCACCAGATCGAACTTCCATGGCTCAAATCTCTCACTTTTTGAAAAACCGAACCAGAAAACAATCGATTGCAGCAAGAAATCATTCAAAACACAAATAAAACATGAAAGACAAACACAAAAGACATCTCCTTGCTTGGAAACTTTTTTGAGATTCTTGAATAAATCAATGCACAAAACCAGCAAGAGAGAGAAATCATTGAAAAGATCAATCAAAAGCTCATTCTAGTGATCAAAAGCGATCAATCCAACCAAACACTAGCAATAACAAATCAACGAGATCTGTCCAGAAAAAGAAATTTTAATAAACAGTCGGAAAAACGGAACTGCTTTGAGCAGTCGCTAAAACTAAGATGTAGGAGTAGTTTTTCAGCATTTTTGACGTAGTGAAGTAAGTTTTTAGGTCCCTTTTTGAAGGCATATCACCGAAGAACAGACACCCAAACGAAGAAAAAACTTAGCTACAACACATTAGTGATTGATTACCAGTGGGTATGGTTCAATAAAAAAGGCAGATGGAATTGAGTACACCAAAATAAAGCAATGCAAAAACCTCGACCTTAGGAACACATTCCTCTCAGGTGTTTTTAGAGAGAGAATCGTCAAATCTGAGTGCAAGAAACATGAAAAGCATGTTATACTAAGACAAAAAAATCCACAACCAAAACACCCAAGTTCAAAAACGCCAAATTCAGCAACGTGGAAAATCAACTGATTCATTAAGGTTACACGTCGATGAATGGGTGTGTTCATTGATTTGAACCCCACACTACCACTACAAGGGAATTGAATATGTTGGACAAATAGCCTGCCAATAATGCTTCCAGAATTTCAGGGGCCCATGCTGCATTCGGTAAAAACACAGCATTCCCAAATCAATACTCCAAATGTTTCAGAGTAGATCACGTACCCAACCTTTTCCAGTACTTCAAAACATAACCAAACAACAATCTAGACACACTCAAAATAACAAAACAATAATAACAATAACAATAAGATCATACCTGGTGTCTGTTCATGGATAACATGAACAGATAAACAACCTGGAGTAGTAAATTCTGGCTGCCCAACATCAGTATCCAAGTAAGCCACTTTCCTATATCTGAAAAAAAAAAAAAAAACAGACCCTTGATGAAAGACTAAGAACCCCATTTCAAAACCCACTCCCATGGAACTGGAAAGTCCCAATATTAAGCTCCTCACCCACTCTGATTTGCTCAACCTATCTATTCCAGTCATTTACAAAACAAAGATTATATTATAGGAATAAAGAACAATAAACACTAGTAACCCATTTGATTATTGGTAAGTAAGAAGCTATTAAAGCAATGGAAACCACAAAAGAGAAAGAGAAAGAGGGTGGATGGATGTGAGAGAAGAGAAGAGAAGAAGAGAGAAGAAACCTGTTAAGGAGAGTGTTGAGGAGATGGCAGGAGCAGGTGGACTTCCCATTGTTCTTGGGCCACATACAAAGCAATGGGTGTTGTTGTTGAATCAAAAGCAATGGCGTCTGCAGCTTCAATCCATGTCTGTGGTATGAAAATGGGAGGAGAAGGCCTTCCTACTTCCAGGTCTTCCTCACTCATCTCTCTCTTTCTTTTTCTCTCTCTCTCAATTTAACTTCTACACTCTGAAATCTCTCCTCCTCTGTTTCTGCCTTTCTGGGTGCAGAGAGCGAAGGCCACTGATTTTTGGAACTACGTATGGGCCCAAAGAGTGTTGTAGAGTGAACCAGGAACCCAACCCACAAATTTGGTTCCGAAATATAGAGGAGTCGAGAAATGGGTTGGGTTACATACTCAATTTCGACGTTAAAAGTGGTCATCCCAAATCTTGAATGGCTAAATTAAGTTCAATTATCTGTTAATCGGTGAGACTAATGAGAAAGTTTTGGTACTGTTAGGAGGTTGACTACACAAGTATGGAGACATCTCAAATCCAGCACTGCAGCATGTTTTATTAATCAGGTTAAAAAAATTGGCTCAAACCTAGCCTTATTAGCAATTTAGGTCAATCTAGAGAGTTCATATTTATTAGTCACAAAACATGGCTCTATTAAAACTGAAAATACCAAAACGTTCGATAAGGATGTCCTTACTGTAGACAGATGGCCTTTTTTTTTTTTTTTGTTTGGTATCCTCATAGGACGATGTAGCAAACCGAAAGTGTTCACTCCCTTTCTCCTGCAAATCTGCCACCACTATCACTCCTGCTGCCACAGCGCCATATCCTGCCGTCTGTCACATAAATCAGATCTTGTGATTGTTTTTTACCCTTCTTCTATGTTGCGCTGCTAACATGGGTTGACCACTGGACCATTCAAAGTATGATGCACCAGGGTGCCTGGGCCTTGGCCCGGCAAGGCCCAGCACGATATTTTATATTAAAAGATATTTATTTATTATATAAATTAAGTATAAGATTTAAAATAATTAAATTTTTTCTTTTCATTTATAAATTAGCATTCATATTTGTGTATTTATTCTACTAGCTTTAATTTTATTTCAAGTTGAAAATCCTAAAGTGCAGAATCTCTCCTTCAACTTATATTAAAAAAAATTTTTTTTAATTAGAAGGGGCTTGTGGGCTTGCCCATGGGCAGCATGGCCCAGCCCGTCTTGGGCCTGGCACAGCACAGCATAAGTCATGCCCTGGGCCATGCTGGTCTGGCCTTCCAGCTGCTTGGGCAGGACATGACTAGGCCAGCCCCTAGTGGGTCATGCAGGCACACAAACTCATATTTATATGCCTAGACGGCAACAATCAACAGCTCATGTTAAGTAGGTGACTTGCCCCGTTTGATAGTGGTTTTGTCCATTAGGATTGGTTGAGTTCATAGATTTTGATTTGATTAGAATGAGTTTGGATTGTGACTGTCTGGACATGTACGGCTTGTTTCAAACTAATTTAAAAATGTGGAGGACTAGGGCTTGTTTGGTATCTGCACTATTTTTAGTATAAACCCATCCAAATAGGGCCATTAAAAAAAAGAACATACAAAAAAGAGGCTAGAATCAAAATATATGTGTTTGGTAATGCAAAAATTTATTTTAAAATAGACTTTTTTAAATCAGTGATTGAAAGTTTTTTACAAATTTCTCCAAATCTACAATGTATCAAGCCTTCAAATTTGATCCTATAGCCATGTTCATCCTTCCAAGGACATCTAACAATTTGGATCTTGTAATTGGGGCCCACAAAATTTAAAAAATAATATCAAATAATTATTTTTTGTTAGTAAATATATCAAGATTGGTGCTAATCCAACGGTTGAAATTTGGTCTCACAGTAATCATTGACCTTCTAAACATTTTAACGGTTTGGATTAAAATTTATTGTCCCAAAAATAATATAAAAAAACAGAAAAAAAGGGACTTCCTGTGGACTAATCCAAAATTGAGCATTTTACATCAATGGTTGAAAGTTTTTCACAAACTTTTTGAGATCCACAAGGCATTAAGCCTTAAAAATTGACCCCATAGATGTGTTCAACCTTCCAAATATTTTCAACAATTAGGATCTAGTGTTTGGGGCCCGTAGAATTCAGAAAATAATATCCAATAGCTCACTTTTTTCACATATATCTCAAGATTGGTAATGATCCAACAATTGAAATTTGGTGTCATAGCTGTGTTTGATATTGTAAACATTTCCAATGGTTTTGATTTTGATTTACCCTCTCGATTTTTTTTAAAGAAAAAGGAAAAACCCGGATTGGGTGTGATCAATTGTGAGGTACTGTAGCTCCACCTCTTTTTTTTTTTTTTTTTGTAACTCTATTTCTCAATTGCATCCTAAAGTGGGCTATGGAAAAAAAAAAGAGATAATGTCTCTACTTGTATAAAGTGGGCAAAGCATAAAAATACATATCAAACACTCTTATTTCTCAAAACTCTATCCACTTTAGACATTTAGACAAGTATAGGCTAAAATAGCCTAAAATAGGCTAAAATAATGTCCCTCAGCTATAGCTAAGCAAGTAAGGGACATGCATGCATGAATAGAGTTCTCAGTTTGAATTCCCTAGGTAGCAAAATAAAAAAAATGGATTTATATAAAAAGAATTAAAAGTCATCAATGAATGTTTTGGATATTTGGATATAGTCAAGATAAGAAAACTTTGTGTTGTCTCTAAACCCTTTCCAACTAGCTTTGATAAAGGACCAAGTCAAATATATGAGGTATGTGACCAGTTAACCTCCTTTTAATAAGTTGTTTGCATTTGAATTATTTAATATGTAGATTCAATTTCAACCAATTGACGTTGATGTTTAAGTAATTAATGCTTGGAATTAGGTGCTAACAATTTAAAAAATGTTGATTAGAATAAAATTTGAGACTTATTTTTGATATTTTATCATCAATTTCTGCACTTAATCATGTAAGGATTTTTTTTTCTTTTCCTTGTTGTATTTTTTTTTCTCGCACAGATAGATTTATTAATTTGAATTCATTATTATCAATGGCGAACCTAGAAATTTTCTTTTATAGGGCAAGGATGACCAACCAATGATGTCATTGGACTAACTAATGCAAAATCTAAACTATTTAGAAAATTGACTCCATTCTTATAATGTACTTCTTCACTTGAAGTTCCATAGTATTCACTCAGTCATGTCCAATCTTGATGAGGTAGGCCTAAATTGGATCCACTCCCATTGACGACCGCTTTTTGTCAAGGGGTCACACCCCTTATCATGCCCTATGAGTAATGGGTCCTTATCTGATTAATTTGTTGGGTACCATCAAACTCTCTTAGATTTATGTTGTACTGTATTGGGATTGCTTAATATAGGTCCAAGCTTACTTTTGTGACCGTGTCGTGTTGGGTCCAATGCAAGCATCCAGGCCCAAGTCATTGTTTGGCCTAAGCCATATGACCCTATTATTCAAACAACTCATAGAAATTTTATATGAGTGGCTTGGCTCAAGCCTCAAATTTGCCTATGGGGCTTGAGAATCGAGATTTCTTTTCTTGTTGTGGTACAAGATTTATATATGAATTTTCCAAATCCATATTTTGTATTCCCACATTATTAGACTTTGATTTGAGCTTAAGTCAACTGTCAATATTGTTAAAAGCCATCATGGTTTGATCAATGGGCACCATATATTTTAAAATAGCAAAGCCTAGGGACCCACCAACTTGTGTTTTTGGTTAGGATAAAGTAAAAATCAACTTGAAGCAAATAATTGGCTCGATTGCGTGGCCGCCAAGTGATGGAGTATTGACCACAGTTCCGCTTGATGATCCGTTAAAAAAACCTCATATGATGGGGCCCATGTCTTTTGGCCTAAGCCATATAAATAATCTTGATTGATTAGGAGTAGGCCATTACATATGAGCCTAACAACTTAGGCACATTAGCAAAGCCACATGACCCTTAATCGAGGGAAGGGGCGACCGCGAAGTTAAGGCCTCGTTTGACATCGTTCCTACCTTGTTCCTAATTTTGTATTAAGACCGGCTTGTGCTCAAACCAGGTTGTGTGTGGCCTTATCTAGGCAAAACTTGTTTGGCAACATTATGTCAAGTTGTTCCGTTGAAAATATACTATATGGAACTTGTTTGATAACAAGATAATAATTTTGTTCTAAGAAACATAATTAAGAAAATCATATTTGTCAACAATGTGAATTTAAATCCTTATGACTATTTACTAAGTCATCTTAAAATTTTTTTTAAAAAAGGGCCCACTCTTATATGAATATTGGATGAGCCGTCTATTTAGAAATTACAAAGCGGAACCACCCAATGGAATTATTCTATATAGGAATCATTGTACATAGGACCCATTTTTAGACTCACAACATTGGACCCACCTTTAGTAACTTGCACATAGGGCCCACCTTTACAATATTTACAATGTGGGCCTACTTTATAGGAATTAAAGTACGGGCCTACAAACTGTCATTTTTGGGAATCATGGGCCTATTTGTGCTTTTATTGCAATAAGAGATCGGCCTGGCTCGTCTTCTCTAACTACAAGTCTACAAACTCCTTTTCTAAACTTGTGGCTGGTTACTGGTCCAAACTGTAAGAGGAACTCCATTCAGAATCTCTAAGCAACACCATTATTGTAGCAAATCAGAAAATCAATGGGTGCACATTCAATGGCGAATAATTGTTTTTACATTTTCTTTTCGTTCCTTTACCAGGTCACATGAATTTCTGTATTGAAGGAGCTTGGATCATTTCCCCAAGTCAAGCATGGGAATTCTATTATTCTTATTGACTCTGCTCTCATAAATCAACTGTACGTTCATTTCCCACTGGTTTTTAGGAGATAGAGCAAACAAAAACCTTCAAAAGTATCTAAGGCCAAGAGCAACAACGACATTAAATATGATGATGTTGATGACAAAAAAGAGATCCATGCATAGTAAAATACAGACTTTCAATCTATAAGTTGTTTAAAGGGAATTTTACGAAATAATTAATTTTCAATTCTAATTAAACTATATTATGAAGAAAGATGATAAAACCATTGGTTAATAGTTCGTACTTATTTTTTGACAAAAATAACCAAGTTGATGATATCATCAACTCAGATGATGATATCATCAACTGGATTGACGATATTGTCAAGCGTCTATATGACAATATTGTCAAGTGTCTGTACTAAAACCCCAATGTGAAACATGAATTCTTTACTGTATTTCATCATCTTTATGAAAAAAAATTTTGTTCTTTTTTTGTTTTTATAGGTTTTTTTTCATTAATTTTCCTTGAATCTAGTTAGCAGAGCAAATTTCCAACATATATTTTTATTTTTTATTCTTTATTATTTGGTTCTTTCCATCTTTCTTAGGCTAAATACTATTTTCATTGTTTTACTTCCATCAAAATTAGTGCACTTTCATTATCCAAACTCACACAAGCCAACATATACCATCTTTACCTTTCATTCAACATTACCTTTATCACTATTAAAACAACACGTACTCATCCACAATTCAAGAAAAATTTACAATGCTAACCAAATAAAACATGTATGTAACCGTTTTACACTCCAACATCAATGTCTTCATTTAAATCATCTTCATAGCCCAAGGTTCATTCAGACATTTCATCAAACACGTTGTATCCATTCAGGCACCATCATTTTCCAAACTCACACAAACAAGCATACACTATCTTTATATTTCATTCAACATCACCTTCATCACCATTAAAATAATACATACTCATCCACAATTCAATAAGCATATATAATGCTCACCAAATGAAACATGTATGTACTAATTTCATACTCCAACATTAATGCTTTCATTCAAATCCTCTTTATGGCCCAAAGTTCATTCAGACATTTCATCAAATACGTTGTGTCCCACATTAGGGTGTTTTCTTTAAGAGCAAATTAATGATATCATCAATAGTCGTGGATATCATCAACTAGGGTATGTTCGTCAAAAAACAGGTACGAACCACAAACCCATCATTTTATTATCTTTCTTCGTAATATGAGTTAATTAGAGTTTAAAACTAATTATTTCATAAAAATCTCTTATTTTTAAATGATAAAATCAGTAACGGTAGAAACCATCAAATAAATCAGTCAATCATAAAAAAAGAGAAACAAATTAACACCAAATATGAATCAAATCATAGCATAATATAAAACAAAAACAGGGGGGGTCATGTTGTCTTTCGTTGGGGGGGGTGGGGGAGGAGAAGAAGTAGAAGAAGAAGAAGAGATCGTGTGGGGTGGCTAGGAGTGGAGAGGAGAGGAGAGAAGAAAAACAAAACAGAAGAAGAAATAAGAGGAAGAGAAAAAAGAAACAAAAGAGGAAGTGTGTACCAATACTATAGAGAGAAGGAGAATTACAAGTGGTAGGAGAGAGAAGAGACAAATGTAGGTCTGTCCCATTCATATTGATGTGAGAAAGCAAAAAATTTTGAGAGGGCAAATCGTGCCAGCAAGCTGGTCCCAAAAAAAAAACTACCCATTTTCTGTGATAGAAAATAAGAAAAAGTCAGAGAGAGAAGAATAAAGAGAAAGGGATAAGAGATTTTATTACTGAGAGTTGTGTGTGTGTACATAATAAGGGAGGAGAATGATCTTATTTATAGAATAAGATTGAAGAAAAAGTCACAGAGAGAGAAGAATAAAGAGAAATGGAGGAGAGATCTTATTATTGAGAGTTGTGTGTGTGTGTGTGTATACATAATAAGGGGGGAGAAAGATCTTTTTTTATAGAATAAGATTGTTTCCTCTCCAAGCAACCTAATAGGGAAAGACTTTAACCCTAAGTAATCTCCTTATCTCATGTGGGCCCAATGTGGGGTGGCTAGGAGTGGAGAGGAGAGGAGAGAAGAAAAACAAAACGGAAGAAGAAATAAGAGGAAGAGAAAAAAGAAACAAAAGAGGAAGTGTGTACCAATACTATAGAGAGAAGGAGAATTACACGTGGTAGGAGAGAGAAGAGACAAATGTAGGTCTGTCCCATTCATATTGATGTGAAAAAGCAAAAATTTTTAAGAGGGCAAATCGTGCCAGCAAGCTGGTCCGAAAAAAAAAACTACCCATTTTCTGTAATAGAAAATAAGAAAAAGTCAGAGAGAGAAGGATAAAGAGAAAGGGAGGAGAGATTTTATTACTGAGAGTTGTGTGTGTGTACATAATAAGGGAGGAGAAGGATCTTATTTATAGAATAAGATTGAAGAAAAAGTCACAGAGAGAGAAGAATAAAGAGAAAGGGAGGAGAGATCTTATTATTGAGAGTTGTGTGTGTGTGTGTACATAATAAAGGGGGAGAAAGATCTTTTTTTATAGAATAAGATTGTTTCCTCTCCAAGCAACCTAATAGGGAAAGGCTTTAACCCTAAGTAATCTCCTTATCTCATGTGGGCCCAATGTGGGCATCCACCTATGATGATACATTTTATAACACTCCCCCTTGGATGACCACCATTTAATGATAGCTGCCTCATTAAAACCTTGCAATAGAAAAACCCAGTGGGATAAAAACCAAACCGAAGAAAAAAAAATACAATATTCTACATTATCATTGACTTGGTGTTAAACGTGCATAATGCTGCCTCGTTAAAACCTTGACTAGGAAAACCCAATGGAATAAAACCTAAAAAAGGAAAAAGAGTACAGTGCACAAATGTCTTGGGTAGCATACTTCAGAATGCCTCCCCATAATTGACTACTCCCCCTGATGATAACAACCTTGCATATAGTTTGATGATGAACTCTATGCATATCAATTTCGTATATAAGTTTCTAGAATACTGATTTTGGCACAAAGACTTCGTAAGTTGATCAGCCAGGTTGTTAGTTGAACGAACTTGCTTAACTTCAATCTTATTATTCTTCTGAAGTTCATGCGAGAAAAAGAACTTTTGGTGCAATATGCTTTGTCTTGTCACATTTAATGTATCATTCTTTAATATGTTGAAATATGCCTTATTGTTTTCATAGATAATGTTTGTAGTACATGTACTAAAAGGCAATTGACAAGAACTACAAATATACTAAATTAAATATTTTAACCACATACATTCTCTACTGACTTCATAGATGGCTACAATCTCCGCATGGTTAAAAAAAGTAGTAATCAAAATCTGTTTAATAGAACGCCAAGAAATGGTGGTATGATCACTAAGAAACACATAATCTATTTGTGACCGATCCTTATGAGGATCAAAGAGATACCTGGATCTGCATATCCTACAAAATTATAATCTTTACAACTATAAGAATAAAATATATATAAATATCATAGCAGTTATTTAATACCAATCCAAAGCCTTGGTGCAAAACTATATATGGCAAGCATATTTAGAATGAAAATTTTCATTAAAACTTCTTTCGATCTGTGGGTCGAGATAAAATTCTCCTATAAATAGTCAATGGTTTCCTCGAGCTCTTCTAGAGTCCCGATTAAACTTCTACTATTGTGAATCATTATAAGGATTTTATAAAGATACATGATATATGGGATTATTTTCATACCCTTCCATAGATAAACATTCACTAAGACGATTGTACGATATTCTTCTGGAATGCTTCAAGCCGTCCAATGAATGTCTTACTTGTATTGAGTATGTACACTCTGACTTTACTTAAGGCAAAGTAAGTTCTTCTGAGATTTTCATATATATGTTTGTAAATATTTTCAATCCCAAGTTTCTGCAGGAAACCTTATATCACAAGTCTTACCTTATATCTAGTTATTTCATTTATTTATAAATACTCATTTATAACTTATGGGGTTACCACCTTTTGGGGTTTGTACTATAGGTCCAAATATACCATATTTATTAAGAGACTGTAATTCCACTTTGATGGCATCTTTTTATTTTGGCCAATCTATTCTTTGTCGACATTCATTTATGGAACGTGGTTCAATATCCTAATCATCATTTTCATTTTTTCTTGATATTTGTGTAGCTACCACATATGCTAATGCGTCATCAATGAAAATTTCATTTCTATCACATCTCTCTCCTGAATAATTATAAAGTATAGAGATCTTTTTTATTATTGGGTACCCATTGCCCCTTTAGGGGCTTCTAGAGTCTCTTCCAAGACTTGTGTCTCTTCTGAGACATTAATTTCTTCAGGAATTTTCGAGAGAGTAGATTTTTCCATAACCTCTTATTACGTAAAATGATATACCTCTTCAAGAGTGTACGATTTGTCATAACCTCTTCAAAAGTATAATTGAGATCTGATTGCTCATTCTCCTCTTCCAGGGAGTTGAGTCCTTGGAACCTATAGGTCTGCAATGCTTCTAGCATGTAACATATTCATTTGCTACAATATTGAGAATTTTGTCCTGCAGGAACACTAATTCGTGCTTGTGTGTTCATAACCGATATATATGACTTAGTCACTTTAGATGCATCATTAAGAGCATCAGGGTATTCGTTTGTAATTAAGTGCAAAATTCTCCGTACTTCATTCTCACATTGTGAAGTACATAGATCTAGATGAGACTGAGTGGAAGTATTCCACGCTAATTCTCGCCATTCTTCAAGAATGAGTTGTTCTATAGGAACAAAGTGTTTTTCAGGAACTCTCTTATCTCCCCTAACGGCGGGAATATTGTTTAATTAAGATAACAATTGGCAAAACGAGTAAGAATACATTTCTTTTCATTGGTTCTAGATACCTAATAATTGGGGGTGAATTATAACCAACATAGATTCCCAATCTAAGTTGTGGATTCATGCAGGTCACGAATTTGTGATATCCAGCCTTATAAACTTAATAGGATGCTCAAAGAAGTGTACCCTAAGTTTAATAATTTGTGCTAATAGGCAGGCAGAAGCTAAAAAGAAACAGGCAAACATTCAATCAATGGATGTAGGTGTTAATCAAAAGTATAAAATACCTAAATAGGTCCACTAGGGGAATTTTATTGGTTCACAAATGTCACAATATATCCTTTACGGGAAAGATGGTCAATAGATGGTACTCTAAGGAGTGCCTAACAGAATTATCAATAATTTGCCTTAGCATGGTACCCCTAGGGTGACCTAACGTATCATGCCAAAACATTAAAACCTTAGAGTCACTAAGTCTAAGGCTTAGTTGAAGCTTCTGGCTTGACTGTGTTGTTTTGCTCATAATCGAATGTATTCGATATTGGAGATTGTCTTGAAATATAGCCTTGAGGTCTTATGAGAATGCACTTAACTTTTCTAGTATCAACTTTTGGCCATCAATACTAGTAATGATGCACAAATTCTGTGTTACCGTCACTTACAGTGTCTATATGTGGTACCTAGTCATCTTAATATATTTGAATATAAGCAAGTTTCTTCGAAAACCGTTAAAAAATATAATACATCCTTAATACATATGTGGATACCATTTGGTAACATTATGCGAACTCTTCTGAAGAATTCAAGGATTTGTACAGATCTAGCTATAATTGATACCTTGCGCAAATTAAACACTAATTCTGAAAAAAACTTATGATTTTTCAATATAGTGTATTTTGTTGCATTGTCTACTGGACAGATATTATTCTCAATTTCATGCATTCCATGATCTATGCCGTAAGAAATAATAAACTAATATAACTATTCAGTTCCATTACAGAAATAAATCTTAAGAATAGCTAAATAATTCACCATTCAAAGCAAATATAACATGTAAACACAATATACGGGGGATAAATGAATAAGCCCTAACGTTCAACAAAATATCTAAAAATTACACGTAATATTCAAGCTCATAAAAGTAATTGTAGGTATTCTTAACCAAGCTTGGTGGTTCTCCTAATTTAAAAAAAAATGCCTTGTTAATCACCTTTCCTAGGGTGGTTATTTTCATCTCTACTGGAAACCGCTTATATCTACCTCTCCTGAAGGGATTTTGTTTGACTAATTTGGCATTTATTTTAAGTATTGGGTAGTATGACCATCTGCTGGTGATCATACGTGAGGGCTTATGTCATATCCTCCGGGGACATCTTCTTTTCCTCTTTGATGGCATCACAAAGCCTTTTCAAGTGTATAGAGATCGATTTAACAATAACAATCATAATAAAATAAACTTTATGGTTCTAAATATCCATTGACAAAATATAATGAAAAATTGGCCAATTAAAAGTTAGAACTTCGTGTTCTTAACTAAGGAATCAGAACTTTTGGTTCTGTCAAAATTTCAAGTTTGAGATTATAGCCTTCGTATTGATCTATACTACTTTGAATCTTTTAAAAAAAAATCAAAGTTTTAGGTTTGAATCATGAATATGAATCTATAGGTTCATATAAATGTTAAAAAAGAAACTTAAGACTACTGGTCTATAATTCAAAGAACTTCGAGTCCAAATTATATATTTGATATAAAACTTCCGATTCTATTATATGTAACTATTGCTTTTAGCAATAAATTAATCAAAGGTTAGAGCTTCATATAACCATATAGTCATAATCATACTGAAGTAATTATATCAAGTATGTAGTACAATGTTATAAAACATATAAAAATAAAAGTGTGTAAAGAAACAAAAATAAAAAAATAAAACTTCAGGTTCTTAACATCGAATCGAAGATAATAATAAAAATAAATAAATGCGATGAAGAATTGAGAAATTGAAGTTTAGAACATCGGGCTCTCAACATAAGAATCAGAACTTCTAGTTCTAAAGTCGAATAATTCATGGATCTTCAGGTCCGGGTTAGAACTTCTGGTTCTAAATTAAAATAATTCATGGATCTTCAGGTCCGAGTTAGAACTTATGGTTCTAGATTAAAATAATTCATGAATCTACAGGTCCGGGTTAGAACTTCTGATTCTAGATTAAAATAATTCATAAATCTTCAGGTTCGAGTTATTTATTTGATATATAACTTTTGGTTCTAAATATCGTATGAAACTTCGGGTTTCGATTATTTATATAGAATTTTGGGTTCTATTTATAATCCATGATTTATAATTCTATCATGATCTTCATTTGATAAGAAAAAATGAATCATTTATCACTTGAATTAAAATAATAAATACTCACAGATCTCAAAAGGATAAAGATAAAGACTTGTATATAATTATAATAACAAAAGATTATAAAATAAGGAGGAATTACTAACCGTTGTCCCATTCTCCTTTTGCTGCGAATGTGTAGATGCGCTGGCTAGCTTTCCGTAGAAGCAAACGGATCGTTGATCAGACACCGAATGGCTAAGATAGCATATAAACAAGATTTCTTCCTCTAATTTGGTCAAATAGGCTTTGACCATATGCATCTGCTAATTTCACTGCTTGCCTTCCTGTTGATGTCATCAACTGGATCTGGCTAGATTGGGTCAGGTTAGGGGCGAGTTTGGTCTTGGCCATTCCAACTTGATGCAAGGAAATTGGAGGACAAGGAAATTGGAGGACAAGGGCGAGGTGTACTTCAGCCTTCTATTTGCACGTGGGCCGGGGCAGAGGAGGGGACGGAGCCTGCTGCCCCTTTATGTCTACTGATGTGGGTAGTCTTCACTTGGGCTGAGACTATCTCCGTCGGCTTCCCTTGTTTTTTGTTTTTGTTTTTTTTTTTTTTTTTTGTTGTCTTGGCACACTTCCCAAGGCAATGCAATGTTCAAGGTTAAAAGGAGTACATCACGCGGTGGTTGGTGTTGCTTTATTCTCCACCCCAATGACTTCAGACAAATGGAAAAAAACCAAAGACTTCTCCTTTTTTTATGTCGCACATGAAGAAAAGGGGACAGCGGACAAAAATGTGATGCGCCAGAGGTGTCTTCTCCCTTTCATTTTACCGACAAGATGGAAAAATAATTTAAAGGATGTGCTGATAACATGATAGAAAATAAGAAAGAGTCAAAGAGAAAGAAGAATAAAGAGGAAGAGATGAGAAATTTTATTAGTGAGAGTTATATGTAGATAATAAAGAGGAGTAAGATCTTATTTATAAAATAAAATTACTTTTTTTTTGAACAATTTAATAGAAAAAATTTTAATCCTAAGTAATCTCTTTATCGAATATGAATTTCAATGTGAGTATCCATCTGCAATGATACAACTCATAATATTATCAACTTATTGGGTGCAACTTTTTCTATTCGTTTCAGCGAAAAGAGCTATGTGGAACAGTAATTACTCTTATCAATCATGTTTTTTCAGTTTTGTCCGATGGGAACACTCGCACATCCCATATGCTAAACGGCCCTCACTTATTGAGTGAAGTTCAGAGAATTATCAAATCGAGAGAGAATAAAAATAAAAGATTTTAAATCAAAATGTGATGCTTTATCATTTAGTGCGTTGAAGATTTTTTTTTTTACTGTTTTGTAGAAGTAGAGAGATTTTTATTATTTAGTAAAATAAATTAATTTTTGATGTTGTTTTAGAAACTAAAGAGATGATTTTTAAATTTTTATAATTTTTATATGCCCCATCTTTGTTTAATGCCTATTAAATTAAGCATTGAATTACTCAAATAAGTTATGTGACCAAAGGCAGTACCGGAAAGTCTACATGAGGAGGAGAAACGGACAACAACAAAATTATGCAAAAATTCATACAAGAGGACTACTATTTCGGCTACTGATCAAGCTGAAGAGAATACTGAAATAGGTTAAGAGCGCGGATCACATTTTCATCATGAAATGAAGTGTAAGCTTCTAGTTTTATGCCATATCCCTAAATTTCTATTTTATTTAATTTTGTTTCATGTAAATGTAAAAGGAGAGAATGGATATCGCAATTATAAAATCTCATTTTTTTATATGAATGGAACAAATGAATTTTCTTTTCTTTTTTTTGCTTAAAGAGATTTTATTAGTAAAATAAAAGAAAGGGCGGCTTAGTGCACAAGGCTCCTACATAGCGGGGTTTGAGAATGGCAAGATATACGCAGCCTTACATTCATTTTGAAGAAGATGTTTTCGTGACTTAACCCGCGTCTGATACAACCAATAAGCATTTACCATTGGACTAGGCCGCCCTTCTCTACAACATCGGAAAAAAAATAGTTGGTGGGATGGGACCCTGACAAGGCCAATCGCTTCTTTACAACATCGGTCACAACATTTGCAACTCTCCCATTAGGCCCCCAGTGACCCTTACATTCACGCTTGAAAATCTCCAGAGCAAGAGGAGGAAGATATGACTTGAAAATATGTAGAGTTGGATAATTGAGCTTTGTCAGGATGTCTGCTAGTTTGTTTTCTGATCTCTCCCAAACCTGATCTCCCAAGAAGGCACCTTTTGTAGTGCTTGAAGGAGTTTCCTCCACCAGGTCATGAATTCCCATGAAACATTTTCCTGCCCTCGAAGGCTTTGAACTAATATTAGGCTTTCTCCCTCCAGAACAACTTTAGAAATCTTATTGGCATTGCATTGAATTACACCTTGCAGCAGTGCTTGAATATTAGATGAGAATGTCCCACGATAGTTGTGGTCCAATTTGGCCTGATTGCATGAATTTATAAAGTCTTAATCGGACACTTGCCCGCTCTTTCAGAGGCCCAGCATCTAACATCCTCCCCACCCAGTGGTATGTTTAAAATGCAATTTGATATGTTATCATCCCATAGAGACTTAATGAGATCTACATTCCATGATATTGCATCGTCTTCCGTCAGAGTGAGATGAGAGACTAATACCAGGCTTGATAACAATTGTTCTGCCCCTGGCCGAATGTGATTACTAGGGGTGATTGGGTAATTGAGCCACTGATCAAGAAAAATCGAGACTTCTCTGCCATTCCCAATTACCCATCTCTGATTCATAAGGATAGCCTGTCTATTTCTTACGAGGCTTTTCCAAAATGCGGAGTCCTTACTCCGAGTCACATAATCCTGTAAGCTGGAATTTTTGATGAATTTCTGTTTGAGAAGCTTTACCCATCAAGCCTCTGGGGATTTGATGAATCTCCATACATTATGAGCATGGATGGCCTTATATTGAACTTCCAATTCTCCAATCCCCAAGCCTCTGTTCTTTTTCGGTTTAGTGGCTTGGTTCCACGCTAAGGGAGCGTCATCTTCCTTGCCAGAGGAATGTCCTTTGCTTGGAAATAATGGCTCTCGTGGTCTTTTTAGAGAGTCCCTGATTACCAATCCAGTAAACAGGAGTTGCTGCAGTGACAGCCTGAATGAGAGTAGTCCTCCCTGCCATGGATAGAGTTTTACATTTCCATGCTTTCAATTTGTAATCCATCCTCTGGATACTCCTTATATTTTCATTTTAACGTCTTCTATCCAAGGAGAGAGTAGCTTCCGGATACTGCATCTGCCACATTATGTTTTTGACGCCTATAATTTCCTTTGTCTTCTGGGGTGCTTTCTCCTTATCTAGCTGAGAACATGAGAGTAGATTTGTTTTTATTTATTATTCCTTGCCCCGCTTCTGCTTCAGAGTTTTCCAAAGTTGAGGAGGACAGTAGCCTCCATTAACCCTGACATTGAAGGTGAATTTACATCTCTATTCTTGTATTCCCATTTAATTTCTGCGTTCGCATGGACTCATGCGCAGAATATTTAGAAGAAACTAAGTTTTAGGAGCTTTCGGCTCATTTCTAGATCCCCAACATAAAGGCGGAGGTCATGAAATATACCATGGCCCTTGGGCCTTGGGGTACCACTATGGTAAAAACAGAATTTTTTGGGTAGCCAGATTGAAAAATAACTGAAATTTGTAGTGATACATGGGGTATTGATACATGGGGTATTGATACATGGGGTGAAGCGGTAGAGGCAATAATACCCTTCATTCATAAACTCAAACTTACTACTTAAAAAAAGTTACACATAAACACACACACAGGAAACAGAAAACCAAAACCCACAGAAAAGAACTCCACAAAGCCCTGCAGAAGCAGTGCTGAACATAGGCACCAATTAGTTGAATACCTGGTGAAACACTGGCCAATTTTGATCTGGCATACTATTATCTATGCATGACATCTTACTATGTAGTATTATTCCAAGCCAAATCTAAAACCTTCTTTTATTATTATGATTGTTGTTGTTGTCGCCTTTCTGAGTCGCGCAGTGGCCAGGACAGTCCAACCCGGGTAGGATCGATGGGGTTGGCACTAAAACCATCTTTTTATACCTTGTCTGCGGCTACAAAGGGCTCTGAATCAACAGATTTCGGTACCCTGTTGTCGCTCTTATCATTAGCAGCAGCAGCAGCAGACTTGGATTTGTCTTCCTTGTAGATGAAGAACACATAAAATCCCAACAGGCTGGTAGACCCTGCCATGGCCCACACCAGGCAATCCAACGAGAGGGGGAGGATGGTAGAGACACGATATGCAAAGAGGACGTTGAGGGTAGTAGCTAGGAGCCAGATGGGAAGCCTCATCCTCTCCTTTTGAGGGGAGTTTTCAGGAGAGGTGTCATGAAGGTGGAGACAATAGAAGAGGAGCATGAGAAAGACATACATGGAGATGATGAAGGCAAGGGTAGGAACATCGTGCCTTGCTCGTATTCCAGAGAAGATAGATGTAACCGTTAGAATCAAAATTCCTAACATGGGCATAAAAGAGAACAGATCTGAGCGCTGCGAGGAGGCCGTCGACGATAGCTGTGACATAGTGGATCCACAACCATGTAGCTTGCTCAAGGGAGTGGGTAGGGATGTGATTACAGGCGCTGAAACATTTCTTTTTATGCTGCCGGTGCAGGGAGGAGCGCCGCAGGAAGGAGCCAGGACCGGGGTAGGAAGGAACGCGGAAATTATGAAGGGGAAAATTTTCAAAAAATCCTTAAGTTTTTTTTTATTGTTTTTCACAAAAGGATACAATTTCAAAAACTTAGGGACTGGCAGTCAATGTGGCTTGGGTTCCAGGGCAATCAAGCCACCCAATTTTCAACAATATCTCACTTAGGACAAAATTATATGTATATCAAACATGCCAACGTACATCAAATGTATATGAGTCCTCACGTCCTCATCAATTCCTCAATGGGCAATGAAGTGGTGAGAATATCAGCTATTTGTTCTTTAGAAGACACATCGGAAATTCCAATTTTCCTTTTTCTCCGCCTTCTCCTAGGTAAAATGATATTTTATCTCAATATGCTTTGATCGGCTATTAAATTTTAGGTTAGTCACCATGGAAATGGGAGACATACTATCTACATTCATTACGACAGGCTAATTCTCTTTGATTAATTCCAAAATATATCGAAAGTTTCTTAACAAGACAAGCTCCTGAATTGTGATACTATAGGCTATATACGCTTCCTTAGTTGTAGACATATCCATTGAGGTTTGCCTTTTTCTATTCCAATAAATCACATAGCCTGTCATTGACTTTTTTTTGTCGAAGTCACCGGCACAATTTGCATAGAAATAACCACACAATTTCTGGTCATCACCTTAATAACATAGTTGCAACATCAAGGTGCATTTGATGTATCATAAAATCCTCTTAATTGCATACCAATAACGTAATCCATAGTTACTTAGATATTTACTCATGAGACCCACAGCTAATGCAATATCCAGTCTCAAACATAGCACCACATACATGAAGCTACCAACAATCTAAGCAAAAGGCCTGCCTCGCATCATTTCCTTCTCTTCCTCGGTCATGGGCCCCATTTTGCTAGACAATTTTTCACTTTTAATAATGGAATTATCAATTATATTGCATGTCATCATAGCAAACCATTTTAGCACAGTTTCCAAATCAGGTTTTTGTGACAAAGTCAAAAATAGATTCGGCCGATCACGGATGATCTTTATGGCTAGCATAGATTGTGCCTCACCCATGGCCTTCATTTCGAACCATGACTTAAACCACTGTTTGATTTCATTGACGGCATCTAAATCATCACCCGTAATCAAGATGTCATCCACATATAACGCCAAGTATATATGATTACTCCCACTACATTTATATAAAAATATATATCGACACTATTGGAGACAAAACCAATTTCACTTATAGCTTGGTGAAATTTCTTTTACACTGTCTAACTCCATAGAATGCCTTTTGTAATTTGTGCACCTTGTCCTCATGACCATGCACCAAAATAAATTAAAAAAAACACTCACCGATTGTTTCACATGAATCTCTTCATCCAAGTTGCCATTCAAGAAAGTAGTTTTTATATCCATTTGGTGTGATTCCAAGTCATGATAAGCCACAACATCCATAAGGCTCCTAATGGACTGGAATTTTACAACCAGAGCGGAAGTTTATTAATAATTTATTCCTTCTACTTGTGTGAAACCCTTGGACACTAACTGTGCTTTATATTTATTCAATGAACCATCCAAGTTAATTTTCTTCTTAATAACCCATTTATAACCGATGGCCTTGCAACCTTTGCGTAGATCAACTAACTGCCATACGTGGTTCCTATAAATAGATTTAATTTCCTCTCATAGCAGTCATCCAATTTTCAACAACATATCCACCGACTGCTTGAGAGTAGGATGTTAGATACAAATCCTCAACAATTTTCACCAAACTGCAATAATCATTTAAGTATGTTGGATGCTTTCTTATCATAGTAGTTCTACTTGCTCCAGGTTGTCCTTCATTAAGTGGGCTGTAGCCAATATTTACATCTCCAACTTAATCCATGTTGGACCCCCACTCGCTTGAACACCCTTACTCTTAGAAATCTCATAGAATTTCCCATCAGTGGTCTATCTCTAGGATTCACCGTTGGACTCTTCAGGAAATACACATCCCAACATTCCATTGTTAGTTTAGTATCGTGATCTTACACACTACATCCTTTCGAGTGACTTGGGTAGCCCATGAAAGAGCAATTCTTACTCGTTTTAGCCTGCAGTTTGTGTATTTTTTGTGACGGTAATAGTGCATATCCGAGGCATTCTCAAACTTTCGTATGTTCCATTTTAGGTTTGTCTCCAATCTATTACTCATAAAGTGTCTTGGGCACTGATTTAGAAGGCATCCTATTCAATATATATTTTACACTTTTAATTGTCTCTCCTCACAAATATAACGGAAGTTCCACGTGGCTCATCACAAACCCAACCATGTCAAAAAAAAAAAAAAAAAACTGGGTTGTTTCTTTGTTCAGCCATTTTTGTTGTGGCGTATACAGGATGTATGATTCACTCTCATGCACAATATTTTTGAACAACTAAAAAGTGTACTCTCCCTGCTATCGGATCTAACCCATTTAATCTTCCAACCCATCTAATCTTCTTTTACTTTGATGTTGAAATTCAACAGCACATATTTGGAATAATTTTAACACCTTAAATTTATATTTTATCAAATAAGTGTAATCATATCTGTTGAAGTCATCAATGAACATAACAAAATACATCTCCCCCATCCTAGTATGAACGTTTAAGGGTTTGCATTCATTGAGTGTATTAGGTCTAGCAATTCTGAGTTTTGGTTTCCTTTGGAAATGGTTTCTTTACCATTTTCTACTTAGATATGGTTCACATGTAGGGTATTTTACTTTTTTAATATTTGAAAAATATTTATCCCTAACCATTCTAGTTATTATGTTCTTGTTAATATGTATTTATCTCAAGTGCTACAAAAATGTCAAACCATTAATACATTCATTCACACACGTTGAATAATCAGAACCAAACTCAGCAAAAATATTTGTGCATTTCAGTATGAAATAGACTTGCAAACTTACTTCAAATTATCCCATACCTATTGGATTATCAAGAAAGGGTTCCCAGCTCCCTTAAATACTACTATCCTTAGGACCCTATTCACACACACACTCTCTCTCTCTCTCTCTCTCTCTCTCTCTTGGAATCCTACATTTCCTGACCAACAAGAAAATTCTGTCAAATTGGGAGTTTGAACCTAATCCAAACTCTATAACTAAGAGTTTGATCATTATCCAACTATGCCAAATTACGACTTGTTGGGAGTTCATCCATGATACACTGCTGGGTTCGATGTAGCCTGTGCCCTATCCCAGTCGGGCCACACAAATATCAATAACCACACAAATATCAATAAGTTTTCGAATGTCTTTCCGTTAAGTATAAATCTTTTTCTTTCATGCTGTATCTCGTCACCAAAATCTCAGGAACATCCCCTCAAGATCCGTCGAATTTTTTTAGGGAACCGAAGGACAGACATGCTAGAAATATGAATAGGTAAAGTAATAAATATGATTAAAGTGTTCCTACAGATTGAGGAAGAAGGGGGATTTTCCAGCTTTGAACTTATTTATAACTTTATCCCTTTTTACTTTATTTCAACCTATCTTAAGAGGATTACCCAAGTATTTTTCATTATCCAACAAAGATCGTACTCCAAGAATAGAAGCCATGGTTTTACACTGGTTCCTGCAAACACTTTTATTAAAGGATATAACAGATTTACTGAAATTAATCACTTGACCTGAAAACCTTACAATACTCTTTCAAGATCTCCTTAATCTCTCTAGCTTCTTGGATTGTAGCACTCGTAAAAATAAAACTATCATAAGCAAAGAACTAATAAGATGTTGAAAGAGGAGAGAGAAATAGAGGAGAAAATAGAGAGAAATCTTATTCCTATTGAGAGATGTGACATAATAAGGGGAGGAGGGTTTTATTTATAGGATAAAATTACTTCCTCCCTAAGTAATCTAATATGATAAAACTCTAACTTTAAGTGCTCTCTTTATCTTATGTAGGTCCTAATGTGTATATCCACCTATCATACATTCATCTTATAACATGAAAAATATTAGGTACTCTCTTAAAACGTGTGTTGCCTAAAATCAAATTTCCTTTTTTCAGCTCTAATAAACAACCTCGATAACGGTTCCATTCCTAAGATGAAAAGATAAAGGAAAAAAAAGATCTCTTGTTTTAATCTCATTAAAGGAATAATGTTGCCAAATGGAGATCCATTTAGCAAAATAGAATATGACACAAATTATTGGTCAATATTGATAGATTCTTTTTTATATATTACAGTATTGATATATTATAATACTACATTATTTTTTATGTTTGACAGCTTTTGCAGATTTTAATGGATTAAGATTTTAAGTGTTTAGGAATTGTAGATTATTTCTATATATTCTAAAATAATGCTTTTGGCTATTCACAAATATTTTAAAAAGAATGCTATAAGCATCAAAAGCTTGGGTAGTCCGGAAAAGCCAAACTCGTTTCTCCAATTTTTGAGATATTATATTATGTTAGAATCTACAATATTCATCCTTCTCCTAAAGAAAGCAAAATCCACAATTAAAAAAAGAACTCATATAACATATAATCTACACTTTTCAAACTGTGCAAAATAAAAATGAAATATTTGTACCTATTATATCAAAAAATATATTAAAATCTTCAATAATATTTGATTTCTAAACACCCATAAAAAAAGATGAGGAGATCATCTCAAAAGTAAAAAAATCCAAAATTCTCCCAATCTTTAAAACAAGTAAACAAATAATATTTTCAAATCACTAAATGACAACAAGTCATCTGCATTTTACAAAAAATTAAAAAAAATATATTTTTAAGCCACTAAAGATAAAAAGTCATCACATTATGATTAGACTTCCTCATAGTTTATTATTATTATTATTATTTTGTTTATTTGTGGCTTCACTTTGCACTCACTTTACAAGTAAATTGCCAATATATGGTGGGTGTATTTGTAATCTCCTAGCTTCTCCAACTAGACATATAACATATTCCTGTTTCTAGTCCACTCAAAAAAAAAATTTTGTTTGCACTCAAATAATTTTTTTTAATTCCTAAACTACCCCTACCTCTTTCCCCACTCCCCTTCTCTACCATGCCCTCCACCCACTCCCCGTCACCTCAGCGCCTCTCTCTCTCTCTCTCTTTCTCTCTTTCCTCGCCTCCGAATCTCCCTGCCACCGCTGCCACCCAAACCCCCCATTGCTACCCAATGCCTCCCCCTCGCTATGCCTATGCCTCCCAATCCCCCCGTCATCTCTCTATCTCCCTCCTCCAACCTCTCTTTCTCTCCCACTCGCTCCCTCCCAGTCAAAGACGACCAAAGATTGGGCGGCAGCAGGGGGGTCGGGTTTCAGGGTGGAGAGGGAAAGAGAGACCAAAGAAGGGGATGGAGAGGGAGAGAGAATAGAGAGGGGGATGGTTTGGGCAGCGAAGAGAGATAGTGGGAGAGAGAACAAAGGGGGACGTAGGAAGAGAGGGGGGGGGGGGGAAAAGGAAGAACGAGATGAGAGAGAGAACAAAGAGAAGGGGAGGGAGAAAAAGTGGCGGAGGTAGTGGGAAATGGGTGGAGGGGATAGTGGGGTAGGGGGCGCGAAGAGGGGAGTAGAAAAAGAGGTAGAGATAGTCCAAATACTAAAAAAAATCCCCCAAGGGTAAAGAGATTATTTTTTAAGTGCCAATAGTAACACTCCTACATATGATATAACATAGTGCTCCATTAATAAATATATAACATATCATTAATTTATAACTAATTATTATTTTGAAAATTGAATACAAACAATTGAAACCGCGTTTCAAAATCATGCTTTTATTGCGGTCACACTGGGGCAGGCTCGTACGAATACAATTCTTTTCTGAGAAACGTCAAAAGCCGCGTGGGCGCGCACTACTTTTCCAATTACACGTCCTTTCGTGTCGGCTTCATGATGATAATGACTGGCACTGGACTTTTCTAACAGAACGCGACAAGAGAAACGATAATGACGACGGTCCCGATTCTTTGTGGCGTATGTTACACGCACACGGTGATCGTGAGCCCATTGCAGAGCGCCACGTCTACAAGTTCACCACACGAGCACCTTCCTACTGCCGACCTTTTCAACGGGCCTTTGCATGAAATAACCAAATTCTATAGGGTGTTTTTTATAAATATGATATGAAAAATTCATTTCTAAATCCACTTCACTATAAATTTTCAAGATAAAAGAAATTAAAAATAGTCAAATTAAAATATCACATTTCCAAAAAATTTCTAATTTTTACACTAAAAAGTTAAAAGCAACCTTTTCATCTCACTCATTGATAACCAAAAAAAAAAAAGAATTTTTTTTCTTACGAACACCATTAAAGTAGAATTTTTTCAAATCCTAACTAAAGGCCAGTTATTTATCCATATATTTTTTCACAACTTCTGCACTAAGAGTACCTAAGTGATTAGAAATTTTACAAAATCACAAGGCTACTTTATGAGAAATTGCAATTTTACTTTATGCGAAATCGCGCGAACTTACAATTTTGCATATTAGTTTAAGTTGCATTATTAACTTACACGTTCTCCAATACTATTTATAATACCATTAGCTGGTAGAAGATGTTAATATCTTCCAATATTTTAAAATAACTTATGAAATATCGCAAAATGATTTCTTAAAAAGTTAACCGGGGCCTTCCTGCTTATATTTTCATTCTATTTTCACCTTAGTTTTTACTTTTTCACCTCCTCATTTCTCTCTCCATTGAGGTATGCTTCTCTACTACTCCCCTTTTTTTTCTTTTGTTTTTTTTTTCCTTTTTCCTTTTAAGTATTAGCCAAGGTGGCTAGGAGATACATAGGAAGATGAGACCAAATATGTTGACTTATAAAGCAATTGAGCAACCTCTTGTTGATGGGCACTTAGGGTTATTTTATGTAGGCATCGACAGTGGTAGACTAAGGATTTTTGTTTAAGGGATATAGACTCTAATATGTAAGTTGGTTTTGGGGGGCAAACCAAAGATTTTTAATGTAGATTTTGATGGTGAACTAATAATTTTTATTAGATTTTTTTAAGTAGACCTAGAATTCTGATATAATATTTGGAAGCATCCTGCGATGTGACGGGTGTGTTCGCACCGTATGCCACTACCTGGTTCTGCCCTGGGGCCTAGGCCAAACCTTCTTTAGGCTTCGATGGATGCCTAAGCTCCTAGCTCACTATATATAGGTCCACCCCTGTATCAATGTAATGCAACAATAGTCTAAAGAAATTCCATTTCAAAAAGTCAGTTTAATGGTTACCTTTGACAAGGATAATGAAGAGGAAGGAAAAGATTAAGGGTTTCATGATTTAGGGTTCTGTAAAATTACGATCTCCAATGGAAGTAAGACCGATGAGTGTCAGTCGAAGCTCAACCAAGACGATCAATATTGCATATTAACAAACAAGTTGGCAAAAGGGAAAAGAAAGAAAAACGAAGGAAAAAAGAAGACTTACAAACGAAAAGCTAATAAAAAGGCAAAAAAAAAGGAGGCTAGGCAATATTAAAGTAAAAAAACTAACATACGAAATCGCAAAAGTTTTTGTAAAAGGGGGCTAAGCAATGTTAAAGTAAAAAACTAACATGTGAAATCGCAAAAGTTCTTATAATTTCACATAAAGTAAACTTGCAATTTCACTTAGAGTTGGCATTGCAATTTCGCAAAAATCTTTAATTACCTATGTACTCCCAGTACAAAAGTTATGGAAAAATGTGTAGGTAAATAATTGGTCTTTGGTTAGGGCATGAAAAAATCATACCTTAATGATGTCCATGTGGAAAAAACCTAAAAAAATCTAATTTTTAACATAAAAAGTTAAAAAAATTCCTTCTCAAGCCAATAAAAATAAAAACTTATCATATTATGATTTGACTTCATTATATGTTATTTTCTCTTGATTTGAACCTTCATCTCACCACATATCTAAAAGAATCCTAAGGAAAGCTCTCATCTCCCAAAGTCCTCGCCGATTAGATAACATTAACCTACCGAGTTGCTTCTCAAACTGGCCACCCTCTACACCTCCATTGGAAAATGAGAGTGTCATCTTTCGTTCATCCCCACCTACCCAAATACAGAGGTAGTGAAATTGTGCTTCTGTACGACCACTAAGCTCAGAAACATGAAACTAGAGTCACATTGCTACAAGCGACTAAGCTAAGCAAGCAAGAGAGAAATGCCCAAAAACTTGCACCCATACGTTTAGAATATGCCAAAACACCTATGTCCACCAATTAGATTATTCACTAAGGACCATCTTCAAAATTAAATCTACATGGAGGATAACATCAAATCATCATGTACGCACAATCCACCATTACGTTTCAAAATCACACTTTTAGTTTTGAAATTGAAAGTTCTATAAAGGCATGGTTTTTAGATTGCAAGTGAAATAATATCTAGCAGAAAAAATAAAATAAATTTGCAAGCAAAAAACAACCAACTATACAAGTAGAAAACACACAAATTTTTTCGTGGAAATCTTTATGGGAAAAATCCACGAGACCGAACGGACTAATCAATCACTAATTTCGAGTAGTTACAATATATACTCACAACCTTACACAGTCAGCTTCTAGACTATAAGATATAGTTCTTCTTGCAAGAATCCATGGCATGACTCGACTATGCTTACCCTGTTCTCCGTGCTTAATCCATAACACCTTGTCTTCACAAGATGAAGTGTAGGATCTTATATACCTATTAAGCTACCATTCCTACCAAAACCAATTGGTGATAGTAGAGGTATAACTCAACATTTTAAGGCATTCGACATCGTACCTGCGGGTCTGTTTTTAGAGTGATCATAGGAAGCGGCATTGTGACACGCCTTTTCCTAACAATCCCCCCCTCACGATGGCGCTTCCGGGACTCGAACCCTTGACCTGGAGCTCTGATACCACTTGTAGGATCTTATGCACCAATTAAGCTACCATTCCTACCAAAACCAATTGGTGATAGTAGATGTACAACTCAATATTTTAAGGCATTCGACATCGCACCTGTGGGTCTGTTTTTAGAGCGGTCGTAGAGAGCGGCATTGTGCCACGCTTCTGCCTAACATGAACAATCTCCTATAAGGAAGTCGAAGCAACAAAACTCTAGTGTTAAAAGCCTTTAGCAAACTATTCAATGAAAGCTATAAAGGAAAAGAATGATATTCAAAAAGTATTCTCAACTTAGAATATGAGATTTGTGCTTTAAGTTTGGGAAAGAAACCATTTTTATAACCCACAATTCATGCATAATAAGGGTAACCCTTGTAGAACCCAACTTATTACACCTAGCACAAATAGGAAATATCTTCAAAACAAGAAAGTGGGTTATTTTACGCCATCCGATAGATATGGCAGTCGTCCAATTGATCGGGCATCACCTCTATCCCTAATTCGATCGATTGGATATCTGCTCGATTGATTGGGCACCCTATATTCGGTTTTTCCGAATTTCTTCTTTTCAGTTTTTCAAGCGACCTGAACTTTAGTTCTTCTAGCCACTTGAACTTCAATTCAAACTAGAAAAAATATAAAATACAACCCATATGGACCTACGTTTTGTCTAACTATGAATTAGCCAATACAAAAATCCTTACAATCTACCCCTTCGTCAATTCATGGATAAAACTTCCTATACAATCAATTTACCAAAAAATAAGTAATGATTTAGGGTTCTGCAAAATTAAGGTTTCCAATGGAAGTAAGACTCAAGAATCTCAGTTGAAGATCCACCTAGGCGATTAATGTTGCGTACTAATAAACAAGTTGACAAGAGGGGAAAAGAGGGAAAACAAAAGAAAGAAGAAGACTTATAAACAAGAAGTAGATAAAAAAGATAAAAAAGGGGGGTTAGGCAATGTTAAAGTAAAAAACTAACATGCGAAATCACAAGAGTTCTAATAATTTTGCATAGAGTAAACTTGCGATTTCGCTTAAAGTTTGCATTGCGATTTCGCAAAAATCTTTGATTACCTATGTACTTTTAGTACGAAAGTTGTAGAAAAACGAGTGGGTAAATAGCTGGTCTTTGGTTAAAGCTCGAAAAAATTATACCCTAATGGTGTCCATATGGAAAAAACTAAAAAAAAATTTCTATTTTTTAACATAAAAAGTTAAAAAGATTCCTTATCAAGCAACTAAAAAAAACTTATAATATTATGATTTGACATCATTATATTTTATTTTTACTTGATTTGAACCTTCATCTCACCACATATCTAAAAGGATCCTAAGGAAAGCTCTCGTCTTCCAAAATCCTCGCCGATTGGATAACACCAACTAATCGGTCTGCTTTTCAAACCGGCCACCTTCCACACCTCCATTGGAAAATGAGAGTGTAGTCTTTCGTTCATCCCCACCAACTCAAATACGGAGGTAATGAAGTGTGCTTCTGTACGACCACTAAGCTAAAAAACATGAAACTAGAGTCCCCATTGCTACAAGCAACTAAGCTAAGCAAGCAAGAGAGAAATGCCCAACAACTTGTACCCATAGGTTTAGAATAGGCCAAACCACCTATGTCCATCAATTAGATTATTCACTAAGGACCATCTTCAAAATTAAATCTACATGGAGGATAACATCAAAATCATCATGTACGCACAATCTGCCATTACATTTCAAAATCACACATTAGGTTTCAAATTAAAACTTTTATAGAGTTACAGATTTTTAGATTGCAAGTCAAACAATATTCAGCGGAATAAATAAATTTGCAAGTAAAAAGTAATCAACCACACAAGTAGAAGATACACATATTTTTATGTGAAAACCGTTATGAGAAAAACCACGAGACCCAATGGATTAAGCAATCACTAATTTCAAGCAGTTACAAGATATACTTACAATCTTATACAGTCAGTTTTTAAACCACAGGATGTAGTTGTTCTTGCAAGAATTCACGGCATAACTCGACTAGTGGGTTTCTTAAAACATAATTATAAGTAATAGGGGCCATATCGTAAATTGCATAGCTATTATATAAAAATACAAGTCGACAGAACCCATTTTTCTCGTTAGAGAATGGTTACCGCCCAATCTAATTGGAATGATCATAATATGGGACCCAACGATCCAAACCACATTGGACCACCACCAATGGGGTCGCTCATGTGTCCCCTACAAGATGTGCAGACCTGATCTTTGATCAAGTGGCCCCACATGGCCCACAACCCAATTCGGCCAAATAGGTTTTTTGATGACCTGAAATCTGAAAATTTCCCATTCGGGTTGAATCTTCAAGTTAATTGTTCAACTTTGCTACCTAAATCAGAGCTCCAAAGGTATGTTAATCATAGATTCTAATTTTTCAATTTTTCCATCCCTTTACTAAGCTCTTTGGTATCAAACTGTTACACCGCAGGGTAAGTCTACGAGGGTCGACACTGTGTCTATTATCAGATCTCTGGTTCAAATCTATGATTAAGATGGCCCCTATAGGCCTCACAATGCACATTGATAGAAGCCATATTGTCCGTTAAACTACTGTAATTCTATTAACAGAGATACTACCCTAACAAGGGCCAGCAGCCATTGTAGTAGTAGTAGTAGTAGTATATGGTAGAGAGTAACCCATCGAATGATCATACATATTTGAATTTCATCAATTTTAGATCTTCCATTACTAAGTTCAGAAGTTCTACTCACCTTGTGTAAAAGTGTGTTTGCTCGGGCAATGAATGGTCTCGAACCGGACATCCACTACACATTTTGCTATTGACCTTCCCCGTCTTCCTCACGTTCCTCTTCTGTTGCTGTAAAGCTGCACGTTAAAACTCTCTCTGTCTCTCTCTCCCCCCTTCTCTTTCTCTAATTTCTGTGAAGAAGAAAGAACAGCAAGCTCCCTATATATATTGTGGTTAGAAAATCCTACACTAGGAATCCTATTTGGAACTACAAGAAGTCCCATTCGAAGTGTAATTGCTGAGAGAGTCTTGTTTGGGATTTTCATACTCCTAATGGCCTAGCCAGAGTCCTCACAAACCTTTGAGTCTCAATTACTAGTCCCAGTAACATTACAATTAAGGAGTCTTAAGGAATTACATGTTAATCAAGTCTCCAACTGAATAAGGATCACAATTTGCCAAAAGTCCCAGTCTAACTCCTAACTTGGGTTGGACAAGTATGGCCCACCTTGTATAGGTTGGCCCCTCAAGTCTAAGTCAGGATATTACAATAACCCAATAGATGTGAGAGCTTATCTTCTAACATTTTCGAATGTCATGTTTTTTCTACATGTTGGAGTTTTTGGAACATGATATAATAGCTTATCTCCTGGCATTTTCAAATGCCGTGTTTTCTCAAGAGTTTCTTAATTCCAACCAGCGGAAAGGACTCAAATGACTTTGGGGATCTTAGAATTTTAGCTCTTTTACTTTTGGTGAAATTTTTAAATGCTCAAGTACAATTGAGCATATAGAAATTTCACTATGACTAGGAATTCAAAAATTCCTCAAATAGAAATTCTTTGAATTCTAGCAAAAAAACAAAGCCTAAAGTTCCAGGACATGTGATACTTTTTAGGTGGTCAAAATTTTGAAAAATGTTAATGGACAAGCCATCACATTATGATATGAATTTCACAACATATCAAATGCTTGTCAAAAATTCTCATAAAGAAATAGGCCCTTAGGGCACGCATGTAGAGTAGTGAGCCATGGTGTAACCCAAAGGCACGTATGTAGAGTAGTAAGCCACAAGTGGTGTAGCTTATGTGCAGGATAGGGGCCTACCCTTATAGTCTTTATATCTAATAGAATACCCCCTTACTCATGAGCTTAAGCTTTTGGGTTTAGTGGTTCGAATCAAACGGTATCAAAGCTGGGTTGGGGGTTCAAACCTCGAGGGAGGAGGATGTAGGGTAGTGAGGCAAAAGTGGTGTAACCAGTGCGGTCTGGGGCCTTACACTTGTGGTCTCTATCTCTCTAATAGAATACACCCTTACTCATCAGCTTAAGTTTAAACTTTTGGGTTTGGTGCTTAGAGTCAAATGGGGCAATACTATTGTGAAAAAACAGCTAAACAACACAGATTTTCTTCAAAAAAAAAAAAAAAGACCACGCCAAACGAAGAAAGAAAGCCCAGGTAATATAAACATGCCCCTAGGACTTGTTGGTGCAACCAGAGGAGAGAAATCCTATATTTTTATGTCTTGTCAACTAAGTTAAGTATTATATGTAATGCATAAGCAATAGGTAATGCACAATTGCTTTCGATCCCTTCATTTTAGTTTTGTTGATTTTTATTTAGATTTCTTATATTGATTTTATATAGAGGATTTAACACGAGAATTTTCTTTTAGAAGGCACCTATAGTGCATTGTACCCAGTAGTTCTAATCACACCAAATTGTTCCTTAAGGCCCTTTCGTGTGTTAAAAAAAGTACGTAAGAGTGGCTAGCGGTTTTTGTCTATTTATTAATATTTACAATAAGCGGGAGCTGCTGGCGGTTCTTTATCTATTAGTGCAGTGAAAAAAAGAATTCAAAGTTGCTTGAGATGAGGCCAAGCCAAGTATCATATGTTCCTATGGAGCACTTCTCCTATCTTGCAGAAAAAAACGAGTCTTTCAATTTGGCGAAAGTTGAATTTCAGATGAGGAATTCAAAGTTCTTTTGCTGGGTTGTTTGTTGCAAGTATAAATAGAGCATCCATAGTTGGGTAGGAATAGGTGGTCCCCATTACTAATCTGCGTTACATGTCCAGCCCAAGGAACACTATCAAACGAACCAGAGCCCAATCCTCGTCTTCCTTCTCCCACGTGATCCGTCAAACTTCATTTTTCAATTCATGATAGCATTTCCACTACTTGTTTTGACCTCATTCACCATGATGTTTGGGGCATTGGAGTATTGCACCTACTATTTCACATGCTCATTATTAATAATATCACTGTTATGGATGATCATAGTTGATTAACATGGATATATTTCTTGCATGTAAAGTCCCATGGACTTTTATGCGTTTAAAAAATTCTTAGCCCTTGTTGAACATCAATTCGCTATAAATATTAAGATTCTCCACTGACTTGGGACTGTGTCTTAAATATATTCCAAGAGGTTCTCCAAACTAAAGAAATAGTCTCAAAGGAGTCATCCTTAGTTCCTTACACCCCGCAACAAAAAGGAGTGGCCAAAAAAAAAAAAATCAGCATCATTTAGAAGTGGTCAAAACCTTGCTTTTTTACATCTTCCATTCCAAACACCTTTCAGGCTGACACTCTTTCAAGTGTAGAATATCTAACAAATAGATTTTCATCTCCTAACTACAGCATTAATCTCCCTATTCCATCTCCATGGCCATCATCCCCAACATAATCATTTTCATCCCTTCCGTTGCCTTTGTTTTGGTCGTTTTCCACCTTGTAGTCATACAATATTTTCAACTCGGTTCACTCGTTGTGCCTTCTTAGGATGCACTCCTAATCAAAAAGGCTTTCTATGCTATGACACCTTTGTTCGTCGCATTCGTACTTCTCACAATGTTTTTTTTTTCTTAATATCAATATTTTTTCAACAACATTGAAAACAATATTAATATGAAGAAAAGATGGAATATATGCATCCCAAGTTCAGTGGGCATATACAAAGAGCTAAAACTATTGTGAGAATCGAAGCCTAGGAGATACCACAAAGTAATTCTTTTCATTATCTCGCTCAATAATTAATAAGGATGGAGAGATTAATGAAAACATTGAACATAAAATAAAAGTGGGATGGTTGAAGTGAAGACTTGTTTCTAGAGTACTTTATGACGACGAGTGCCAACAAAATTAAAGAAAAATATTTTATAAGACATGATTAGACCAGCTATGACCTATAGGGCAAACTATTGCGTAATACAAAAGCAGCACATACATAAAATAGATGTAGCAAATAGGTAGAGACAAAAATATTGACGTGGATGTACGATAAAACTAGGAAAGGTAAAATTAGAAATGACCGCTTTCGAGAGAACTTAGAGGCAGCACCAATAGGGGACAAAATTAAAAAAATACATTTGAGATGGTTTGTTCATGTTGAATGCAAGCTGGCAATGGCACCAGTAAGAAAAAGTTTGGGCATTCAGGTTAATGGCCTAGCCAGGAGATGGGGGGAGGTCAAAGAAGATGTGGGTGGAGGTAGTAAAATTAAATTTATGAAATTTTAACTTATAAAAGGATTTGGCTCAGGATAGATCGGAATGGAAAAACAAAGTTCATATAGCCTATAGATAAGGCTTTGATGATGATGATGATGATAAGTTTTTTCAACAACATCCAGCCCTCTTTCAACTGAAATTTCCTTGCTTCCTGATTTCTCAAACCTCTCTCACAGCAAGTTTAAACCAAATTTTGTTTATAAGCAGCAAGGAATCATGCAAATAGGAACCAAGAGTTTGCTCTTGATCCTTTCCTTCAACTACTTTACAAGTCCATTTGCCTCTTTCAACCCCCAGATCATTATGGGTCTTCTTGCTCCTTATTACTTGCTTCTTTGTCCTCTATTTCTGTACCTAACGCATATTGGCAGGTTGTAGAGCAACAGTGTTGGCCACAAGCAATGGGCAGGAAATGGATGCTCCTCAGAAAAATCACACACGGGATATTGTTCCATGTCCATCTTTCACTAAGCTTATTGGTTGCAAATTGATCTATTCCATCCATCTCTTATCTAATGGCTCATTAGATCATTATAAGGCAAGGCTGGTAGCTCTATGCAATTTGTGGGAAGACTAGCATTTCAAATCGTGGCCTCTATTCCAAAAGGATGTGAAACATATTCTTCTTCATGCAGGTATCAAGGAAGAAGTCCACCTGCATGAACCTCAAGTACTTAACATCTCTTCCAATTCCAGAAATCATGTGTGTCGATTACAACATCCCCTTTATGGACTTAAGCAATTACCAAGGACATGGTTTTGATAAATTTCTTCAAACTCTTCCCCAAGCCAAATATCAACACAGCCAATTCGATCCCCCTATGTTCATCTCACACACTCTCCATGGTATCACTATTCTACTGTTCTATGTCAGCGACATGGCCATCATTAGGACTGTTCCTGATAACATGTGCTCCAGACATCTCTCCATACATCATTCATACGAAAGATTAAGGTCCCGTCATATTTTCTCGTTTTAGAGGCCCATAAATCCATTTAAGGACCTTTTATCAATTAGCACAAGTACACTTACAGACCTCGTTGTCACAGCCCAATTACAAGATTATTCATGTCAACAAACCCTTAACACTTAATGTGAAATATCGAAAAATGAGGACACTCCTCGTACAGATCCTACAGTATACAGTAAGCTTGCACAATCTATAGTAACCCTGTGGGCAGTCTTCTTTACTTGACTAGCAGCAGTTAAACATGACATTTGTTATCTATTTGGCACATCTTAATGAGCAATCTTCTTTCCTGCTCGGCCCTAATTAGATCTCACTACCTACTGTTATTTTGATTAGGCAGGATGGCCTAACACGTTGTTTTACAACTGGATGGTATGAATATCTTTGAAATGAAATCACAGAAATGTAAGAAGCAAGACCGAATTCTCAAATCCTCAACAAAAACTGAATATTGTTCCCTGTCCTCACTTGTTCTGAGATTGTTTCACTCTGAATGCCTCCACATGAGGTTGATTTTTCACAGCATTGTGCCTCCCCTTCATGGTGACAACACCAGCGTCACTCCAAGTTGCAACGAACCTGGTTTTCCATGAGCACGCCAAACATAATGAAATTGACTACTGTTGAGAAGCCTTTGCTGACCACATCATAACCCTTCGGCCTAATCAACAACTGTAGCCACTAATCCACAAGTTGATGATATTTTCACCAAAGTTCTACCATAGACAAAGCATCAATTCTGTGTTGGCAAATTGTTGCTGGTTGAATCACCAACATTAGTTTTTTTTAATAATTATTTGTGGGAGAAAAAGGGATGGGATATTAAGATTCTCATACAAGATAACCATATGTGGGGTGGGCCACTCAAGTCCAATACCCCCCTTGTCTACCATATGTATTCTCTTTATTCCTTAGAATCAGACAAGATAGGCTTAGCTCCAATCAACACAATTAAGAGGATTCATATATTTGTAAATTTTCCTCTAACAGACAATTGTGAAATAGGATCACTCTCATTAAGGAGACGCAATTTACTTCCAACTCTCTCTTCCTCTTGAGCTCTCTGTCACTTGATAGGGTAAGGTCTTACAAGAGGGAAAGGCACATGGCGGTTAGCATCAGCGTTAAGGGTAATGCAAAATGAAAGGGATATGTGGGGCAGGCAAGAATAGAAAGAAGATGAAGAGATAGGGGGATAGATCAGGCGAACCTGAAAAATTGGGCTTTCACTAAACTCCAATCCGAAGGCATTACTAACTTAGGCTTCACCAAACTCCAATGCAAGAGGCAATTGAGGGAGTTGAAGATCACATAGAGTACTTAGGGGAGAACTCGAAGGAGAGCTTAAAAAACTCAATATCATTATTCGTTAAGCATCCTTTAGTCAAAGAGGCTTTACATTATTATATAGGAAAATAAATAACCCTAAGACTAATATGGACCATCTAAACACATTGTTGGCTAGGATTAAAACATCCTACTAAAACAAGTTAAAACATAATTAAAAGCTCTAAATAATATAAAAATAACATAAAATGATTGGGCTAGGCCCAGATGCTTGGTCCAAATGGATGTGTTGGGCCCATTGCCTAGTCAACCCATGGGAATCATGGGTTTGTCTTGCATCAATTTCTCCTCTTCTTGGAGAGAACTAGACCTCTAGTTAGTTCTGTAAATGTCCTTTAGGATAAAAGTCAACTATATTAACTTCCAATTTGCCACTTGATCCTTAGTCTCTATGCATGGCTTGAAGGCTCGCCTCAATCTTCTTGACTTCAATATGGTCTTCCACTTAAAAATAAAAGGGTGCATTGCTTCTTATGATGTTTGACTTCAATATGGATGTGTGATATGACCATTAGATGCAACAGTTATTGGCTTTGGACTAATAAATCACAATCTTCTATTCTCTAGTACAAAATAATGCGAAACGAAGGGTATATGCGAAGCGGGCAAGAGTAGAAAGAAGATGGAGAGATATGGGGATTGATCAGGCGAATTTAAAAATTGGGGCTCTAACAAAACTCCAATCCAAAGCGTTACTGACTTAGGCTTGCACCCATAGTTATCAATTCCGTTTCGTTTCGACTAAAATGGCTAAAATATTTCATTCTGGCCATTTGACAGAAACGAAATAGGGCTTCAAAGTTTTTTTCTAAGTATCATCTCATTTTGGCCAAAATTTTGTATTTTGGCAAAAAAGGGGCATTTCGTCCGACATTTATGAAACGGAAGAAATGGCTAACACCATTTTTGTTTTGAGGTTTTTTTTTTAATGGGAAAAATAAAAGGAGAGGGAGTTTGTGTATAAGAAGCTGTTGCCTTCCATTTTTGCCCCTTTCTCCAAACTCCAAATCGACTGCAACAACTTTGCCCTGGCTCTCCCTTTCTCCAAATCAATTATGCTCAACGGCCAAACCAATTGTTGAAGCTGGATTGCATGCCACAGATGGACAGCACTCCTTTTCATTACTCGCCATGGTGCATCGTTGCTTGCTTTCCTATCCTTCCCTCCCTCCTTTTTTTCTCTTCGTTCAAAAGTCGGTCCTTTAGGAACAAAAGAGATTATAAGCTGATAAAATAAAGAGTAGAAGTCCCACCAATGGATGCGAGCCATGTACCTTGAATGCAACGTGGATGGAGCTTCATTGGTGAACATGTTAGCTGGCAGCAACAGGAGGGGGCTGATTGCAATGATGCATCTTTGAAAACAGGATAATCATCATCATCTTTTAAAACAAAATAACCATGGGTCTATCCTGCATCAAAGGGGGATCTAGGATTTAGCATCTTCGACGATAGTGAAGTATACATACACATTCACAACGAACAAATCATCAAAGGGACAATTCCTTGGCAAGACGGGGTGGACTTAGATGTTACTAATTATTGCTTAATGTGTTAATGGAGGTCCCCCAAGAAAAGAGGCAGTTTTGCTTTTGGCATATGAATGACGATTGAACATGGTATACATTTGCCAAACAGTGTCTCTAGTTTTTGCTTTATTAATAAATTACCATTTCAAAAAAATGAAAGAATGGCAAGGTCACTATTGTCATGGTCTATGCTGATAATATTTATACTGAGAAGCAATGGTTTTCAATCTTTTTTTATTGGTTACAAACTTGAAGCCACAACCTCAAGGTTGCAATAGTGAGGATATTCTTTGTCAATTTATCCTGCAATTACAAGGTTCTACTTGTCATATCCAGTATTTTTTAGTGATTCAATTTATTAGGCTTCACAAGTCACAACAATCACAAATGGATCCCATCGATCATATCCTAGTGTACCTGATGCTAACTCCAGGATAAGGAATTCTCGATAAGACTCATGGTCACTTGAATAGGAGGAGACCAAATGACTTGGAAAACTAATACAAAGTCAGTGTGACACAATCCAAAGCCAGGGTATAATACAAACCCATGGCACACATAGCCAGTGAGATTGAAAGGGATGAGGATATGATGACAATGAGATGATGATAAACTGGCCTTACACGTGCTCTAAGGCCATGCCTTCCCAATGTATTTGATCATTAGGCAGCAATTCATACTGTTGTTAAACCCTTTCTTTTTTTTTTTTTATGGGAGAACAAAAATATCTTAGTGGTTTATCACTTTGTTATGCTGATTTATGTGTGGGGGATATCTTCATCATTTGTCGCTACCAAATTAATTGGCAAATGTGTTTACTAAAGCTTTGGGGTGCATCTCTCTTTAAATCATTATGACCAAGATAGAATTGCTAGCCGCTCCGCCTATTTTCTTAACTCTGTCTCTTTAGTCCTTTGTCTTGCGGTGTCGACAACTGGCACTAGCATTTATGATACTTCAATGTTAGCTACAAAATTTCTTGTGAAGTGAAGTGGTTTTCCCCACTAAGAGCATATGTAGTGCACTTTATGACGTGTGTATGGTTTTAGGATCAATTTGAAGTGAAATATCCAATGAACAGAAACTGTGAGGAAGTTATGGTCATCTAAGAGGCTTTGAGAATTTTCAAGAGGTTGTTCCTTTTTTTTATTATGGGCAATGGTAACTTGTATTAATAAGAAAAGATATTACAGGCATCTCTAAACAAAGGACAAAGAAAAAAGCATGCCAATATAAGAGATACATACCACACACTAACCAAACTAAACAATAGAACACTCCGATTACAAGAACGAACAACCCTTGTGTAGCTAGAGAATTTGCCATTCCATTGGCAGACTTGCCAACATGTTGAAATGAGATCTGAGACATAGATGCTAGAACCTAGATCTCATTAAAACAGAATTGCATCTTCCAGGAAACAGTGAAGGATTTTGCCTCAGATATTGCATAATGAATTGCTCCCCAATAATAAACTGTGCTTACAAGCTATGCAATATATATATATATATGGGCTTTGATCCTATGAAAACTGTTCTCACATACCTACCGTGAGAACTTTTTATGGAGCCCACTTGTAGGCCCCATTTGGGGATGGGACCGGGGGAATGAAAAGATCTATGTGAACCTTTTGCTTCATTAGAATTTTTAATCCCAACATGTTTCAAAAACATATATAACACTTAACCCCTTCTGATTTGTTAGAACACCCCCAATGCCAACTTTCCTAAACTTTCCTCACGCCACTCCATCCACTTTGAACTTTTAGAGAACAAATGAGGGAGCACCCAAACAACTTTCTTTCTTTCTTTCTTTTTCTTTTTTTTGGAAGGCTCCTATTCATATGCAAGCTCCCCAATTATGTAGCACATCGTCTATCTTCAAATCTTAACATTCTCTTCTCACATAAGCCCATTTAGCAATCCTCAGATGTAACGAGACCCTTCCAAGATGATTCCCTTCTTCTAAAAATTCTTTCATTCATCGCTCTTCGTATAGACCACTTTCATACAGACCACATAACGGAAAATGGAATAATCCTCTATAACAACAACCCACACCACTGAAAGAAACTCCCCTCCTGATGCAGGCCAAACTAATGGGCCCCCGCTTGAAAGTCTATACCCGCAGGCCCAAGTCCAAAGCCCAACAGCAAAGATTAATTTTATTAATAATAGTTGCTTTATTAATAGTAGTTGCTTTTTTAAGCTTTAGAATTTTGATTTATATTTAAATTAGGACTTCTTATTTGGATTAAAGTAGTTTGTTTCTTGATTTGGATAGTAGTTTAGTTATAAATAAATATAATCCTTTCTCATGGAATAGACTACATTAATTTTGTATAAGATTCCAGTTTTTTTCTCTCTGTGGGTTAAATTCTTGTCTTCAGTGTGAGACCAAGACAATTATCCCTAGGCCTTTGGCTTGGAAAATAGCTCATTGGCTATTCTTCTTCCTCGCGCTGCATCACCTCCATGCCTCAGCAGCTCCACCAATGAACTTGGAAAACACTAATTCACACCACAAATACAAAGAAAATGACCCCATAGAGACGACACCACATTGAAATGGATAAGCAAATGATCCATCAACTCCCTTTCTCTCTTGCATAAGCAACACATTTTTGAAACTGCATCTAGCGACAAGCCCTCTTTCAAAATTATCAACTGTCGAAATCTTGCTTGACACTACCTGCTGACAAAATTTGTCAACTCTATGTGAGGCAAGACCCAAATTGACATGCATGAAGACCACATCTCGCCAAAAGGATTCAGCTTACTTGGAACCAATGTGGCACATGCAAACATGAACTGATCCCTACACACACCCACACCCACACCCACCCACCTTAAAAAGAAGACTCAACAAGGACTCAAGCTCCAAGAACTCCGACTGAAAAGGGCCCTCCTAACACCCACTTCCCAAGACACATCAATCCCAAACACAGCAATCATTAACCAAGGACTCTTTACTATACATAATCCTATGGACAGTAGGAAACAAAATACACAAAAGACCCACCCCCCACCCCACACCAACTCGTTGAACCAAAAACAAACACTTCCCCCCTCCCCCACTTTAAAACCAAATCCTTATCAAACATCATCCCCCTAACATAAGATACATCCCTAAAACTTGAAATACAGCCAATACCTAGACACCCTATACCTAGGAACCTTTTTAGGAACCCTCCTGATGCAGGCCAAACCAATGGGCCACGTTTGAAAGTTTATACCCGCAGGCCCAAGTCTAAAGCCCAGCACTGAAAATTGATTAATAGTTTGCTTTATTAGTAATAGTTGTTTTCTTAAGTTTCAAAAATTGCATTTATATTTTAATTAGGACTCCTTATTTGGATTGAACTAGTTTGTTTCTTTATTTGAAGAGTTATTTGGAGCGTAGTTTAGACCGTTTAGTTATAAATAGATGTAATCCCTTCTCATAGGATAGACTACATTATTATTGAATTGAGATTTCAATTTTCTTCTCCCTGTAGGTTGAATTCTTGTCTTTGGTGTGAGACCTAGACACATTATCCTAAGCCTTTTGGCTTGGAGAATAGGCCGTTGGCTATTTTTCTTCTTCGTGCTACTTCACCACCCCAAGTTTTCCTCGTCATATTTGAAAAATCTTTCACCAAAAAGCCTATTTTTCTTCCCATGACTCCACCACCATTTAGCGAGTAACGCCCAATTTTTTTTCCAAATCCCCCAAACCCAAACCACCAGTAGATCTTGGCTTGAACACCTCATTCCACCTCATCAAATGCAACTTTTTTCTTTCGCAATTGCCTTTCCTTCAAAAATTTCTTCCGATGCGATCCAGCTTCTTCATCACTACCGCATGCATCTTATATAAAGACATGACAAACCGGAAAACTAGATAAGGACAATTTAACTAGTGTGACTCTAGCCACAAAAAGATAGGTACTTTCTCGTTCAAGCTGATAGTTTCTTCTCAAACTTTTCAATCGCTAGGTCCCACATGGAAAGTGACCTAAGTTTCTAATGCAGGCCAGATCCATGATAGGCCAACCCATTATACCCAAATCCAATAAGGCCCAGTAGTGAAGATTAGTTTCCTATTAGTAGTTGCTTTCTTAAGTTTCTAGGATTCTTTTATTTTTAGAAGTTGATATCATGTTTGAGTTAGGATTCTATATTTGGATTGAATTAGATTGTTTCCGTAGTTAGAGAGTAGTTAAATAAATATGTAATCCCTTTTCATGGGACAAAACATTGATATTAAATAAGAGTTTGAGTTTTCTTCTTGATTGAGAGTTAGGTGCTTGTCATTGGTAAGAGACCTAGACATCCTAAACTTAAGCCTTTTGGCTTGGAAATTAGCCCATTGACAATTCTTCTTCCCCGCGCTACGTCAGTCACGAACCAATGGGCAAGCCAACCTTTTCTGTGATGCAATCTATCAACTAATCTTTGGATATCCTATTCTGAACACCCAACCCCCACCAAGAAACTTTTTAAAAAGTTTATCTTTAACCCTGGAACTATCTGGAAACATCTTAATATGCTCTTCAGTGTCACAACTTCTTCCCATCTAGTAGATGTGAACAAGATTGTATCATCTACAACCGAAGATGTGTAACTGCCTCTCCTTCATTGGAAATCTCATCTTCGAAAATTACTATGGGTTGAGAAAGAATAGGAACTTGCCTTATGGGATGACGGTGTCCTTTGAACATGTCAAGCAACACAATGGTGGATTCATTACAAACTCAATAGTTGAGTAGGGAAAGCTTTTTCATTTTCTCATTGACGAGTTGAGTTGTCTTTTGTGTGTGTGTGTGTGTGTGTGTACATTCTCTACTATAAACCTTTCACCTTGCCAATTAATGGGTCGTTGTCACCTATGAAAAAAAGAGAAAAGGCTTAGCACTTGGATGGTTGAATGGAAACCAATTCAGGGAAAATATATCACATGAATTTTATTTTGTTTTTTGTTGATTGGTTATCACATGAAATATCAATTGTGCTAAAACCTCACTTCAAAAAATAATTGCTTCCCTCCTATTTGGTTTTTTTCAAAAGTTTCAGGAAAAATGAATCAAAACCTTCTTAGTATATCTCCCTAAAATGAATAGTTTGATGCAATATTGAACGACTCCAAACACTAAAACAGGGATACCATTTGGTAATAAAGAAATGTCAGTCTGAAAGTTTCCTCGAAAAACAATCCCAATGCTGTATAGGTTTTTTTTTCACTAAATCTGCACACTAGCACCCCATCAAGAAAGTCATGGTGATCACCAGTGGAGGACACAGGATTTCCATTTGTCACTTTTGAAGTGAACTACTACACGAGTTCTCTTTAAGGTTGATGGTGCTTGTTCATTTTTATCAATCTGTAGAGTCGGAGGCATAACATCAGCAAATAATTTTCTTTTGAAGTATTTTTCTGTATCTGATTTAAATAGATGAATAGCATAATCAATTAAGACCTTAGGTAAAACAACATGCAAAAAGTCAACCGTGTTCTATTTCTAGATGATAAAATTTTTCGATCTCACCAAGTGAACCCAAACAAACTAATTAAAGTAAATAAAAAAATTATTATTTTTATATCAAATCTAACAAAGAAACTAACATATATAAGAAAGCACACCAACTTAACATAGCAATTAGCACACACCTCAATTAAATGTTTAACTTATATTCTTCCAATCTAAACTAGGTGACATACAACTACAATATTACAGCCGCGGGGGGGCGGTGTAATGTGTGTTTAAAGTTGGTGACCAAGATTTGATTTTTTTTTTTACTTTGTGCTTTAGAGTTTCAATACCTCAATGGAGTCTAAGAGTGACAATGCTAGTGCTACTGCTTGTCAACTTCCTACTATTACTAGTCTCAATGTCAAGATAACACTAGACCTCTTCAATGGCACCAACTATAAAGATTGGGCGTACTCAGCCAGAATGGCCATTGGAGGAGCAAGGAGACTTGGATATATTGATGGAAGCATCAAAGAACCAAAGAAGGATGATCCAAAATATCCAAATTAGGTCTCAAAAAATATGTTGATTATGAATTGGATCTTGAATTCAATGGAAGGAGGAATTGAGAAAAGCTTCAAATATTCAAATGCTGCAAAAAAAACTATGGGATTCCATCGATGCTGCATATGCTCAACAGAGGAGTAATGCTAAGGTTCTAGAGTTGAAAAAGGACATTGCAACATTCAAACAGGGTAATTTATCAATTGGTGATTATTATTCTAAGTTTAGGGCTTTATGGAAAGAACTGGAGTTGTATCTGAGTTGTATTTGAGTCCTGAACTTTGTTGTGCTAAAAAGCAATGTTGTGCCAAGAAAGAAAGAAAATTGCTAGAGGACCAGCACATCTTTGAATTACTGGGAGGTGTTAACCCAGAATTTTAGACTATTTGTACATAGGTAACAAGTCAAGCTCCTTTGCCTCCTATAGGCACAGTATTTGCCTTGTTACAGGGAAAAGAAAGTCGCCGGATGGTTATGGATGTCAAACAAGAAATAGTACTGGACAAATAAGCTCTTGCAAACAGTAATACAACAATGCATACAGGATCTGGTGGAGGTCGAGGACGCAGTAGTGGAGGTAACCGTGGTGGAGGGCGTAGTAGCAGCCGTGGTCGTGGCTTTCTTGGGGTTGGGCGTGGCTATGGTGGACAACCCAATACCGATTGTGATAAGCTTCAATGTACTCATTGTGGACGATATCATCATATTAAAGAGACTTGTTGGGACTTGAATGGTAAGCCATCGAATGCATCTGCATCACCAACTGAAATAGAACATGCAAATAACACGACAGAGTCAGAAAAAGGTAAACAGCATTGGCGGGATGAACTCTCAGTTATTTGGCAAAAGTTGGCAGCTTTAGAAGGTCTAAATCAGGATTCTTGTTGGTATAACTTCTTCACATAATCCTTCTACATTTGCATCGCCTGCCTCTTCATCCATGTGGGTTAGTGATTCCGGGGCTACAGATCATGTGACAGGTATACATTCTGATTTTTTTCCTATACTACTACTATCACCCTAAGAAGGGTGAGAATTGCTAATGGCTCCTACTCTCCAATTGCTGGAAAAGGGACTGTCCAAGTCTCACCTAACCTCTCTTTATCCTCTGTTCTTCATGTCCTCGCTTCTCTTTTAATCTTATGTCTCTCAGTGCTTTAACCAAAACCCTCAATTGCTGTGTCACGTTTTATCCTTCTCACCATATTTTCCAGGATCTAAAGATAGGACAGAGGATTGGTGGTGGTAGTGAGAACAATGCCTTAAGTTTGATAAGCGGATTAAAGCTATTTGATCTGACAATGGTGGTGAATACACTTCACGAGACTTCCAGACATACTTAACTGAAAATAGAATTGGGTCTCAAACCTCCTGTGCATATACTCCATAACAGAATGGGGTGACCGAGCTTAAAAATAAACATCTTCTAGAGGTTACACGAGCCCTTTTGTTTGAGATGAATGTTCCAAAGAATTTTTGGTCCGATGGTGTCCTAACTGCAACGTATTTGATAAATAAAATGCCTTCAAGGACACTAGAAGGGAAGAGTCCAATAGAAGTCATGTGTCCCAATATGCCATTGTGCCAAGTTCCACAAAAAGTATTTGGGTGTACTTGTTTTGTGCATGTCCTGATGTTCAATGGGATAAATTGTATCCTAAGGCTGTCAAGAGCATATTTGTAGGATATTCTAGTAGTCAGAAGGGCTACAAATGCAATGCTCTGGGAAAGAAAGGTAAAGTCTTTGTCACAATGGATGTGAGCTTTTATGAGAATGTTCCTTTCTACTCACACACCAAAGAAATCATCTCTAACGAAAATTCAAAGAACGATCTACCTCATCTTGACTTTGTTACCCCTCCAACATATTCAAAACCAGCAAATGAGAAAGGTATAAAGTCATCAACTACAGAAAAACAAAGGGAGATAGACAAATTCAAAGAGACTTTGCAAGTTTACTCCAAAGGAAGGAAAAGAGGGAGAACAATCTTCTCATCTATGCCATCATCATCTAATGTTTCAGATTCAAATCCATCTAATGTCCTAGATCCAGATCCTTCATCTCGTCCAGGTACTTCCTCATCTAATTTAGATATTCCTATTACAAAAAGGAAAGGAATAAGGTCTTGTGCTACCCACCATCCTATACAACACTTTGTTTCATACCGTAACCTTTCACCCACTTTCCGTACATTTATAACCAACATTGCTAGTAAATGTATACCTAAACATGTGTCTGAAGCCTTATTACATCCAAAGTGGAAAAATGCGATGATAAAAGAAATGAATGCTTTGGAGAAAAATCATACCCAGGAGCTTACTCCTCTTTCTAAAGGAAAACATATTGTTAGATGCAAATGGGTTTACACCCTTAAATTTAATCCGGATTATACAATTAATTAATATAAGGCACGACTTGTTGCTAAGGGATTTACTCAGTCTTACGGAGTTGATTATTTTTAAACTTTTTCTCCAATAGCAAAACTAACTTCCATCCGATTAATTTTGTCCTTAGCAGCAAATTTTGATTGCCCCTTATACCAATTGGATGTAAAAAATGCATTTCTCCATGAAGCTTTAAAGGAAGAAATTTATATGAACCCTCCACCAGGATTTGTTGTCGAAGGACAAGAGAATAAAGCGTGTTTTCTTATAAAATCTTTATTTGGACTCAAAACAATCCCCTCAAGCCTGGTTTGAGAGATTTAGCAAAGCTTTGATTAAATTTAGGTTGACAAGGTGCTATGCAGACCATACTGTCTTTGTAAAAACGAACAACACGAAGGTAGTTATACTTGTGGTGTATGTTGATGATATCGTAGTCATAGGGGATGATGAATGTGCAATCTCTGAATTCAAAGGTTTTCTCATAACAGAATTTGAGATCAAAGACCTAGGATTATCGAAGTATTTCCTAGGTATAGAAATAGAAAGGTAAAAAGGTGGAATTGTTATTTTATAGAGAAAGTACATCCTTGATCTTCTTGAGGAAACGGGAAAACTTGTTACAAAGCCAGTAGACACTCAAATAAAACAAAACCATGGTCTACACTTGGAAAGTGGGGAACCTCTTGAAGCTAAAAGGATGTATCAAAGATTGGTGGGAAAACTCATTTACCTCACCGTTAGAAGGCTGGATATTTCGTATGCTGTTAGTTTGGTAAGTCAATTTATGCATACTTCTAGGACTGGACATTTAACAGTGGTACATAGAATTCTCAGGTATTTGAAAGGATCACCTGGCCAAGGAATTTTGTACAAAGCACATGGTCATGCAAAAGCGATAGCCTTCACAGATTCTAGGCTGGATCTTTATTAGATACGAAGTCAACAACAGGTTATTGTACAATGGTTGGAAGAAACCTAGTGTCTTGAAAAAGCAAAAAACAAGCAGTTACCACCAAATCTAGTGCAGAGGCTGAATATAGAGCTATGGCTCATGGGTCCAGTGAGCTATTGTGGCTAAAGATCCTACTGGAGGAGTCAGGATTTAAACAAGATTGTCCAATGTGTATATACTCTGACAATACCTCAGCGATCAATTTGGCTCATAATCTTGTCTGCCATGAGCAAACAAAACAAGTAGAGGTAGATTGCCATTTTATCCGTGAAAAGGTTGGGAAGGAAGATGTTGTATTGTTTCAAGTGTCTACTAATGATCAGCTTGCAGATTTTCTCACTAAGGCTACAACTAAAGCTAAGTTTCAATTTGCTCTTTCCGCTTAGGCATAGTAAATATTTATGCATCAGCTTGAGGTGGGGTGTTGTGAGCAATTGAAGTGAGCCAAGGGTGTTTATGTAAGCGTTAAAAGAGTCAGGGACTTTTATGTAAAGATGGAATAACTTAAGGGACTTTTTTGTAATTTCCATAATTAATGAAATAACCGCATAAAGAGGATCGACTGACCTAAGACATGTCACGATCCTCTTGTGGATTTTAGTTGTTTCTCCCTCTTTCTCTCTCTTTTTCTATTTCTCCTCTTTTTAGATTTATTTGATATCTTAGCATAAATCCTTAGATCCAAGAAGATCCAAGCTTCTAACTTATCTAACATGAATTACCATAGTATGAATTAGAATTTAGACGACACACCAAAAACCCAGATTCATCTATCTCAATGATCAAAATCACCATTAACTTAACGAAACAAAAATCCTATGATGACAACACAAAGCAGGTAGTATGGTGTAAAAGGCAAAGATATATCACAAAATTTAAAGAGAAGAAAGACATGAGTCCATCACCTATGTAATACGGAGGTATAACATCCCTCCAAAAGGAGCCCCTGGAGCTAATGAGGAACTTGCCTGTGTGCATCATGCGCCGATGCCGGGTACAGAGAAGGCGTTGAAGCCTAACTGCTAGAGGGTTTTCAAATTGGGGATTTTGGACACTGAGAGGGAATGAGAAACGGGTGGGAGCTTGTGAGTAATTTTAAGTGGGGGCTAGACCAAGCTTTCCTTAAAAGCCTAATGGGCTTTTTTATGTTTTAGGGTTGAGCATATGCGGGTCCGCCCTTAGTTATCACAACTTTCTAGGTTATCCTTTCACATACCCACAAATAGATTATTTTCATAGCACCAAATGGGTTCAGTAGGAGCTCCCTTGTAAGTACTTAAAAATACTCCATTGATAGTGAGCTCTCTGATTTTATCTAAAATAGAACATATGCAAAGCTACATGAAAGCAACTGCACCTACAAGATGAAATTGAGCTTCGCATATTAGCCCTCCAAAGGAATATATATACATTAACACATTGCAGGTTGTCCGATCTAAAGCCATGAAATGAATGACCAAATAGAAACTTAGATAATCATCCATTTAATGGCTTCAGATTGAATAACTGACAACATTCAATGATCCTTCTTCCTTTTTTTTAGATGGTTAATCATAAAGCCCTCTTATCATAGGTAGGGCTAACAAGCCCCATACCAGTGTCTTATTTAAAAATAAAAAAAAATAAAAAAAACCAACCAGCTGTAGAAACTATAGATGATGCATATCCTCTTCAAACGATGTATTTCAGGATAGATGCTCGTCCCAACTATATTACATGAATTCAATTTCATCCATGTCCTCTTCACCCTGCCCCTTTTCCTTACTACTTCCATATGGCCTACGTTGGACATGCCAAAACCGAACCAAACGAGTCTCTTAATTTATCCCCTAATAATGCTACCCTAAATACTCCCAAAATAGTTCATTTCTGATTCTATCTATCCCAGTTTTACCACACATCCGTATCAATATTCTCATTTTTGCAATATATATTGCTTCTTGATTGGCCAACATCCTACTCCATAGGTCATACATGGTCTAATCATTGTCCTATAAGATTTTTCCTACAATCTTATTGGTATCAACCAACCGCAAAGCATTTCAAATTCAAGCCTCCACTTCAAACATCTCGTTTTTGTCTTATGTTTGACATCTTTCTCATTCTCAATGTCCTTACTAATTATCAAACCAAGGTATTAGAATGAATCTATTGGTGGAATCACTTCAGCATGAGCATCAATTCTCATAGGAGTTGTATCTCTTTGCACATTCTCAATGAGGTTGCAATTTATATATGTCATTCTTGTCTGACTTATTTTGAAGCCCTTGAAAAGCAGCACAAGGAAGAAGATTCGCCAACGGGCTAATCTCCAAGCTAAAAAGGCTTAAGGATAGAATGTCTTGGTTCCTCACCAAAGACAAATAAAACTCTCTCAACTGAGAACCAAACTTAAATTTATACTCAATATCATTGTTTGAGTGTCCCATGAAGAGGGATTACATCTTTATTTATAGCTAAGATATTTTCTAACTAAGGAAACAATTAATTCAAATCAAATAAGAAGTCATAAACCAAACATGACTGGACTTTCCAAATATTAAAGAATCCTAGATAATTAAGAAAGCAACTAAACCAACTACTACTAATAATAAGATCTTCTCTACTCTACTGGGTCTTATTGGTTTCGGACCCAATGGGCTGGTCAATTATGGATTTGGCCTGTATCAGTTCTTCCCCTCTTGGAAGAGAACTCGTCCTCGAGTTCGATAAATGTCTACATAGGTCAAAAATCATTCGAACAAACTTCTGTGTCATTGATTGAGCGTCATGTTAAGGATATGCTTTGAAAACAGGATTGAATCTTCTATTTCACTTAGAAGTAGGTTGGAGGCCATGCATCTTTTGATAGTTGCTTGTATTTTGACGGTGTGATCTGACCATTATATGCTTTAATAGTAGACTCTGTAACAAGATAGCATAATTGTTGATTGACACTGGTTGATATCTGAAGATGGAATCAATATGGTGCACGTCAATCAATGTGGATACATTTTGTTGTGAAACCATTGGAGCAATTGATTTGTCACCCGATGTGGCATTCAAATCCATTGGATGATTATTGTCTGCTTGTACATTATCTTGCTTTACCTCTTGCTCCTCAATGGAAGTTGTCATGATATCTTTATGTCCTTGAACGGGCTTGTCAACATCACCATTTGAATTTGTTTCTTCTCTGTATTCATCTTTTGACTCTTTAATTGATGGTGATAAGGTAGATGAAGAGGTTGCTGGTTATAATGGAACAAGGTCAACATATCGTCCTTTCCAAGAGAAGGAATAGATATTCTTCTCTTTGTCATATTGCACTTTCCGATAAAAAATCCATGGTTGTCCCAAAAGAATATGAATCATATTCATGGAAATTACATCACACCAAACTTTATCTTCATATACACCAATATTAAAAGATACTCGACATCTATGAGTTACAATAATGACAAAAGCATTAGACCATATAACTTTGTAAGGCTTTGGAAAAGTTTCTGTAGGCCAATTGAGTTTGTTAATAACATCTTGTGCCACAAAAATGATAGCACTTTCATGATCAATAACCAGATTAGCTAACCTATCTTCACACCTTACTCGCGTCCGGAATATCATAGTCTGCTTCCACTCTTTGTTTTCCCTTTTATTGGTGGGGAGAAGTCTGTGAATGACAAAGGTGTATCTTCTCCTGCAAAATTTGTTTCCATCAAATGATCTCTCGTTTGTTGTGGAGAATGTTCTTTCTCAAGCTTAAATTGTTGCAGGTGGGACCGTTGAAGCATGTGCTCGACATGATTTGCTTCCTTATATGCTTCATGAACATTGTTGTAAGGTTTCATCTTTTCAATAATATCTGGCTTCAAACCTCTGATAAAGCGAGTCGAATCATGCAGCTCATTCTGTTCCAAGCCACAAACTTGGTGCAGTCTCGAAAATTGATTTAAAAATTCATAAACCGTCACATCTGCCTGCCTGAGATTGAGAAATTGTTCAAAATAGACGTTGTTGTCATAATACCAATCTCCATATTAATACTCATACAACATGCTTTAAAATTCATCAGAGGGTCCAAAGATTTGCATATTAACTATGATGCAAGAAAAGTAAAATCCTTTGAATTCGCAAAATTGACTGACCTGGTGATTTGATCAGATTGATAGAAATATGCACGTGAAGATGTGAGGTCGATTGGTCTTCGAAATGGGGTTCCGGTGATTAGAGTTGATCACAGGGGTTGAGGGTAGGGTTTTGGGGAAGGTGGGTTAGGTTCGAAAGGGGTTGGGGTCTGGATAGGGGCTACAGTGGTGTCGGGATGGGCTGTAGGTGCCGTCAAAGGTGGGATTTGGGTTCGGATTGGGGTTTTGGGGGGTGAGGGCTTTGGTGTCGGCAGAGGAGAAAAGGGTTTTGACAGAAGTCTAGATGGGTTTCTATGGGTGACGGTGGCAGGAGAGGATCGACAGTGATGGGGAGGGTAAGGATTATGATGAATGGTAGATGTGGGAGGGTGGAGGATGGATGAAAAAGGAGGAATGGAAGATGGGGGATGCGATGGTGATGAGGATCAATGGATGATGAATGATGGATGGATGAAAATACGGAGATAGGTTACCCAGGTTACCTCGGATCGGTGATCGGAACTGCGATCTAAGAATGGATCTTTGCTATGATATCAATCGAAGCAGCGCAGGGAAGAAGATTAGCTAATGAGCTAATCTCTAGGCCAAAAGGCTTAATGATAGAATATCTTGGTTCCTCACCTAAGACTCTCAACTAATAACCAAACTTAAATTCTTATTCAATATCAATGTCTGGGTGTCCCATGAAGAGGAATTATATCTTTATTTATAGCTAAGACATTTTCAAACTAAGGAAACAACTAATTCAAATCAAATAAAAAACATGATTGAACTTTCCAAATATTAAAGAATTCTAAATAATTAAGAAAGCAACTAAAGCAACTACTACTAATAATATGATCTACTCTACTTTACTGGGCCTTATTGGTTTTGGACCCAATGGGCTGGCCAATCATGGATTTGGCCTGCATCACCTTGGTTTTTAAAACCTCCCACCAACTCTCAAGTTCCATGCTCACGTCACCCCTCAATTCATCCACCAACATTATATCATCAACAAAACAACATATACTAATGTACCTCCTCTTGAATATAAGCAGTTAATTCATCCATAATCAAAGCAAGAAAGGTAATTTAAAGCTAACCTCTGATGTAAACCAATAGTCACTGAAACTTCACTTGTCACTCCACAAGTTATTCTTACACTCATTACAGCTTTCTCATACATGTATTTAGTGATGTCAGTATTACTGTTTGCACACTCACGTTATCTAAAACACATCAAATCAAATCTCTAGGTACTCCATCTTAGGATTTTTCTACATCAATGAAGACCATATGAAGAATTTTCCTATCCTCTTGGCATTTTTCACTAATTATCTAAGGATTTTTTAGGAAATCCACTTGTGTAGTAAAGTGAAATGAAAAGTCATTTCAAAGAAAAGAAAAGAAGAGGAGTCAAATAAAAAAAGTACCAAATTTCAAAAATCACCACTTTTTTTAAATAAATAAAAAAGTCATAAAGATACCTTCTCATGATATTAAATGACAAAAAGTTCTCCTTTTTACCAAAAAAAGCCAAAAAGATACCTTCTTATGCCACTAAATAACAAAAAATCATTACATGGTCTTTTGTCATTTAGCACCTTTTGATTTGACCCCCTTTGCTTTTATTCTCTCTTGATTTGCCCCTTCTCTTCACTTCACTCCACAACATTGATAAACATGAGGACCCCACTACTTTAAGCTGAGGGATAACACAAACATTGTGGGGCCATGTCTCCCAAGGGCTATACTTATCTCAGTACATATGGCCTAGCGGTTTTCTAGTTATTGTACTTCGTAGAATGTTAGGGCAAAGAGCAAACTAGGCCAAAGTGAGCACCTCGCTTGATGCTGCTTTTTGGCCTACTTACCCAAATAAGCCCTAAGTGTAACGATGGTTTCCATGGTTAAACTGCCTAGTATGAAACCAAATTGATTTTCAGATATCTTGGTCTTTTGTATAAGTCTCTGCTCCATTGCTCTCTCTTTTGTAGCTTCATACCGTGACTCATAAGTTTAATTTCACAATAACTAGTGCAACTTTGTATATCTCCTTTCTTCTTGAATATGTATTTAGTACTACAACACTTTTATTCCATTCATCCAACATTTCTTCATCCTTAATATCTTATTAAAGAGCCTAGTTAACTAACCCATCCGGTTTCCCCTCAAGATAAGCCTTTATCAAATTGTCATTTGACCCCGTAGCCTTCTTATCTTCATTCTTGCCAATGCTTTCTTTACTTTTGTTATCCCAAAATTCTATGATAAAAGTATGTCCTATTAACAAAGTACCCTCTCTCAATCCTAGGCCTCTATAGAATCGTCATTTAAAAGATTGCTCAAATATTCCTGCCACATTGCTTTTAACACATTCTCTGTCACTAAAAAAAAAATAATTAAAAGGGGGAAAAGGGTTCTTCTGGGAAAAAAAAGATGTTCTTCTCCTCACTTTTCTCCACATTCATGTCCATTTTATGAAGTTGAAGAAATCATCGTGTATAAACCATTGCAACTACAGTTGACAATGAAGATATGGTATTTTTGTGGAGAACAGAAATTAGAAATTAGAGCAAGAAATCAAAACAGCGCCTTACATTGAAACAAGAGAGTCATGGAATAAAGAGAGATGAACATGTTAATTGAGATCAGTACCTGACTGACCAACTCTACGTCAAGACTGGAGCGAGAAGCTGATGGGAATTGGGAACAGAGTTCCAACTTCCAAACGCCGGCCCAGCACTCCTTCGGCGGTTGGCTACAGTCCTATCACCATTTACTTTCAAGTTTCGACTTCCTTATGGGTACTTGCAGTGGGCGAATATTCTCCTGCCAGGTGTCCCCCATTCGTGGGCTTGCTTCTTTAATAGAATTTATGAAAATAATTGGAGACGATAGAGTTTTTTTTTTTTTTTTTTTTGACATGATGTAATATTTTATCCTTTGAAATTTAAAGTGAAACATTTTTTTTCAGTAGAATTTTAAATTCTAGCCACGTGAGAGGTCTCAAATGACCTTTTAGAATTCATGGAATTCCATTTTGTATGCATTTAATTGGAATTTTAAAAGATTTATTAAGATGATGTATTTGAATTCCACTTAAAGAGATAATTTTTGAAAAATTTAAAATTTCTCCAAATATAAATTCTTGAAATTCTAGTAAATAAATAGGCCCTTAGATGCATGTCTACCGATTGGAGTAGGCCACTTGCTTGTGGTTATGAGCTAGTGAGTGCATAAATAAACCACTCATGGCCATTGGGCCAACCCAAAGAAGAAAAAATAAAAATAAAATACAGCACGACGCCGGTATCCTACCCTTTCATTTAATTAATAGCATTATTAAAATTTTATAGCATGTTATTATAGGTTTTTACTAGATTTAATTCAATGGTGAGTGCAAAATTGGGTCATTGAGTGCAAAACTAGGCCTAATAGCAAATCAGCGAACGACAAAATTAAATTAGTTGTAATCTATATTTTTGGATTCGGACCCACAAACTCTTATTTCTTTAATTATGAAACAAACTCGCAACTTCTCAATTCTTAAAGAATCTATTATATTTTAAATTAGAATGATGGCTTTGCCCATCTCTTTATCCCTTTATGAAACTTCCGCTACCTTTTTTTATAGTAGTGTTTCATATAAGAATGAAGTCAATACATGTTATCCGTTTTATAAAGCTAATTTTATGTGAATTTGCTAATTATTTCATATTTTATAGTAAGTGAAATACTTAGAAAGAAATAGTGACATAGGTTTCCATTAGATAAAAAAATCCAAGAATTTCATAATCTCCTAGAAAAGATTTCAATAAATACCCACACATAATATTTCACCGGTTGATTTTTAGAACCTGTTCAATTTGCATAAACCCATTTCATATAATAAAAAATAAAAATATAGAATGAAATGTAAATAAATACTTAGAAATTGAGCTATTAGACTCAACTCAAGTATATGGAGATCCTTTTTTTTTTAAGTAAAAACCATTACATTGAATGGTTTTGTATTTTGTGTTTACTCTTAAAACCAATAAGACAGGTTATTAAAATGATGTTTTAGTTGAATTTCACAAAGAAAACAATGTATGGTGGGAAATAAGTATTGCAAAATAATGGACAAGGTTAGAACATCTTAATGACAATCAACATGTGTACTTGTAATTGATTCTCATCCAACCCATGTGGATCTACACTCTATCAAATGAATATTTCAAAACACATGATTAGGCTTCATGTGCATAAGAAAGATATTGAAAGAGAGACCATGAGGACTTAGAGAAAACAATAGTATTTTTTATACCATGTGATCGCGGTAGGAATATGAAAGTTTTTTTAAATGATAAAATGTGTATATATCACTAAATATTCAAACCACAGGTGCCTATATCTAAGTCTTAGAAACCGTAGGGGCAATGTACAAAAAGCTCTAAAATTTTGATATAAAAACTCACTAAGAAAAGGTCAAATGCAATTATGAGAAAATATGCAAAAATGATATAATGTATCATATTCCCCTTCGGTGGTTGTGACATGAATTAGAGCTTTGATCTCCTATGTGGCTCGGTTGGGGGTTCTCATGGGTCAGACTAGGCCACACTAAGGAGTTTCTAGACCTAGCAAGACCTATAAACTGTAGGCCCAAGCTCTGCCCAGCCCAAATAGGGCCATAAGGAGCTGGCCTAAGTTGGCCCATCTAAAAAATTGTAAGCCTGAGCCTATCCATGGTTTAATACATAATTTAAAAACATTCGATTACACAGTCTTAAGGGTATCGCGGCTAGTTTGGTCTGGTCTTGGTTTGTGAAAGTAGACTAGTATTTGAATCCCTGCTTTATATTTCCCTATTTATGTTTTTTAAATCAGCCTAGACTGGGCTTGGGCTCTTTACATTGAGCCCAAGACCAGCCCATCTATTAAATGGCCCAAAACATCTGAGCCTGGCCCGAGTACTAAAACCTTAGGCCCAATCCTAGCCAACACGGGTTAGGCCGAAGTCAGCCTCGGGCCAGCCCAGGTATTTTATCAAGACTCTATCGGAAGTAAGTGAGGCCAGGTTCTCTTAATTTTTTGCCTACAAGTAGTGGTGGAGCCACAAGGGTGCCAAGGATAAGCAGGGGCAACATTTCAATTTCCCAGTTAGGGCGTCTTTGTATAGGACAATTGTGGCTGGAAGAAGTAGAAAACCTACCGATTTTCGTCGTCATACGGATTGTCATCAATTTGTCATGTTGGTGCAATGCATTCCCTTGCAGAAAACGGTAATACATGAAATTCTTACATCGGAGGTTAGTGTATCATTTCCTTTTACTCGGCTGGTGGACAAACATTAGGGAACGTTTCGCAAATGGAGAAGAATCCTCTATTGAGATGATTTTTTTGATTAGCTGGTAAAAAATTCTATCTGTAGAGAGAAATTCTACATTTACACTAAGGGCGCATTTGGTAAATCAAAAGTAATCTTATGTCTAGAGGATTTTTTCATTTCATTGGAACAATGCTATCCTCTCTCTCATAAACTTCTATAAGAGAAATCACCACATCCTAAGTCTAGGAAACACATATAATTCACACTCAATTACTTATTTGCCTCTCTAGATTTGCAAAACTTGGTGGGAGGAAGTAGAGATAGAGGAATCATTGGAATAGAGGATTTTTGTATTTTAAAAGGATTGTGATAATCTTATTTAAGTTTTCCTCTGTTTAACCAAACGTGAATTTTTTTACAATCAAGCAAAATCAGAGCAGATTCCTACATGAGGATGGTATCCAAACATGCTCTAGGGAGATTTTTAAGTTTGATAAACTGAGATGAATCCTACATCGATAATGTGTGTGATCCACCAATTATAAGGTTTTTGCAAATTTCTCATAAACCATGAAAAATCAAGGGCTGACCTTTGACCCCATATGTCGTTTTGGCTGTCCGGAGAACTTGAACGGTACATATCTTGCGGATGGGGCCCACAAAAGTAAAAGATTGAGATTTTATAAATATCTCAAAATCTAGTAGTAATCAACAGTTGAGATTTTAGCCCCTAACCGTGTTTGATCTTCAAAAAATGACAAACAATTTGGATCATGATTTTAGGGCCCACGAAAGCAAGAAACTAGAAAAAAAAGGGACTGCAAAAAAATCCCCCTTTTGCACTATTGGAGATCAACGGCTGGAATTTTTTTGCTATTTTCTTATGATCTACAATGAATTAAGCTACCAAATCTGAACCACTAGCCACTGCATTCTAAAGAGTTTGGGCAGTTCAAATTATTCAAATAGGGTTCATAGAATTCCGTAATTGATTATTTATTATCTTGGGTGTTTTTGTAAATATCTCAAAGTTCATGATGAATCAACGGATGATATTTTGTGTCATAGCCATTTTGGACCCTTGAAACATGTTTCACAGTTTGGATCTTTCTTGGGGGCTATAAAAACTAAGAAGTGAAGAAACACGGTGAACCCTTACAAACCCACTAGGAGCACTATAGCTCTGCTCTTCTGCATTTCCATTGATGTTCAAAATCGGGTCAGGGGTTGTCTGACGCGCAGAATATTTTTAAATACAGAATCTTCACTTCGTCTCTTGGTTTTCCTTGCACAACCAAACATGAGTTTTCTACGACAGCATGGAAAACTGGCGTGGATTTTAATCTGAGGGCCGTTGTATTTGAAAGTTCTCATTTGTATTGGAATATTAGTGTCTTCGTCCCTGCTCAATTTTGTTCTTTCCCTAATTTCTCCCTCAAAGTATTTTCCCCTCTCTGTATATAATAGACCTTCCAAACGAGAAGGTAACTTCATAATTTACCTTTATGCAAAAGACAGCTCCCCATACTTTTCCAATTACAATTTCCATTCGAATTATATGGTTTCAATTGTTTCTCCTTCTTCTTTCTCTGCCTATTTATTTCTAAGGAGAGCCCATATGCAATTAGCGATCTACCAGTTTTCACGCAAGTATAGGAAGTGGAACCCATAATGCAATTTGATTATTGAAAATTCGATCCGCTCAAAATTGGATTTTCTGCTTTATCAATGGGATTTTCTCCAACCTTAATTGACACAATTTATGCATTATAAAATCTATGCTAATGATATTAATGTCACTTGGATATGCATTTACATAGGATTGATAATTAAAAAACAGATTATAACTAAATAATGTAATTATCAAACCTATATCATGACATTTAAGAGAATTATTTAAGGGAAATAATCTTGTCGGAACTAATTTTCACTATTTTTTGTGAGAACTCTAAGTGAGGCGTATTTATTCTCAATCCAAGATTCCTCTAATAATCACACACCCCAAGTTTGGTCAAATCCAAATATATTAAACCATTTGATTAAATGTACACCCATCCAAATGGATTAAACTTGTGGGCCATAGATGAATGGGTTAGAACATGTGATTGGAGCCAAACTTGATATTTAGGGTGGTTTTATATAGATTTTTCCATCCCCCCTATTCCATCCCCATATGGTATCTATAAGTAGTCCCATAAAAAGTTCTAATTGCAGGTGCGTGAGAACAGTTCTCATAGGATCAAAGCCTATTATTTAATTTGAATTTTTTTATTTACAATAATATACCCACAAGCAAATTTATTAAAATCATGCAATTTATAATTCTTCTGTTGTCTATTAGGCTAATTAGTGAATGTTGTTGGATATGGAGAGCAATACAAAGTTCATTATTTTTAATGATGAGTTAATAGCTTATTTATGAATTAAATTGGATTCAATACATGGTTTTAAATTCTTGATATTAAGTTAACTACAAATTTATATTAAAGTTTTTATTATTTTTTAGTTTTCTCGTTGAAAGAAAATTTTTGCCCCTTCTAAGGGAAAACCTTTGCTCCACTACTATATACAAGCCTATCACGGAGCTAGTACTTAAAATCAAATCCTTCCAAAAAAAGAGATGGTTTGATTTTCATATATGATTCGTATAATTTACACACAATCAATTTAATAGTGAGACTAACTCTTAATTAAGTAAAAATTTAGCTGAGAAATGATCAACAAAAGGCAAAAAGGCTAGATGGAATTGGGAAAACCTATATCTAAGCCTACAAATCCATTGACATGGTTATTATTTAAAAATCAAATCCATTCAAAATAAACTCTCTTAGATTTTGTTCCAACAAGAGATTGTCCGATTGTCAGATTTATCAAATACGATTTACATGCTTTAGCCCATATGTAGTTGATTAGTTGGGGAAGGTTAAGTTTATTTTGGGCAATTCAAATTTTAGCATATGATTTGTAAAGGGAATTGTTAGAAAGCTCTCTATTTTTTTACCTGTTTTCAAAGAGAACCCTTATAAATTGATAATATTAAACTAGTAAGCCATGCCCGTGCCTAACTGGAGCCAAGAAATAAGGAGGGGACATGGAAGATAATTTTGAATTTATATATAGGTAATCATAAAATTCCCTAATATAGTGGAATTTCTGAATACTAACTTGTACTTGAATATTCAGAAATTTTAACAAACAGTGAAAATATGGAATTCTGAAATACCCAAAGGTTAATTATATCATTTCAAGTGGCTAAAAATTCTTGCAAATGAACACGGAATTTGAAAAGGCCAACAGACAACCTATCGTATTATGTCTTACAAACCCTTAGCGCGTAAAATTCTTGATAGAAATTCTTGTAAATTAATGCGCCAAGGACCTAAGAGAGAGCAAAAAAAAAAAAAAAAAATCCATAAAAATGGAAAGGACAGCCGGCCCAAGTGACAGAGGCAGCAGCCATCCAGTAGGGTAGAACTTCCCCGCCCAATCAAAATCTTGCCGCCCATTCATTGCGCACGAGTCCTAACTCCCAGCATTTGATATTCTATTTCTCTCTCCCTCGTCCCCCGTGCCACACCTTTCCATCTCCATACTCGACGACGACGACCTCGACCCAATTTCAGAACCAGGACTTCTCTCTCCCGTCATCAAAGCAAGGTAATAAGCTCGCTTCAAATCTCTCTATTTCCCTCTCTCTCTCTCTTTCTACACTATACAAGTGGTGTGTCTGGAACATCTGATCAATCGATAGATTACAGAGACTAATGGTCCTAAGTGGTGTAGATTACTCAGACTGATGGTGTGGGAAACGATTTAACGTTTTCATAATGTCCTGATATTATTCTGCTGTTTGATTTAGAGCCGGTGTCCTTGGATCAATGCACCTGAAACTGCAATCGATCCGAATACTGCTTAAGAGAGCAAAGTGATTTAACAAGAACCCTAGATTGTTAACAAGTTTTCGTTGGTGTAAATATGGGGTACCTATGCAGCCATTCGAATGCGAAGAGTAGAAACAGTAGTTTTGTTGCAGAGCCCAGCTGGTTCGCATCTCTCTCAGATCACCATATATATCTCTGTTTCCTCTTTCTGGATATTGAACTCAATACCATCTTCAGGAATCTCATGACCCTCACTTACTCCAATACTTGAAGAAAATGGCACCATCTTGGCTAACCAATTTCCTGTCCTGGGCCCATCTTTCTTGAGTCTTCTTCCTCCAGCCCTTCTTGTTGTTTTTTACTGTAACCAATTAGGTTCTGAGAATTCTACTGGGTCCAATTGATCTAACGATGATCACATTACATTAAAATTTTTTTTTTCTATAGGTGTCCCATTTTACTGCTTATTAATTATTAAACTTAATGTATTACCTTAACTTTACGATTGTATATTTATGTTTATTTATTGTCATATTTTTATAAAATATAAGTTTGAAATATTTTGCCAAAAGTCTTCAATGTCTGAAGGATTTTGATTTGGAAGCCAGACTAAAATGGGGTCTGAAACAAGATGGACAACTATGGACTGCGTGCACGAAATCCTCTTTTGGCCGACCTTTATGACTGAACGAGCTCCCCTATGCCCGGCTGTGATTTGATTTGATCTACTTCAGATCTTACTATATCTGATCTGCATTTTATAAAGTGAATACAATCTGATCTGATCTTTTCTCAAGAGTTTTAGTGTCTTTTGTGGTTTTCTTGCTCTTTGATTTTGCGTGTTGGTGTATGGATTTTGATCTTTGTTCGTGTTTGGCTTTTGATCTTGTCTTTGTGAAGGAAGAGTAGGACCGAAGACTCTGTTATCTGTAGAGATATCTTTGTTTGAATAATTTTAGTAGCATTTATAAACCATTCTGAGGTATGCATTTGCGTTTTTTCTTCTTTTCTGATTCACTGTGATCTATCTCCATCTTAGAGAAATCACATTGATCTGATGATCCGTTATGAGAAACCATAAAATTATAAATGGTTTTATTTGGGAGATTTTTTTGTTCATGTCAGATGGGCATGTTAAGTTTTTTTTGTTGTGTGTGTGGGGGGGGGGGGGGGGGGGGGGGGGGGGTTTGTTGTAGTGCATTTGTCTGTGAGGTTACTGATAATCTACTAAGCCTTTATATATATTTAATTTAATAATAGTATATTCACATGGGGTTAGGTGGTGTGCCATGACCTGATATTGTCATCAAGACAATAGGACGAATGCAATACGGATGAGATTTTGGGTGCATTTGGCCGGTTGATGCGTGATTTTCTATAGCTATGCACATGTTGTACGGGTCTTTGTATTTTTATTTGATTTTGAATTAATGTTTGTTTTTCAATCTTTTTTTCCCTTTCTTATATATGTCTTGCCTAGTTCGCCCCACTCAAACGAAAAGTTTGGGTCCACCCTTGTGCTATACTATACAAGAACGTTTTCACAAATATCATTCTTGGGAAATTTTATGTTGAAATATTTCTTCTCAGGTGCAAGAAAAAAAAATAATAAACATAATGAAAAATTCAGAATGAACATATTTTATATAATTTTTCCTAATTTATTATGTTTGTATTGTGATTATCATGTTTTCATCTCATTTTCAATCTTTTACACTATTTTAAGATCATCTTGATATTATCAAGCAATTAACCTTTTGTCAATATCACAATGTTTTCAAAAAATCATCAATATTAGTGACACTTCTTGCTGCTACTGCTCTTGCTCTTGCTGTTCTTTCTCACCCTTTTCACCATTCTCTCTCTCTTATGAATCCCGTCATGGTTTTAGGTGGGTTAGGATTTTCTAATTCTCTTCATCTTCTCTCTTCCCTTCATATTAAGCCTCTATTCTCTCCTATCTCATATTAAGTCTTCTTTTTAGCTTGATTAGCATGTGTTTTTTTTTTTTTTTGGGTATAAAATTTACTATTTAAGATTTCATAAGAAGAAAACCAATTACAGTTTTTTTTTTTTTGAAAGGTAACTACTCACACACCCAACCCACACACACTCATCAAGTCTCTACCATCAGCACTACTGTGAGGGATTGATCCCTTCTCGTTTCTGTGGAAGAGAGGTGCCTCACCAATTGAGCTACCAGCTGATGCGCAATTGATAGTACATTTTCATTGGTAATAAATGGCAATTCTAAGATTCAGCTGGAAAAATCCCATGAAACTTAAAAAAAAAAATAAAATTAAAGCATAAGATTCAAACCATTTTTTTCAATTGTAAGACTCTGATAATAATTATCCTAGCCATAACGGCATAACCTAAAGATCTAGTTCCAATGGAACACAGGGACAAACACCCTTTAGAGGATTGCTATATGAAGGGTTTTCTCTCCCTTTTATTGTGTTGTGACTTCTAGGCCTATCCAAAAGGACAACTAATGTGACTCTGATTGCTGATCTTGCATCAGATCTATGTTTCGAGAAAAATCATATTTTGAATTTTCATTTATCTCGAAATGCATTTTTGAAAATTGTGTTGCCAAACATGCGTCAGCATTATCTGTCTAGTGTTATAATAGAATAGCTTAATCCTAACTTCAGTTGGGAAAAGAGCCCATATTAAACTTATTATACACAGAATTTCAAGTGGAAAAAATATTTAATATGATTTGTCAGTAAATACTCTATTACGTTCACGTGTGCGAGTAGGCCCAACCGACCCACCCACACACACACCCCCCAAAAAAATAAAAATAAAAAAATAAAAAAGTGCCATCAACACTTGTCATCTGGCCATACTCTTTTAAGACTGTGGACTGTATCCAACCGCAAAGCAATCAAACTTTTCAACCATGGGTTCAAGTCTGTGAGAGGTGTGATAATGACAAAGCATCATGCACTGTGCACTTCTCCTAAACCATGGGGCTTAACGAATGATCTGCCAATGCTAGCTGCATATTCTAACCTATCATATGTTAATTGCTATTGCATCCAAGCCATGCAGAAGTTGATTCACCCCATTGTAGTTGTTATGTTGTTGTTATCATGTTCTAAATTAAAGAGATAAATTCTTTTAAATTATTTTTGGCGTTCCATTAGGCCTATTCTAGTAGCCTTGACAAGAGGAAAGAGAAGGCATTGCTCCTCTCTGCCACAAAGTTAATGGCTTCAATGCTCACGAGAATAACGTCTTGCCATCGAAATGCCAATGCTGCTTCTTGGTATCTCCAAAGCATCATTAGCAGCAGCAACAAAAATGGGTGGAGGAGGCTCCTGAGCAATGTTCCAGAGAACACAGTCTATGGGGGCCCCAAGCCTCAAAATCCTTCCCAGAGGGTGACTCTAACCCACCTCAAGCAGAAGTACCAGAAGGGCACGCCCATCACCATGGTCACAGCTTATGACTACCCATCAGCTGTCCACCTTGATGAAGCAGGCATTGATATCTGCTTGGTTGGCGATTCTGCTGCCATGGTTGTACACGGTCATGATACCACTCTCCCTATCAGCCTCGATGAGATGCTTGTCCACTGCCGTGCTGTTGCTCGTGGTGCCAGACGTCCTTTCCTTATTGGCGACTTGCCTTTCGGCACCTATGAGGCTAGCTCCAATCAGGTCAGTTTATTGGAAAGAAAACAGTGCTGTTCATCTTTATGCATCAGAGTGACAATTACTTGCATAAGAAAGAAAAGGTGATATAAATAATATAAATTGGTCCTTTCCTACTTTTAAAACAATACAATTCCTTGCATAAGAATGAAAAGCTGATATAAATAGTACAAATTGCTCTTTTTCAAGATTTGAAAAGCTGATACAAATAGTACAAATTGCTCCTTTTTAAGATTTAAAACTTTCCCTTATACATCTTACTGTTGTGGACCTGCGGTATAATTTGGGCAAATATTCCACGCTGTGGTTCCCAATTCCTCAAAGAAGAGAGTGTAATCTGAAATGTCTTGTGAAATGCAGCTGGCCCAGACATCACTAATAAGGGGATGACATTTACCTTGCTTTTGAGGTTATCCTTATCTATATGGGACAAAATGCTGGATCTCCATGTGAAGCCTGATCCAACAGTCAATGTCACTCAAGCTAGTTGCACTTTTTAGCCCTCTCTTCCCCTCTCTCTGTTGGTGCCATATCTTGAATCATGACCCAATGATGTAAAATAAACCAACATGGCCAGGCAGAGAGAGGGAGGGAGGAGGGAGGGAGAGCTTATCCAATGGTCACTCAGATGACTTTGTAGTTGAGGATTAATTCATGGGAAACACATTTGGATATAACAGATTGTATTGGCTTGTTTTTGTATGTATTTCATCATCATCAACTTTGCCCTATGTAGGGGGTTGGCCACTAAGTTCTACTTTTCACTCATCCCTGTATATGGATAGGTTCTACATCACCCCATAATCTAACGTGATTTTAGTTTTCTGATGTTGGATGGCTTATGTCTTTATCACACAATTTGACTATGTTGAGCAGGCTGTTGATACTGCTGTTAGAATGCTCAAAGAAGGGGGAATGGATGCTATTAAACTGGAAGGAGGTGCTCCTTCTAGAATAACTGCAGCAAAAACAATTGTGGAGGCGGGTATTGCAGTCATGGGCCACGTGGGGCTCACCCCTCAGGCAATTAGTGTTCTTGGGGGCTTTAGGCCTCAGGGAAAAAATGTTGCCAGTGCTCTCAAGGTCTTCATTACTCTAATGCTTTCTTCTTTCTCTTGTTTATTTTGAAAGAAGTTGATTAATGCCTACTTTTCTTCTTGCATGAAGATTATATTCCTTTTGCTGATCATGTGTAGGTTGTAGAAACAGCACTTGCTTTACAGGAGGCAGGATGCTTCTCAGTTGTTTTGGAATGTGTGCCTCCAACAGTAGCTGCCGCGGCAACATCTGCCCTCCGAATCCCTACCATAGGTATTGGGGCTGGCCCTTATTGTGGTGGTCAGGTTAGCTTGTTTTCAATCCCTTATTTGAGTCGTCCATCAGGGACATTTTTCTAGATCTCTCTTTTAGGTGTTTCTATCATGTTGGGATAGAATATCATGGTTGTGATTTTCAAACTGAAATATTCGATTACATGTGATACTTGAAACTTACATATGACAATCTAGCACAGGATTACATGTGATACTTGAAACTTACATATGACAATCTAGCACAGGAACATGGCTTGTGATTTATTTGTTGTTTTATTTAGCTGCCCAGGCCCGCCCTTTCTTGGGGGTATATTCTCTTATGTTGCCGCTGTTTTATTTTCTTCTCATTTAATGAAATTCTCCATTTCAATAAAAAAACATTAGATAATTATGAACATTAAAAATGATTATTTATTATTGTCATTAAAACTGACTATTTATTATTTTCATTATTATGCATGGTTTTTATTGATTTAGCAGAAGCCTGTAACCAGACTGTAACCACCTTAACAAAATCCTTAATTAACCTCCAAACAGCCCCTGAAGCAGGATCCAAACAGAAACTTCAGCAGCCCCATTCAACCAAAAATTACCTCTCAATTGTCCCTTGATCTCAGCCCTTATCTTGCCTCGATAGAAGCCATGTATGTAGATATCCACCAAGATGCTTTACAGGACACCGTATTCTGAGAGGATGTATGTATGTCCTTAAGAGTTGTACATCTGTTTATATCTTAGAAAATAATATTCTTCAACTATCTTATTCTTCAATCAAGTGCTTGTAGGATCGAGTGTTGGTATGGAGTAGGTGACAAGTTCTGCAACTAACTTTAAATGTAGTGGAGTAAGGCTCAAGCTAGCCCCCCAGCCCTGTGGGGGCCTGAGGCGTGAGGCACATGCCTAGGAATGCTTGATGCACTTCCAAATTCCAATAAAAAAAAGGAAGTCAGCTTGTGAGCGTGCGTGCGTGTGTGTGCATGTGCAGGGGCGTACCCACATATTAGGGTCCAAAACAAAAGACCATTTAGGGCTATGGATCATCCGGCCCATGCCCCACGGGACAAAACCCATCGCCCCACCTTCCCCAACCCAATGAACAAAACCATAGTCCCAAACCCCCATGAGAACCAGAGGTAAAAATTTTGTCGGTGGCTATTTTGGGTAGGCCTGCTTCACCTTCTCTCAGTCTGCTTACAAGCAGAAGATGCTCACTAAATTTCAGTAACACCAAATGCCTTCTGGGTCCTTTCATACCTCCTTCATCTCCCCCATCCACCTCTCTCTTTCTCGGATACAGAATCTCATTTCTCTTCTGTTATATCCCTTTTTCCTTTTCCTGATGAACACTCATATTTATGTCTGTTTCTTGAAAATGTAGTTGGTTTGACGTCTTTCTAAAAACCCATCAACATTTTCTCTTTGTTTATTTTGATTTTGTTGTTGTTTATCTTTTCAGAAACCCATCTCCGATTAATGTAATCTCATGCACCCATCAAGTAATTAGAGTTTTTCTCTATTAATATGATATGCTTTTCGATTTTTTCCATTGGGTTGAAATCATGGTATATTTTGGATTGTCAGTTTGTACTAAGGTATACTCCTCTTTTATGTCCTTCCCACCTTTCTTTATGCATACTTGTTTTTATATGCGAATTCGGGTTTCTAGGAATGTCATGTTTTTTTTACCCATATTTTTTTTCAGTATCATGTTGATTATGTTGAGTCTGATTCCATCGAATTCCTTCCTCATTTTTGTGATCCTCCTGCTTCTGTTGTTTGATTTAAACCTAATATTGTGTATGAAAGGCATAGGTTGCTAAGAGACCACACCAGAACCACCTAACACTTCTACTACATTTACACCTGATCAGGTTTCTACGGCTTAACAAAGTCCTATTGCTTCTCTTCATAGATCCACTTGCATCGTGCAACCTTCAGATTGTTTGAGTTTTACCCAAACCTCATCACTTACCACTCTTTATACTATTCAAATTCCTAACTCTTATTTGCAGGCAATGCAACATTAATGTTGCGATAGGCTATTTAGGAAAAACTTGATGCACTCAAGGCCAACACACCTAGGAAATCGTGCCTTGTCCTTATTATGTTAAACCCAATGGGTGTAAATGAGTTTACTCTATCAAGTTGAATCAAGATGGTGCACAATACAAGGCTTAATTAGTGCTATGGGAAACAGACAAGCTCACTGTCCAGACAATCCTTGCCATCGCTGCCTTTTAGTATTAGATGGATGTGAAGAATGCCTTTATTCATGGGGATTTAAGGATGTCACGCCCCAAATTCGGAGGTACTTGGGACCCCTAGAGTTTGTGGCGTAATGGTCCCTCACTACATAAAATAAATCAATCCATATAATTGAAGTATTTCAAGGGAGGATTCATAGTCGACTAAATTGATGCATTTATATTAAGTCACTAGTAAAAGAGATGAACAATGAGTCTAAAATAAATACTCTCAAAATATCTAAGAGATATATCATAAAGCAACTACATAAAACATCAGCTAGCCACTAAAAACTAAATAGTGAATCAGTGCTCGAGCTTTGCCCATTCCTGCAATTAAGCTAAGGGTCTTCATTAACGGGGTCAACCTCAAAATCTGAAAAAAAAAGATGAAAGCAATACACATGAGCATAAAACTCCACAAGTAAACAGGCTATTGAGCTATAGAAAATGGTTATTCAATCAAATGGTTGCAATTTAGGTATGATATATGAATATGGTTAATTCAAGAATATTTCAACAACCCAAAAAAAAAAAAAAAAGAGATGCTAAGAAATATTAACATGATAACTTGAACAATAGAAAAAAGTCAATTTTGCAATGATTTATTAATATTGGCTCAAATTATAGTTACATGATCAAGTATGATCTAGTCTAAGAAAAAGCATATCCTCAGTCATAATACACAAGAGTACCTGCAATAATTAAGCCTTGACCGCGTACAAATATAGTCACACATATAAGAACCTGAAGCCATAATCACACATACAAGGGCCAAAGCCATAATCACACATACAATCTCCCAGAGCCATAAGGGACTAGCTGCAGTCTAGTTATTATGCACAAAGGGGTTCCTAAGCCCCAATGTCATACCCATATAGCGGGTTAGAGTCCGCGTGTGAACGTCCCCACGTTGTGTTGCCTATACGTTGGATAATGCCTTTGACATCAAGGATTATATCCAAAAGTGAATTGCATGGCTCAAGGTTCAATTCTCATAACACAATGTGATCTAGAACATTTTTATAACATAAATGGTGTCACAATATAACATTGAAAGTTCCAACCACAAAAGGAAACATGATAGCAATATTTTCAGCAAGGGCATGATCATAACCATATATCAATGGCCCTAAAAATACTAAGATGCTAGGGCTGGGCCCCACATGAAACCAAGGATCACATAACAATTTAACATCTTGGAAGGCAAGGTTAGAAAACTTTTTCCACTAGAGGACTATAGTAAGGTTACTTGCCTGGATCAATGGTGATTGGAGAAGTTGCCTTGTCTTGTCTCAGCTCAGTTTGAGTCTGTAGAATTGATAGACGGCGAGTGATAAGATTTGGATCCATGTGAAAAGTAATGGGTTAGGCTTGATTATGGTTCTAATACCATGGTTAACACATCTTTGGTTTGGGCCCGGAATATTGGGTAATGCAAGTGGGCCTAAGGTAGTAGGGGTTATGCATGTAGATATATAAGGTGGAGAAAGGTGATGATGACTGGATTCGATTATGGAAGTGGGCATGGTGGAGGAGACAAAGAGATGATATGGTCAAGTTTGGTCAATTTGAAAATGGGGATGGAAGGTGATGTTTGGTTTGTTGGGTTTAAATCGTGGGATGGCTTCTGTTTGAGTAGTGAAAGTGAATGAGGGTGACGTGTCCAAGTTCAAGGAAGTCATGGTTTTTGCAAGCTTGCAGAGGTAAGATGGAGGTGGATATAGATTTGTTTGGTTAGGAGAATAAGGATGCATTGGAAGAACAAAAAAAAAAGATTAAGATGTGGAGGTTGATGTGAAACTGAAAAGGAAAAGAGAGTATATTAGTTAGTTTGTGTCTGTCTTTTTCATGAAGATGGGAGGGTAGTGTGTAACTGGTAGGTTGACAGCAAGCTGATAAGAGGGTTGGGTATGTTGGGTTCAGTCACATTGGGTATGAGGAAAGAAGAAGGTGGTTTCGGCTCTGTGGAGCATGGTTCTTGGACTTGGGTCAGTACGACCAGCTTGGTACCTGAGTTGGAGATTTGTTGAATGGGTGGGTTGTAGAGATGAAAAGAAAAGTGATGATTTGCCATTGAAAACAGCCATGATAAAAAGAGACTTAAACAAGCATGCTATAAATGGAAATAAATAGAAAGCATGAGAAAGGGAACTTAAACAACGTGATGATATAGAGGAAAAACTATTATAAGTCCTATTACAGTAACAATCAAGAGGAAAAAGAAAGAGGGACTAAGGCATACCTTAATGAATAATGAGGTCTTTGAAAAGAGAGGAAGTTGGAAAGGTATTGTGAGAAGGAGGGCCGTGCAGTTAAGGTCTTCACATAAGTAGGAGATGGAGTTCTAGTGGGAGGGAAGATCGGCAAGGTGGAGAGTGTTCTAACAAAAGATACGAACAACGAGCTTATAAAATTGAAATCTTGAGATTTACATCTGCAGCATTCAATGTTGGGCCCCACCCCAAAATATGATGATTTTCCCAAGATGACTAATTTAATTCAATGAATGGGTGGGGTCCAAGCATGGTCCAATAGTAAATAATAATAATAATAATAAAAAGATCCTAGGTTCGGGTCTTTATATAGGAGGAGGTATACATGTGTCTTCCTCGGATGCATCTCTATCTCCAAATCTAACATTCCTCGGTTAAGGCGCTCTTTATATGGTCTTAAACAGGCACATAGAGCTTGGTTTGAGAAGTTTTGTAGTGCACTACTTGGACTTGCCTTCTCACAAAGTCCTTGTGATCCATTTGTGTTTACTCATAAAACAACTCAGGATGCTACCATACTTCTTGTGTATGTGGATGATATCACTATCATAGGTACTCAGAGCGATATGATATGCAAATTTCAATCTTCACTTCAAGATGCCTTCTGCATGAAAGATCTAAGACCATTGACAGATTTCTTAGGCTTGGAAGTTAGTCAAAATAAAAAAAGGTCTTTTTCTTCGTAAACATAACTATGTCAACGATCTCATTGAACTTGCTGATATTCAAGAATATACTCCTTTGGACACACCTTTAGAAGTCTATTCATGACAACTCTGAGGCATCTTCATTTGGCTATTGTTAAATGCATTATTCGCCATCTTTTTAAATCTCAAACAAGAGGGCTACTATTTCCAATTGGGACATCTGTCACGCTTCACAGCTTACTCTATTGCAGACTGGGCCGGATGTCCGGACACTTACTGGTCTACAATTGGATGGTGTGTTTACTTGGGCGAAGCGTTAATTTCTTAGAAGTGTAAGAGATAAGATAAAGTTTCTAAATCATCCACTGAATCTGAGTACTGAGCTATGTCTTCTACCTGTTCTGAAATTCTCCCGCTATGTGGGTTACTCTCTAAGATTGATTTTTCTGAAACTGAATCCACTCCTCTTTATGCTGACAAAACTAGTGCGATTTGTCCCACTAAAAATTCAATCTTTCATGGGCGCACCAAACATATAGAGGTCGATTGTCACTTCATTCGTGATGAATATGATCATAAAGTCATCAGCCTTTCACATGTGTCATTTGATGTCCAGCTTGTAGGAGATATCTTCAGTAATGGTCTACCTAGACCACATCATGAGTACTTGGTTCGCAAATTGCTACTGGTGGACCAGCATCAATTTTGAAGAAAGTGTTGTGTGTCTTGGTTTGTTGGGGTGGGGGGGGTGTTGATATTGTTACACCCACGGACCCACTTGTATCTTATATGAGCGTTGGGCCAATATACATTAAAGCCATATGAGAGAATACTTAGTCAATAGGACAACTGTACATAGATTTTCTTTCCTTATTTGTAAAGTTTATAACTAAAATTGATTGTAATATGAGATGTTGTAAATAGAGAGCAGGTATCCACTTACACCTACCGTGCTTGAAACAAAGTGCACCCAATGTACGATATTCTGGTCTTCTCAATATCTGAAGATACCTACCCTGCTCAAAACAAAGCAAAGTATAACCATTCCATAACCAAAGGATATGTAAGCAGATTAAGGGTGTGTATATCTGAGCGGCTGAGCCATAATATAAATAAGTCTTGGTTTGCCTTTTTCCATATAAGGGCAGCACTGTTCAGGCATACGATTCCATTGAGTTCAAGAAAATGGAGCTATTTTCTTGGTGCTTTTGAAGGTAATTAATTTCTCAAACTCTAAGGCATCACACCCTTGATTAATATTACCCTACACTTGCCTCCCGGTTGACCAAAGTTCCTATTAAGCAAGGCAAACCCATAACTATAAAGCCATTTCTACACTAAACTAGTGAGGGGACAGGTACAAGGTCCAGATCTTACCAAGGTTCAAAACCAAAGGGTCAAGGCAGGGTAGTAGACAAAGGGCCTGTGGTCGGCGGACAATACCTAATTATAACCATTGCCATGTTAAGTAAAGGTCAAAGTAAATGCTAGTAACCAATCCTAGATCATTCGTTGCCTTTTGGAAGTTAATACAGGCCATTCAACACAATGGTTTGCGAATGGGTTTCGGGTATTATATACAAAATCATGGTACCCTGATAGTCGAGGGAACCCGAAGGTCCCACAATTACCATTCTCTTGACTTGGGTTGTCTCTCACACTTTAATATGAGCAACATATAAGCAAAGGCTAAGCTTACACCTCTGGTTGCCAGAAGTCCCATAGTTATAGGTCATTAATCCCACACACAGTCCAAAGGTCAAAAGGTACAAATTCTGCAGCAAAATGAATCTAAGCTTTCGGTTAGCCAAGAGGCTATTATGGTTAGCCGTGAGTATACTACCATTAGGGTTGTCCTACAGCTAGTCGTAGAACAAAATGGCTTATCTGTCTAGAAAATGTAGATGCAATGCATTCACGGTTACCTTTTTTGGATCCTACGACTAGCCGTAAAAGAGCCACAACTAGCCATAGCTTCCTAGAGACTACAGCTGAAATGCAAATTTCGTACCTAATCCTGGGAATTCCACTCCCATTCCATCCAAACATCAAAGATACATCAGTGAGGCCTTCTCAAACCATCATCCATCATCGAGATACCTAGATCTAAGGCCTTCTATCACCAAGGGCTTCCAAATTACAAGAATTAAGCCAATTGCATGTCAAGAGCTTGGAAATTGGAGATCTAGGACAATTGCATCAACTCTAAGGGGAATCCCTGCAAGAATCAAGGGATCTAACATAAAGGCTATGTAATTAATATGATATCACTTGCATAATGCCCAAAATCTGAAAATTCATTGATCATCAACCATAAGATCCTCATCCAATAGGAATTTCCGTCATCAAAGCTATGAAACATCATAATCCATGTACAATAACCATCATTAAAACTATGAACATTAAAATCCATATTCAATAACCTACATGCAATGCAATCTACTCATGTCTGCATACCTTGATCTAAAAATTGGGTAACAACACTCTAAAACCCAAGATCTTTAGCCAAAATCCTCGAGATCTACAGGTCCTACACTCAAATCCAACGGATAAGAAGGGATTAGGGCTGAAATCTACCATGGATTCGTCAACAAAGCTAGCGCTTGAATTAAGGTTTGAAACTCACCTCAATTGAAAGAGAAAGAAAGGGAGATCCTAGGAGGGATGAGAACAAAGGAGCTTGGGATCTAGGATTTGATGATGATCTTCAATGGATTCTTCAAAGAGATTGAGCTTGGAGAGAGAGAGAGAGAGAGAGAGAGAGAGAGAGAGAGAGAGAGACTCAACCAAGGTGGAGAATGACTCTACGAAGGTGGAGTCATAGTTGGTTTAGTTGCTAAAGTGGGAAATGTCAAATCACCAAAATACCCTTGTTACTAAAGAATTCTAAAGAAGTAAAGACAAGGGAATTTTAGGAAATTCAATTGAATTCCTCTTTTTCTCCCAAGAACTATACAACTAACACAACTACAACCAAGGCCTCTCACTCCCAAAGTTTCTAAAATTACGAATACCCCTAAAATCTCCCAAAACCTCAAATAACTCTTCTAAATACCCAACTAGGTTCAAAAGCTTCGAACACACCTAAACTTAGTTAATTAATCCACTAATCAACCTCTAATCCATGCAAATCTAATACTATCACTCTCTAGTCCATGCAAATCTAATATTATCACCCTCTAGTCCATGCAAATCTAATACTATACTCAAAACCCCCACCTCTTAGACTAATAAGCCATGTAATTAGCTAATCATCTAAGCAAGCTTATTGACCTATTTCTAAAATTACTCAAAATACCTTTGACCATATCTAATGACTAAACCACCCTCACTAAACCCAAAGTTAGTCCAATCATGACTAAATCATCTAATCCACCAATCAAAATGCTAAAACCTACTCTATTATCACATAAACAAGGCAACTCTGTTGACAAGTAACAACTACTTAATATAAAAGCTGAAGTTGATAGAGAATAGTGCAACAATGTATATCAAGGTCACAACAACCCCACCCCACCCCCCCCCCCCCCCCCCCCTCTCTCGCTCTCTCCTTCTCAAAAAAAGAAAAAGAAGAAAAAAAAAGAAAAACAATCAAAATACTAAAACCTACTCTATTATCACACAAACAAGACACCTCTGTTGATAACCACTTAATCCAAAAGTTGATAGAGAACAATTTAACAATGTATATCAAGGTCCCCCCACAACCCCAATGGGAATTACACCTTCATGTGAAAATATTGGGGCTGTGTGTTGGATCCCATGGGCTCTAATGGGAACTGCACCTTCATGTGAAAATTTTGGGGCTACGCATTGGAACACACCACCAACGCGCCGCCCCCCCCCTCCCCCTCCCCCCCCCCCCCCTCTAAGAATACAAGGCACAATAGCCCTGGGGATTCAAACAGTCAACTTCCTGCACTGATACTATGTTGACAACCCCTTACTCTAAAAGCTTAAGTTGATAAAGAACAGTGTATGTCTATGTTTCAACAAACTCAACCCTAATCACACATACTCAGGGTCGGGCCTTACCCCACCAAAGCCATCTTGCTCCATCCATTGACATAGTTGTCCAACCTTTCAAACTGTGTTTAGTATTCATGCACTAATCCAGTTTGACAAACCTGTGAAACGGCCTCATCAAAGTTCTCGTAATCAGTGGGCCCCAAATTGTATGCAAAGGGCCTTCACCAACAACTTCCATGTGAGGATTGGTTGTGTTTGCTTATACCATTGGATTGCACCACCTTCCAAATGGAATGATGCAATCAGCACTTTTTGCTCTTCTGGTGTGTTTTGGCATGCAAAAAAACTGGTTCTCTCGATAGACCCAACTAGTTGGATCCTCTTTGTTGAATTTTGAAAAATCTAGTCTCATGAAACGGGGTTGTATTGCCCCATTCCTCGGATCTCCATCTCCTTATTTGTCCTCCTTTATAACAGATGATATAACATGTTCTTGTTTTGCAATCAAGGCGCTAGGATCTCCTTGTTTTCGCACTATGACTTTGTGCGTTGCTGCATGTCTTCTAGTTTATTAACTTTGTTGTTAGTTGCCTCCATACTTGTATTCGCCATAGTCAGAATTGTGCTCTGATACCAATTGTTACAGACCACTAATAAAAGTAAAAAGATAACTGAGTCCTTTCAAGGAGACTCTCCTTCCAAGTGCAAGCACCAAAATTGAGATTGAATTTTTTGTACACTTTCAATAATCAATTTCTCTTTAAATAGAGATTGATTACAACTTTTGAAATTAAAAAATGGACCAAATCCAACAATTTCAGCGCTTGATAATCACAATCCCTTTCATTGCTTATTATTCTCATCACCTAACAAATTGTCCTTATTTAGAAATGAGATAATTGTTACTTTATATATTCTTAATTGCCTTCAATAAATCCCCATAATTGCTTATTATCCTTGTCACCGAACAAATCATCTTTATTTAGAAATAAGATAATTGTTGACTTGCTAATCTTGCCTACTCAGTAATGCTTATCCACTGAATTCTTGTAATGGACCCAACATGGGCTGACTTGCTTCTTGTTTGACCCACTAACCCATGGGTACTAACACTAAGCTCACAGGTGGGAATGTTGAGGATTTTATAAGGGTTGTTTGTAAGGCTCCCTAGCCAGACTTTTTCAAATTGAGTTTTGATGTGGGGTGGGTGGGTTGCCCAATTCGCAATCTAGGGAGCTTCGTTAGGGAGCTTCTTTTAATTGTTAGAGAGACATCCTTAAAAGTTTTCATGGATCCTATGGATGTCATTGATATTTAGAGAGAGATGAAATACAGAACATAAGAGAGATGAATGTCGTACCTCCTTTGAGGATCGACTGTTCTTATATAAGGGTTTAATTCCCTAATTACAATCAATTACAAATCTTAGATCCTAAACTAAAGCTACAAATTAAGTCCCTAATTACAATCAATTACAAATCTTAGATCCTAAACTGAAGCCACAAATTAAGTCCCTAATTACAATCAATTACAAATCTTAGATCCTAAACTAAAGCCACAAATTAAGTAACAACCTTTGACTAATTACAACGTAACAAAAAGGTACAATAAATGAGCCTAATGGACTTGGGCTTGCTTGACATGAAATGAGCCTAATGGACTTGGGCTTGCTTGACACCCCCCCTCAAATTGATGCTGGGGAGTCATAAAGCAGCAATTTGGAAACAAGAAATTGATGACGAGGACGAGGAAGTCCCTTTGTGAAGATATCGGCAAACTGAAATGCTGTAGGAACATGAGGAAGAGTAATGACACCACGCTTATATTCATCTCGAATAAAGTGGCAGTCAACTTCGATATGTTTGGTGCGTTCATGGAAGACAGGATTTTCAGTGATTCGGATAGCCCCAGTATTATCGGCATGCAATGGAGTAGGAGAGGTTTGAGAAAACCCGAGTTCCGAAAGAAGTCCCCGTAACCATAAGATCTCAGAACAAGCAGAAGACATAGCCCTATATTCAGCTTCCGTGGAAGAGCGGGACACCCGTTCTTGTTTCTTGCATTTCCAAGAAACGAGAGATGTTCCAAGGTACATGCACCAACCAGTAGTAGAACGGCGTGTGTCTTGACAGCCAGCCCAGTCAGCATCTGCATAAGCGGTCAGATGAAGAGGATTATCCTTTGGATAATATAAACCACGAGGGACAGTTTTGAGCAGATAACGGATAATGCGCTTCACAGCTGTCAAATGAAGGTGTCGAGGAGCTGTCATGAATTGGCTCACAAGATGAACAGCATATGAGATGTCAGGTCTAGTGATGGTGAGATAGACAAGACTTCCCACCAGACGCCGGTAGGTATGAGGATCAGGAAGAAGATCGCCATCATCTTTACTCAACTTGAGATTGACCTCTACAGGCGTATCAACAGGTGAAGAATCAGTGAGGTCAGCCAACTCGATAAGATCTGATGTGTATTTGTGCTGATTAACAAATAAACCTTTTGGAGATTGATGCACCTCGAGGCCCAAGAAATAATGCAAAGGACCCAAATCCTTCATACGGAAGGAATCCCTGAGAGAAGCTTGGAGAGATTTGATCATACGATCATCCGTGCCAGTGATAATAATATCGTCAACATAGACGAGAAGCACAGTAACACCAGTAGATGTGTGGCATAAAAAGAGAGATGGATCAGAAGGACTCTGGGTAAAGCCACTCTCACATAAGCGAGCCTTGAAGGTTTCAAACCAAGCGCGAGGAGCTTGCTTTAAACCATAAAGCGATTTGCGCAGGCGACAGACAGACCTCTTGAAGGGAGAGGAGACGCCTTGTGGTATCCGCATATAGACTTCTTCGTGCAGGTCCCCATGGAGAAATGCATTTTTGACATCCATTTGGTATAAAGGCCAGGATTTAGAGGCAGCAATGGCGAGAAGTAACCGAACAGATGTCATTTTTGCCACAGGTGCAAACGTTTCCTCATAGTCAATGCCATACTCTTGTCTGTTTCCGAGTGCTACAAGTCTAGCTTTGTGTCTATCCAATGACCCATCAGATTTAAGCTTGATCGAGTAGATCCATTTGCAACCAATGGGTTTAACTCCGGAAGGACAATCCACAATATCCCAAGTGTGATTCTGATCCAATGCATCCAATTCCTCCTTCATAGCCTGGTTCCAGCAATCGTGTTGGACAGCCTGCAAATAAGAACTTGGGATAGAGATAGAAGAGAGAGTGGTCATCAAGGAAGTATGGGTAAATCCATACCTATCAGGCGGTCTAGAAGTTCTGGAGGAGCGACGTAAGGGAGGAGTAGGTGTGGAACCATGTGTCGGTGGAGGATCAGGGGGAGGACCATCCGCAGTGGGAGGTTTCTCCTGACGGTGGTATACAAAAGCAGGATTAAACCGAGTAACAGAGGTTTGATCCGAAAAACCTGGTAAGAGAGCTGGGGAAGAGGGATGAGGACTGTCCATGTGAGTGGGGAAGAAATATTGATTTTCAAAGAAAATAACATTCCGAGAAACCCTGATACGACGACCAATGGGATCATAACAAACAAAACCTTTTTGATTAGTGGCATAACCCAAAAAAGCACACCTGCGAGATTGTGCTGTTAATTTCGTTCTTTCTGTGGGAGGTAAATGAACAAAGCAAACACAGCCAAAGGTATGTAAGTGATCAAACACAGGATGATGACCAAACAATTTAAAATGAGGCGTTAAATGAGCAATGGTATGTGATGGAAGGCGGTTTATGAGATAGACAGCTGTGGTGAGAGCTTCAGTTCAAAAACGAGGGGGAGCGGATGCTTCAATCAGAAGAGTTCTAGTGACAGCAAGAAGATGTCTGTTTTTCCGTTCCGCGACTCCATTTTGTTGTGGAGTATATGACAGGTACGTTGGGAAATGATTCCATTATTGTTTAAAAATGATTGAAAATCCTTGGAAACATACTCCCCCCCTGAGTCTGAGCGCAAAGTTTTAATGCATTTATAGAATTGGTTTTTAACATATTGAACAAAAAATTTAAATGCATTAAGAACATCAGACTTTGAATGTAATAAATAAATCCAAGTAAATCTGCTGTAGTCATCAATGAATGTTACAAAGTACTTGAAATGACTATGTGAAATGGTCGGAGCAATGCCCCAAACATCACTGTGAATTAAGTCAAAACATGTAGTGCTCCGTGTGTTAGAAGTTGGAAAGGGTAAAGTTTGACTCTTCCCTAATTTACAAGCATCACAGTCAAAAGAAGCAGAATCAACAGGTTTATTTATTAATCCAGATTGAAATAAAGTAGACATTGTAGAAGCAGTCGGATGACCTAGTCTATTATGCCACAACCGAGAATTATTCTTAATGAAAAAACAAAATAACTGATGTAAAGTTTTATCATGAATAAATGAAGACACTGGTAAGGAAAAAAGTCTTCCACGCTTAGGCCCCCTCGCGATCACTTCCCCCGACTCCCGGTCCTGCACAACACAACCAGAAGGAGAAAACAAAACATTGCAGTTATTTTCAACAAGTTGACCCACAGAAACCAAATTGGTAGCAAGATGAGGAGAAACTAAAACATTGGTTAATGGTAAGGGGCTAGGGATATCACCAACAGAGGTGATAGGAAGATGATCTCCATTGGCAGCTTGGACAGTAAGATGACCAGTGTAAGGAACAACATTGTGTAATTTTAGGGCTGAAGTGGTCATATGGTTACTTGCACCAGAATCTAAGTACCAGGTATTGGAAAGAGAGGAAGCAGTACCTGCGATGTGCATGGAAGCTAAGGCATTGATGATCATTTGGTTTACCATCTCAGGGGTGAGAGGAGTTGTTGACGTAGATTGGGAGGAACCAGGTTGGGATGAAGAATCAGACTGCAGAGAACCACTGAAGTCAGGTGAAGCATATGGTGGAGTAGTCACAGTGTAAGCACTAGGAGCTGACTGCACGCTGTAAGTACCAGGGGCTGGCTGCACATAGTTGCGGGAAAGAGAAGTGCGATTCTTCTTCCTGCACTCTTCAAGAACATGACCAGTGGCCTTATAATATCGGCAGATTTTTGCCTTACATTGATTTGCATAGTGACCATATTTCTTGCAGGTATGGCACTGAACTTTACTGATGTCCCTAGAAGGTGGTCTAGTTGTAGCAACATAGGCAAGGGGAGTCTCAACAGATCTCTGTTGTTCCAGTGTAGTTTGAGTGACCCGACGTTGTTCTTCCCGTAGAAGTTCCTGAAGACAATCATCCAAGCTAGGAAGAGAAGCCCTGCTCATTAAGTTAGATCGAACTGTCTCAAACTCGAGACGAAGTTTCATAAGAAACTGATCCCGATGACTACATTGCTGTAATGGAAGTAATTCCTGGAGAAGAGCTGCAGATACCGAGGCAAACTTAATCGCATCATATTCGGACCACAGTCTGCGGAAGCCATTATAATACTCCTGAATAGACTGGGTGCCTTGAGTGAATTGCGAGATTTCAAGTTCTAATTGAAACTGGCAAGCAGCATTGCCCTGTTGGTAAATTTTCTGAAGATACTCCCACATTGCACGGGCAGTGTGGCAGGGTTTGAGGTTGAGAATAAAATGTGACTCAACAGAGCCCAGCAACCAGGTCTTGATTTTAGCATCCTTTGTTTTCCAAGCTAAAATTTTCTTATCATCTTCTGCAGGTTGAGGTTCAGATCCATCAATGTGTCCCCAGAGTTCTTTTCCTTCCAAATAAATTTGAAATTGGAAGGCCCAGGAGGTATAATTTGTACCATCAAAGCGAATCAGGGCAATCTCATGTTTGTCCATGACTAAAGAGAAGGAAGAAACCCGCACAAAGCAGTCCGGAAAGGATATTGGCAAAACAATATCTTTTGGATGGTCGAGATGAAAAGAAATGGACAAAACAGAATTTCTACAATAAAGGGTAGATGGCCTACCTCAGATGATCCATAAATGGTGAGAAAATCTTCAAAAAAAAATGTAGAAATCCAGACGACCAAGATGGGCTGGTCCAGCTGAATGGCGATGATGATCGCAGGTGGGCCACTTCAGATCTGAGATGAACAGGGATGATCAAGGCTTCTAGATCTTGGAAGATGACTCTGATGATTAATAAATCAGAAACAAATTCTTCATAAATCCTGGAAGCTTCAGGCGACCAAGATGGTAGGATTCCGCTAATGAGTTGGTGAGAATCACAGGTGGGCCACGTCGGATCTGAGATGATCAGGATGATCTGGCTGAAGAGAATGATCACAGATGATCATATACTGTCTTCCAATGTTTGGAAGATGATGTAGGAGAAGATCACAGATGATCGATCTCTGATACCATGATATTTAGAGAGAGATGAAATACAGAACATAAGAGAGATGAATGTCGTACCTCCTTTGAGGATCGACTGTTCTTATATAAGGGTTTAATTCCCTAATTACAATCAATTACAAATCTTAGATCCTAAACTAAAGCTACAAATTAAGTCCCTAATTACAATCAATTACAAATCTTAGATCCTAAACTGAAGCCACAAATTAAGTCCCTAATTACAATCAATTACAAATCTTAGATCCTAAACTAAAGCCACAAATTAAGTAACAACCTTTGACTAATTACAACGTAACAAAAAGGTACAATAAATGAGCCTAATGGACTTGGGCTTGCTTGACATGAAATGAGCCTAATGGACTTGGGCTTGCTTGACAGTCATTGAATCATGATGCGGAGGTGCTTGCAACAAACTCTTCATAATTTTTGAGGATCGTTCTCGCGTGCGTGGGCGCGCGAGCGCGCACACACACACACATATATAGAATACGATTCACGTAATGCTACAACTGGGGTCACTTTGAGGGAGCATTGGCCGTGGAAATTGTTTTTGTGCCTGGTGAATTAGAGACTTATGCTCCACTTTCTATGTTTATTTTCAGCGTGTTAGGTGGGTAGCTAATGATGTGCTGGATTCATTAGCCAAACAAGGCATTAACAGGCATAATTTGTTCATCATCATCATCATTAAGGCCTTGGCCTCATTATGTTGGTGCTAGCTACATGAATTTTGTTTCTCCATCCCAGTCTATCCTAAGACGAATCTTCAAATAAGTTGCACTTCTTCAAACCTATTATTACTACCTCCATTCACGTTATCCTCAGCCTATCCCTTCTCCTTGGTGGGCCATCAACTTGCGTAGACAAACTTTTCCTTATCGGCACCATTGTCGGCCTATATTGAATATACCCAAGCCATCTCAAATGGATTTCTCTAACTTATCTTCTATTGATGCTTTCCCTAAATGCTCTTGAAACGCTCATTTATAATTTTGTCCTTCCTAGTTTTGCCACGCATCCAACTCAACATTCTCGTCACCGCTACATCCATTTTATTCATATGTTGCTTTTTGATTGGCCAACATTATGCTCTATAGGTAATAGTTAGAGTGTATGAGCGAAAGAGGTTTTGATATTTGAAATAATGCATAATAAATTGAGGCCGCTAACTTTAGTATCGCCAATAACTAGCACTAATTAATACACCTTAGAATGACCTTAAGCCTCTTTGGTGAACAAAAGATTAATATATTCAAGATTCATTCAAGCATGAGGGATTAAGATGTATATGATGTTTATTTTTGTAAAATTTCATTATATGACAAACATGTTCGACTTAGCTTGGTTGCCTAGTCCATGACCAACCTAATCCTACCAAAACTGGGTTGGGCCAATCTATTTAAGTTGAGCGAAACCCAAGCTGCACTAAGCTGCTCTTGTAACTCCTTAGGTGCTGACTTAGGTCCTATCACTGCAGAATAAGCCTGAGAGTTGGCTTTCATGTCCATCCTGAGTCACTTAGGTGGGATAGGGTGAATTTTCTATTTTTTTCCATAGCTTGCATTTACAACACTGCTCGACATTGTCATGCCCCGGAAGTGAGAACCCGAATTTCCTAGAGCCCAAATTTTGCTATGCAAAGTGTACCTTCCGCTACATGAGAATGGGTCGAATCATTTGCAATTTACTAATTTGTTTTTTTTTTTTTTTTGTTTTTTTTTTTTTACATCAAGCATCACAACATAGGGAAATGGTTAAGTCAAAGAAGTTGTGGATGGAAGTAGAAAAAACTGATTTGAAGAAGTGCAACTTACCTAAGGATTTAGCTCAAGATAGATTGGAATGGAGAAATAGAATTCGTGATGATGATGATGGATCAAGCATTTGATTAACAGAGCACAAGTTATTAATAAATCCTAATTTATTATTTCAACCCAAAACTGTCTAGCTAATTTAAACTAATCAAATCAACTAATAAAATGAACAATAACTTGACCAATTCGAGGTTTTATTACAATTCCAAAATAATCAAACTAAACAATGTTCTCAAAATTATTTGGGATCCCACCGCTTGCCATATTCCCCTTTGTGTTCATGTTTTTCATTGTTTTGAGTCTTTTTCCATCACATGGTTAGGTTTTTTAAGATGAAACCAATGCCTAGAACTAGATTAGGGCTTCTAGAATTTAGCTATGGGAAGACAAAAGAGGAATCATGCATGATCAATTAATCTAGATTGTTTACTCACCTTTGATAGGTTAGAAATTGCATTTTTCTTGTTGGATGTTGTTTAGCATCAAACCCTTGCAAAACCCTAGGCATCCTCTCTCTTTCTTCCTGCTGCTTCAACTTGAATAGTGCATGAGAGGGGTTGGGGGTGTGAGTTTCTAGAGATTTATGGCTTTCAAGTTGGATGAGATGTGACGTAATAGGGTTGGGCATCCAATCCTATTAATGGATTTGGGGATTTGAGTTTAATTGTAACTAGGAGTTATAATCTTAGATGGAAAGTCCTCTTCCTATTTCTATTTAAGTTTTAACTCGCTTTGGCTGATGCTAACTCTAATTTCACTCAAACTACTCCTATATTGGGCTTGTAATTCTAATAATGGATTCAGCTTGGGTTGCCCATTACATCTACAGGTTGTATTCGATTGGTAGTCTCCTCCTTCATTCCCATCTTTGAATAGAACTATTTTTGGCTATTGCCTCTTCTAATTATGCCAGGACTCTTCGTTGTATTGGTTTGTGACTCCCTTATGGGACATTGTCATCCTCTCCTAATTTGTGTTTGAGTCTTGTTCCTCCATCCTTCCTACCATGTTTTCCTCATATGGTGCCCTTTTATCAACTGGTTTTCCTAATGACTCAAATAATTATTTTATTATGCTTAGGCTACAAACTGGGATAGCTAAAGGCTTAACACAACTGATACTTGGCTGTGCAACATTAGTGGCTCCCATATGGGCCCCACATTGTTTTAAATTAATTTTAAACTAAAATATGCACTGCCATCCATTAATTACTAGTTAATTTTAATTAATTGACTACTAATGATCATAAGTATGCCCTAATTACATTGGCTGAATTCCATCATAATGTCTTTTAGGCATTAATTATTAATTATTATATTTAAAGCATTATAATATAATTAAATATTCTGAGATAGAATTTTGGGGTTGGGTCCTCACAGATGCCTTCTTAGGAAAAAGAAAAAGTTGACTCATGGAATCAGCTTTCATTGAAATGGATGCATAGTAAACTACAACACATGGTTGTTGCAAGTAAACTGTAAACCTGCATAGAAGTTTAGAAATGTATGTTGTGTGTTCTCAAGTTGACTAAATCAAGAAAGTCATCTGGGTGGTATCTTGTACTTTGTTTCATATTGTGTTCATTTATATGGGTATCTCGATGAATTAATTGTCCACTTTTGTCTGAGCATAATGGTTTCTGTCTCATCAGAAATTTCAAGCATCTTTCTCATTTCTGTCAATTCTTTTGAGTTGAGCATTTTCTGGTCCAAGCCTGTTTGACAGTCCAATATGGTTTGGTTTTTCAACCATTTTGCCACTTATAATTCAGGACTGTTAATTCCTATTCCTCTCTGCTAGAGGCACCTTTGCCTTGTCCACCCCACAAGTAAATTTTGAGCACATGATATCTTGGTATCTCATGGTATTCTTCCCAGTGCCCTATGGGGTACTTTGCTGCTGTTGTGTTGGATCCAGGTACTGTGGTTTAATTGACAGTGAATGTTGTGTAGGTACTGGTTTACCATGATCTGTTGGGCATGCTCCAACACCCTCATCATGCCAAGGTTAGTACATTATGTACCCTTTGTTTTGTTCTCTTTATTTGTATCTGAGAACAAACTCCTCGACTGTTGCAACTTCTTCAGGTCACCCCCAAATTCTGTAAGCAGTATGGCCGTGTGGGTGATGCCATCAATAAGGCTCTTTTGGAGTATAAAGAAGAGGTGGAGAACAAGGTGTTTCCAAGTTCCACTTATTCACCATATAAAATGAGTGCTGATGATGTTGATTTATTCCTCTGCGAACTACAAAAGCAAGGGTTGAGCAAAGCTGCTTCTTCAGCAGCGGAGGCTGCTGAGCAGTTTGTGACAGCCGGACACAAGAAGGAAAGAGTAGAGGCTGCGCACTCAGCAACATAATCTGTCTTCTCTCCTAACCCGCTTCTTTATTTTTATTTTATTTTATTTTTTTGTGGGATATATGATAGCAATATGTTATTTACAACATGTAGGTGACTTGCAGTTTGCAAGTTGCCTTGGCTCATTTGCAAGTTGCTTTGTTTCTTTAATACAGTGATGAATATTACTATGCCTGCGGGCTTTTTAATTAATCATCTCCTTCTGCTACTATTACATACTACCACTGCTGCTGGCTGCTACAATAATTGTCTTCTTATTCTTCTGGTTGAATTTGCAGAGGGAGAGAGTGAAGAAACTCAAAACTCTGCACAATGTAAAAGAGGGAAGAACTTAAAGACACCCCAGAAAAACTCCTCTGGACAAAGTTTAACGGTTTTCTCGAGTTTGAACTTTGAACAGAAACTCGTTTGGCCAGCAGTTTCATGGGCGGGTAGGTTTTTGAGCAACTGCCCTTGTCAAAGATTCTCGTTTTATTCCTAATACCATGTACGGCCTAAAGGAGTTTTCCTAGTACTCGCTCGAAAATTGCCCATCCTTTGTTTTTCTAGTCAACAATCAACTCGTCAGAACCAAATGATAGTACGGTGCAATAGTGATGGTTTGAGAAGAAAATGCAAAAATTATCAATAATAAATTTAAACATTTATAATAATTAACAATAGAAATGAGGGTAATGCTTGTGTCACTCTTAAGATTTTAAAACCTAATTAAAAACAGGCGGAATCTTTTTCTCGGTGTGGAATCTCACTCTTCACCTACCCACAGGTTGAAAATCATCAGGTGAAAAATTGAGCCACGCTCTCATAAGAAAAAAATAAAAAAATACACCAGCAAAAAGGATACCTTGGGTCATTAAAAAAAAAAAAAAAAAAACCTTGATGGACTCAAGCGGTCTAGAGCTTTTATCTGGCTACACCGACCTATTTGAAATTTAATTCTTGCTGAACTCATTAAGGGGAGGCTCAATGCAGTTCCTAAGCATCGTCTTAATACCCAGCCGAAAGTAGGCCTAGTCAATTCTGACATCATTCTTCTACATGTTTAACATGTTTAACTGAAACTTCAAACCTATTATTAACTTCTTTGAAATTGGTTGTGCTGACTGCATAGAATTGATCCCAGGATATGCTGCCCCTCTTTCACCATGTGTGAGCCTTTTTTTTTTCAGGCTATTTGTGCTCGATTTGCACTTTTATGAGCTATCTTGTCACGTATGTGGGCTCTTTTCTGTGTACGTAGATTGTGGGCTTGCTCTCATGGTGTGTGGGCTCTTTTCTGTGTTCGTAGATTGTGGGCTTGCTCTCATGAGTTCCAGCCTCCTTGGCTGGAAAACAAACTCCATTATAACTTCCATTCTCACCAAGTTTATATTCTATTTTTGTTACTCTACTTAATCCGAAACCATTTAAAATCCATTTATAAGTGAGAGTTCATAAACGTCTTGGTTAATCACTTTTTATAAAATTTTTTTCTAATTCAATAGGAAAGGGCAAAAACAAGCCAAACTATCAATCGGATCACCTCCGGGCCTTGACTTGATTCCCATCTATACTCGCCACTCATATTCATTCGGGTGGGGTTCACTCTCCATGAAAAAAGAAAAATGGCTGGCTCCACAGCCTCACATATCTTAGGACTTAGATTCCAAAACCATGGACCCTACATGCACTAAATCAAGTGCCTCGCCATCATCAAATGCGATGCATGTGCCCCTTTCTCTTTCTACTCCCTCATACATGATACACCACACGTGTCCCACCTCACCCACCCACAATTCCCCAATGATCAAACGATACTACTAGTACCAACACAAATGACCGGACCCTCCCAAAATACACACGGGTCATGATGAACGGCCAGCATACCACACACGTGACACCTCACAAGTACCATGAGGGGTGTGAGTGGTGGGGAACGGACAACTGTCTCGCACATAAACCCTTGGGTCCAAGTTGAGACTTTCTCCCCCCTCGAAAACGATGACCAGACACTACAGGAATTTTATATTATTATAATCGTTGACTCTCTTTCCCTCTCTATCTCTAACTCTGGAAGAAGGAAGATCGGATCTGTGTCCGTGACACCCTTTCCTTCCTTTTACTTCTCCGGACTTCTACTTTGTGGTTCATGGCTCAGACACAATCCATGCAAATGGAAAGAAAAGATTAACAAGGAAAACAAATCTTATTGTTATGGTTCTTATAGAAAGGAGAAACATCAAATACCTATCTAAAAATTTTTCTCAGATTTTTTTTACATAAGCCAAGAAAGAAGAAGAAGAAGATTACAGAAGAAGAAAATGCCTATGCTATACTCTCTATCAACAACCTCTCTCTCTCAAAGGCCAACACTGGCAGCAGTGGAGGCAAAGCTACTGCCCCAAGGAGAGAAGTGGTCGGAAAGGCAGTCGTCGAAGCTGCCGGAGGTGGAGGTGGACTCCCGGAGCTCTTCCAAATCAAAGAACATGTCATCGCTCATCTGGGTCATCTCATCTATCTCTTCTTCCACCTTTGCATCTCCTGCCTCCTCTTGTTTGTGTCCTAACATGTCTTCTTCCATGGAGGCTGTTAAAGGCGTGGTGGGGGAGAGGCCTGAGGAGGTGGAGGGTTTGATGGGTTGATCAGTGGAGCACTTGTTGCGAGTGCTCCCGGCGAGAGAGTTTCTGTGGGTGGGGATAGGGTGGTTGTGCTCCCCCGTGTAGGTGATGATGAACAAGGTTGGATCAGTACGCTTCCTCTCCACCTGCTTCCTAGCTGAGCACCCCTTTGAACTACTGCATCTGTAATAGCCCCTGTTAATCAAACAAAAAAAAAATTCAGAATCTGTAGCAGCAGAAGAGAGAGAGAGAGAGAGAGAGAGAGAGAGAGAAAGAAAAAGAAAAGGTGAAAAAGGAAAAGATGGTTGCAGGCAGTGCAGTCTCTTTGTATTAAATAAAGGAGGAGATAAAGAAGACACGGAGACCTTGGATAAGGGGAGCCTTTAATGGGCTTTTGGCCGTATTTACGCCAAGCCCACATGTCGGAAGAGAGCCCTTCTGCAGGCACCTCACACACAACCCTCTTTTGCTGGTTCTTTCTGCAACATCAAACACAAAATACCTTGATTCAGCAATATGGGTTTGTTGTTGTTTCACAATAATACTTAGATTCCAGAAACAGGGAAGAACAAAAAACAAAATGAAAAAAAAAAAAAAATCACCTTCTTTTGGATCGAGAAATCTGGGTGTTATGAGTGGCCTTCTTCTGCTGCTGCTGCTGCTGTTCTTTGAAAGCTGAGGTGGGGGGGTTGGAGATGATGGAATGGTTTTTGGGGGAGATGGGTTGTGGGGTCTTATAGTAAAAGGGCCTGCATAACTCTTCCAACTCCTGCATACAGGTCTGTGTTGCTATTGGATCCGGAAAACAGGGAAGATGGTTATCATCTTCTTCTTGCAAAAGTGTCTGGGTGAAGAAAGCAAGAGGGTCTGTCTCTGTTCCTGCTCCTGTTGTTATTGTTGTTGGGGTTGAAGATGAGAGATTGCTGGTTCTGCAGCTCCTAACCACTGCTTGTAGATCCCAATCCGCCATGGAAAAACAGGAATCAAAGCTCTTTTACTCTTGGGTGGTTACTGCATCTGATGAGAGAAGAGATGGAGAGAGATAGATAGAGAGAGGCGGGGTGGGGGGGCGCTGACCTTGGATGGTGGAAGGGAAAGGCTGGTGTGGTTGATTTATACAAGGGAAAGAAAAGCAGTTTTGGGAAGGCTGTTTCAATCTGAAACAGGGTATGGAAAACTGCTACTGGTTTGGCCTTGACTTTGAGAAAATGTCAAAGGGGGACAGTGGGCCAGGGAAGAGAGAGAAAGAGAGAGCGCGCTTGAAAGCCGTGGAAGTGCAAAAAGGAGGCCTAGAAAAAGAAGGGAGCTTTCTGTTCCTCAGAACACGCCGTTAATGTAACGTTTCGCGCCTCAGTGCGTTCCATTTTTGCTGTGACAGTCTATAAAGCATAAGGTCTTTTACAACTATGGAATATGTTTCATATTTTAGACTTTATATCTAGTATCTAACTTAAAAAATATACACAAGTCTTTTAGGAATAAAGTCTTACATTAAAAAGGAATTTTAGAATCACTACATCACCTTGCAGCTTTTGTGCTTTACATATTTCAACTTCGGCACTTCATAAATTTTTAACCAGTTGAACAACAGCTAGCTAGAGACATCATTTTTATTAATTTAAAAATATTAATTTACTATATCAACAGTAAATAAATTACTGATTTTTATTAATTTTTTGAGAATGATGACAACTCTCCTTCACTTGCAAGATTAGATTGCCTTAATCAGTGTAAAGTTGAGTTGAAAATATAATAAAAAAAAAGCTCTACTCTTCCACAAGCACATTTAGGATTCGAAATTGATCAATATGAGCTTATTTTAACTTAAGAATGTCAAATTATTAACCTTGAATGAAACTATATATAGTAAAGAAATCAATGTATTCGGTTAGATCTCAAAGAATTTTCATTCGTTGATAATGCATCGAATATTACTAACCAATTAACAATAGCCCGCTCATTCCTTAGACCTTCAAGGAATGTCTAAATATGGAATGACTAAAAGTGAAAGCTTGAAGACGATGACCCAAAACGAGTAGTTGAAAGGAAGGAAGACAACGGGTGAGTTTGGTATATATTGGGATCCAAACCTTACTCACACTTTCTCCATCTAATTCCAAATTATCGTATGATGGATTATTAATATGTGATATCAAACCAACATTTGGTCAGACTTAATGATAATATTATGATATGTAATTATATATTTTAAGTTAAGGGGGAGTCAAACTCTTAACCTTAACTCTTATCTTTGTCAATATCTAGTATCAACTAAGCTACAAATACATTACTAATAAATATCAAAACTAATCATAAATAGTGGGAAGATGTGCAAGGCGGTTAAAATCCAATCCCTAATAAAAGTAGGTTCAAGCGGGTCACCAATTTAACTAGTGGTGGAACTAGCTCTCTCATCTCCCAATTTAATGGCTCATTCCTACGACCAAAAATACTTGAAAATAAAAAGGCTGAAAGTGAAAGGTTGAATGCAACAATTCAAAATCAGCAATTCAAGCAAGAGTGACAACAGATGAGTCTAGTATGTGTTTCTAGATCCGGCGTACTGATACTTTTTTTTGCCAATTAACGGTAAATTCTTAAGACGAAATATCTGTATATAGAAAGGCTAAAAGTGAAAAAATTAAAAAGGATAATCCAAAATGAACTATGAAAGTAGGGATGACAATAGCTCTCATTGTACCCCCGTAAATAAATTAAAATCTTATGTAAATATTAGATACTGGCCTTGTCAATTCTTTTCTTTTACATAGTGGCTCCTCTAGGAAAGATTTCATCCTTTGCCTCTTGCATTTTGACCAAACTCAATCCACATCATAGTAAATTAATTTCTAGTTAAGTGGTGGTCCAAAGCTCACATTTAAAATTAAATCTTTTACTCTTCACTTCTAGTTAGTATTAATAATTGAATTATTAAAAAGGTGAAGAGTAAATGTTGTAAAATGAGTACATTGATGATAACTTGACTTCCGTTGTATTTGAATTGCTAATTGCTAATGATGAGAACGGGGTCATCGAAAGGATTGAATTACCAAGGCAGCCGACGGTTACGGGCTTAAAGCATTTGTAAAAATTTTTTTACATCAAAGCGGTTTTAGCCGAAATGTTTCGTGAAGTCCGTTAAAGGAACCGTGAACGTTGGCACATGAGCTCGTGTCGGTCGCGTCGGTTGGTAAGGGGAAGAAAAATAAAAGCTTCCAGTAGCCCACGCAAAATGGCAAATGGCTCTGCGCGTACGACTACAAAGACGTGAAGACGTCGTCGTTAGAGTAATCTCTTTCTTTTCTCTTCTTTGCTGTTTGCTCTTTTTTTTTTTTGGCTCTTTGTAGCTCCCCCACCACTTGCCCTTTCCCTTCCCTTGCGCCTGTGAATGGCCATTGGATGATGCTGATGGCACCCTCGCTGGATCTTCCAAGCGCGATCTGCGTATGTGGGCCCCCCGCACAGTCAGAGAGATTTTTGTTTATCATCGTTTTTTTTTAAAATTTTTTGTTCCAGAGAAAAAAAATGAAAAATTTTCAACTGTTGTGATTGCAAGAAAACCCAAATGCCACAATCGGTTTACGAACTCAAACCCGCTTGATCAAACTCTAACTTCAAAAATTTTCATCGGACACCAACCTTTTGAATTGATCACTTGAACTTCATAGTCAAGTCCACCTATTGAACTTTTTGTGATGCTCAATATATACACTTTTAGAATGTATGAGTTATTTCTAAATCTTATTCAATGATAAAGAACTGCTTCTTATCTTATTGGTAAAAGATTTGGTTTTTACTGGCTTGGCGAGGGTCTAAATCTTGCTAGGAATTTTTTCTCACCCGAAGATTTATTACTTTATTTGAATTCCTCCCTCTCCTTAGTGGGGTTCTTTAACCTTTTTCAAGGTATTTTCTTACACCCTCACCCGAGGGCTCTCTCACCAGAGTGTCAGGGTCTAAACCCCCTAAAGCTAAGATACCAAAAAAGAAAAGAAAAGAAAAAAAAAACTGACAATGGAAAAATTCATAAAATTGCGCTATCTCATTTTTATATCAAATAACAAATTCTAAATTGAGATGAACACCAATTCAGTTAAAATTTCAAAATGCTATAAGCATTCGGATTGAGAAGATATTTATTTTGAATGATTAAAATTCATAAAATATAGAGTTCCACTTGTGGTAGTGATGTAATTTCTGTTTGTTCAACTCGAATGTGAACATCAATAGCATTAAAGTGAAACTAGGTGTAAGAGCATCATCATTCAAGTGGAAGATCCAATCCCAATCCAACCAAGCAAAGATTCTTATTGTCAATTAAATTCTATGATTTACGAACGTTTCAGATTAATGTACACGGTGCAATGTGGATTGGGATAGGACTGTTGAAAAAGTCGAGGTCAATCGGATATATTTATGTATGCTTGATTGTTATTTTGTTGTTACGTGTGGGGGCAGAGACTTTGGGAGTTGCAGAAGCGGCTATGAAAATTAAAAACGGAAAAGTCTTATAGCCTACGAGAGCAAGTGGGCTACTCTTGATCATACATGGCCTACTAGGCGAGGGGCAGCGGTGCACGCGAAAAAATTGGGATTTGGTGGGTCACCACATCCACGCTAGCTCACAGTCACACGGTTTGATGTTCAACTGAGTTGGTCAAACTCATTGACTAGACAAATCTTTTAGCAGTGCTAGATACGAGGGGTTGTCATGTTACATTACATACCCCTTTTACATATGAAAAAGGTTTTATAAAATCAGTTCGTGTATGATCTGGTGATACTAAAATCAGATTATGATTTCGTTTTTTTTGTTTTTTTTGGGGTTTCAACACACTGTATTTCAAAACTAGGGATGCCTATTGAAATCTAGTTATCCGATTACTCGAAGGATCCAACTTGAAAACTGTGGGTATAAGCTGCCAGTTTCGACCCTCTTCTACTAATAATGGAGCCACATATTCATACTCCAATAGTACAAATATGGCAAATTCTACCAATACCTCATACATGTATCCAATTCAATCTCTTTACAAACATAAATCCCTTTGAATAGCACTAATTCTAAATTTATGCATTGCCCGAATCTTCCCACTGCAGCCTTGCTCCTAATTTTCATACATCCAAGTGAACCTACAATGGGTCAGCAACTTTTAAAAGAAAATGATGAAACATTATGAAGAGTTGTTTTTAAAATTTTGTAAGTGTTATAATACCTTTTAGATTTTGGATTAGGTACATAAAACTAAACAAGTCCAAATTTGGGTTATTCATGGACTCATCCTAAACACAACTGTTTGCCTCTCTACCCTAAAACTTTCAAATCTATAGGTTTTTAAGAACTAACTAATGAATAACATTGAAGTGAGAAAAATACCACAGACCAAATCTAAATGTTAAATTGTTATTAGTTTCATTATAGAAAGTATAAAAATGTAACTTCCAAACATGTCATTTAAATTGAAACGCTACTTTAAGTTTCTTTATTTTTACACATAGTTCAATGTTATGATGTAATTGTTATATATTTATGATGTAACAATGATGTTACACTTCAATTGAAAAGAACCACCTATAGAATCGGATTTGATTAAACCTAAGTTCGTACAAGTTTGATGGCGGTGCTATTTTTTTTTCTTTGAACTTTGATACACACATATACAGCTAAACAGAGTTGGCCAGACCAAAGAGTGGCAAAGCCATAGTTTGAGTAACTTGAACAAAGTATGGCCAAGCCATAACTTTGGGCCCTCTAATTTGATAAAAAAATCTGGGCTTCGTATATAGCTAACTCTTTTTGCTAGGTCGAAGGACAAAAAAATATGGGCCCTATAATTAGTAATTTTATTTCTAAAAGTGCAAGAAGAGTAATATTTTAGTGATACATTTTGTAGTTGGTTCAATTTTTTGGTATTGTAGCTTTGAATTATATATGATGGTTTTTTCTTTATTTTATCTAAGCAAATTTTAATACACAATTTTAACAATTATGTATGTGAATGCTTGTGTTTAAATTTTACATCGATACTAGCAAATAATGTAATATTCGGAGTACTTACCGTTACACCTATAATTTCTTATAGACATATATAGGAGTTTCATTGTAGAACTTCGCTTTAGGCTTCAAAAATCTCAGAATCAGCCCTGATGGTTAAATATGACCATACACACGATCTCATCTATGCTATACATGCTGATACAACGTAATGCCCGCAAAAGCGGGCAAAACTGGTCTGTTATTTTATTTCCAGCTCAAAATAGAATCATACCAATACAGCTAATACGCCATCAGTATTATCGATACGTAATGGCTTTTTACAGTGCCTTGGACACTAATATTTGAGCCAAGGATCTATAGATGTCAGAATTTATTATGCCATCTAGAACTATTGCGGCATGCGCCTTGTATCACTTTATCTTGGTTGTAGATCAAAAGTGGTGTCCGATTAAGAAGTAGACAATCCGATTTGGTGCCAATTTAATTTATCTGAAGAGCAGACCTCCTTATCAATCCCATCATCGGATTCTTTAAATTTGATCGGATTAAAACTCTCAATCCACACTTAAATGGTTACTGACACTTAAATTGTTAACCACATCTATATAGTTTGAGTGGTTAGGAAGTCCAATAATCATTAGAGGTCCCTGCTTCAAAATCATTTTGGATTTTACTAATGATCCCCCATAATCGAGTCTGCCTACCCAAAAAAAGAAAGGAAAATCTCAATCCATTTATGATTAAATCAAACAATCTTTTAGAAGAAAATAGTTACTGTTACTAAACAAATCAATCTCTCTCTCTCTCTCTCTCCATCTCTCTCGCTCTCTCTCTCTCTGAGTGGGTGTGTGTGTCTCTATAGGTAAATAACAAGTCAATCTCTTTTAGAGATCAATCAGAGGAGGAACTAGGGTCGGGCAAGAGCTAAACTTGGGAAAAGGCCCCCCCCCCCCCCCCCCCCCCCCCCCCCCTATTTAATATAAGTTTTATCATCACCAACTGATTTTTGTATGAATGGCAAATCAATGGGTGCATAAGATCTTACAAAGTGATGATAAAGGCATAACTCAATATTTTAAGGCATTTAGCATCGCACCTAAGGACCTATTTTTAGAGCAGTCATAGACAATGGCATTGTAGCACGCATTTGCCTGATATTCAACTACATTTGTTGGATCTTATGCACCCATTGAGCGACTAGTCCTATCAAAATTAATTGGTGATGGTAGAGGCACAACTCAATATTTTAAAGCATTTGACATCGCACCCACGAGCCTATTTTTAGAGCGGTCGCAAGGAGTGGCATTATGGTATGCCTCTACTTAACAAATCTTGAGCAGGGTTGGCCTAACATATTCGGGGCAAATATAGTTTGGGCCATCTACTTACCATATGTGTTAGGCTTGAGTCAGAAATGGGTATATGTTTCTAAATTTGAGTAAGCTCGGATAGGCTTCAGCCTGGCTCGATATGACCGATGCATAATTGCATACCACTAAATTCATTGAATCCATGAGCTGGATTAGGCCGGGCGATTCGTGGCCATGAGTTCATTTAATGGACACGAATCCTCCAGGGGCGGACCCTAAGAAATTTCCCTTCAGACTTTGTCAAAATAAAATCTAAGAGAGAGAGAGAGAGAGAGAGTATAGTTAAAAATGTGGGGGGAGAGAAAGAGAGTATAGTTAAGAATGTAGGGAGTTATGAAAATTCTTGGGAACATAGCCTCCCCTGCCCCACTAGGTTTGCCTGTGGGATCCTCTGAGGCTTGGTCTCACAGGAACTCATTAGGTTCGGGCTTGGGCTCGTTTAGATTTTGTATTCAACGAGGGTTGTGTTGAGACTGTAGAGAACTTGCTTGACAATATTATGTGAAACTCTCCTACTAAATATTTATGTGAAACTTATTTGGTTGCATTATAATGGTCTTGTTCTAAAAAATATAATTGAGAATATCATGGTTTACAAAATTCTATTATTGTTTTTGTTTTTAGAAATTACAATATGACATCTACATTTAAAAATTAGAATAAAAGGCTGGTTAAAAACAACTGCACTTGAAAATTGTTTGTTCAAGAGAATGAAGGTTTTTTTTTTTCCACTTTTCTTATGCTAGTGGATTCAGACTTTGAGTTCCCTCCAATGATATTAAAATCTAGAAGGTTGATTTACACTTGCGAAACATGTTTTCTCCAATGCCATCTTAGGAAACATTCAAATGACATAATGCCAAATACATACAATTTGAAAGAAATATCAACTCTTGTGTGGCCATAGCCATATCTTTGCTAGAAGTTGGACCACATTTATGTTGATCACATATAAAATACCTGAATAATCAAATAAAATACATGAATAAATTATTAGCTATTAAAAAAAGCTCATAAATCAGCCCTAGATAAATTTCATTCCAAATAAAATTATGCACACCGTGTAATTAGTCTCATATAAAACATGTGAATATTTTACTCCATTTTATATGTGATTAATCCAATGGTGGGCCACCTTCTACTAGATGTAATTTCAATCAGCTTTGTTATAGATTAAATACATTTATTTTCTATGATTTGCATTTTAGACTCACAAAAAGCATACAAATACAAGCCACACAGGATCCCTTTTATTTTGAGCCTAAGAATTGGGCTGGTCATAGAGGCTCCTGGCGCTGACAAAAAGACTTTCAATTTTTCTAGCATGTGTCTCGGCTTATGAGCACGTGAGATGACCGCTCTTTGTAGAGATTTCCATAGGTCATTTGGTGGAAGGAAAGAGGGTCCTGCGACTTTTGTCCCGTTTTGTGTCAAAGATTGGGTGTGCCCAAATCAAGAGGCTTCTTTGTGTGTATAATCCAAGTTGTGAATTTCATTAAGTGACAGTCGGGCTACCATCAAAACAAGAACGGTAGGGCTTGTAAGTAAAAAATGAAACTTGAGAAAGATTGGCACATACATGTCGCGTAGAGAATTTTATTTGTTAATTTCACTGTTTTTTTTCTAATGAATGCCTAATTAACAAATTATATAAAATCATCATTGATTTAAAAATTTTTATAAACCTATGAATCAAGTTGCATCTCACTGGAATGCAGATTTTCTTTTTCTTTCTTTTCCGTCCCTTTTCTTAATTTATTGTATTGATTGATTAGCAACAACAAAATTTAAGTATTACCTTATGTAACGGTTTTAATCTTTTAAAACCTTAAGATTTCAATAGCCCTCTGTTTATATCCATTTCTACATATTATATTGGTGACATCTATCTAAGAGTGACTAAAGTAAAGATTTTTCATTAGATTGCGATAATTACATCGTTGATGAATTATATTTCTCGAATTAAAGTCAAGATGTTTCTCATGTGTCCCAGATTGTTGGTAGGATGGTAAACAGTTAACATGTAAAGCTTGGGTGGGCACATGAGTTTAAATCCCTTTTAAAGAAAAAAAGATTAACTCTTTTTTGTTGTTGTGCTTTTCTTCTTGATGCAGATATACTTAATTTTTGAGACCTATGTGCCAATCTTAGAGATTGGTCCACAAGAAGCTCTCAAGATTTGGGAAAAGCATTTCCCCTTTGGATTTTGAGCATATTTCTTATTAGGAGCTTCTAAAAGTACAGCAGTTTGGATTCATTATACACAACCAAAACAAATAAATCATAATCCCCAAAATGCCCCTACCCTTTCTTTTCCTATACAGTTTTTCTCCCGGCCTCCCCACCTCCCTTTTCGGCCGCCAATGAGCTCCGGCGGCGGAAGGGGACTCCCCTCCCTTTCCCTCTTCCTCCTCCCCCTCCCTCTTCCCCTCCCTCTCCTCTCTTCTTATATGACCCACGAGGCAGAACATCAGTGTGATGTTCGGCTCCTCCCCTCTCCTCTCTTCATGTACGGCCTTGCGAGGTAGAATATTAGTTTGATGTTCAGCCTCGCAGAGCCGAATAGGGCGGAGAGGAGAGGGTGGACAGGAGGAGATCTCCCTCCCTTTTCCTCTTCCTCCTCTCCTCTCCTTTTTTCTTGTATGGCCCTGTGAGTTAGAACATTAGTGTGATATTCAGCATCGTAGGGTTGAATAGGGCAAAGAGGAGATGAGAGGAGGAGATCTCCCTCCCTCTTCCTCTTTCTTTTCTCCTCCTTCTCTCTCTTCTTTGTTGGGAAAAGCGGTGCAACAAAAACTACCCGCGATCAAAGAATCAACTACAATGAACAAGCACAATCACACCATTAAGCAATCACATACATGAATATAATAGTTTTACGTAGTTCGACAACCTTGGCTACATCCACGGAGGAGAAAACTCATTTATCATAATCTCATTTTAATTTCCTAGGATCTAGGGTTACAATACATCAATATATATAGTTTCCACTTTTTTGACCAACAAGAAAATTCATACATAATGACTAAAATGCCCCTTAACCCTGAACCTTAATTTTGGCTAACCCAGACGACCAATCCGACTAAATCGGAATATAAGACAAAACTCAACATTCCTCTCCTCTCTTCTTTTCTTGTATAGCCTTACGAGGCCGAACTAGTGTGATGTTTGACCTCGTAGGGTCGAATATGGTGGAAAGGAGGGGAGAGAAACAGACAAGAGTAAAGGAGGGGAAGAGGAAGAGAGAAAGGGAGAGGAAGGGGAGGGTAGCTATTAAAAAAAGCTCATAAATCAGCCCTAGATAAATTTCATTCCAAATAAAATTATGCCCACCGTGTAATTAATCTCATATAAAACATGTGAATATTTTACTCCATTTTATATGTGATTAATCCAATGGTGGGCCACCTTCTACTGGATGTAATTTCAATCAGCTTTGTTATAGATTAAATACATTTATTTTGAATGATTTGAATTTTAAACTCACAAAAAACATACAAATACAAGCCACATAGGATCCCTTTTATTTTGAGCCTAAGAATTGGGCTGGTCATAGAGGCTCCTGGCGCTGACAAAAAGACTTTCAATTTTTCTAGCATGTGTCTCGGCTTATGAGCACGTGAGATGACCGCTCTTTGTAGAGATTTCCATAGGTCATTTGGCGGAAGGAAAGAGCGTCCTGCGACTTTTGTCCCGTTTTGTGTCAAAGATTGGGCGTGCCCAAATCAAGAGGCTTCTTTGTGTGTATAATCCAAGTTGTGAATTTCATTAAGTGACAGTCGGGCTACCATCAAAAAAAGAACGGTTGGGCTTGTAAGTAAAAAATGAAACTTGAGAAAGATTGGCACATACATGTCGCGTAGAGAATTTTATTTGTTAATTTCACTGTTTTTTTCTAATGAATGCCTAATTAACAAATTATATAAAATCATCATTGATTTAAAAATTTTTATAAACCAATGAATCAAGTTGCATCTCACTGGAATGCAGATTTTCTTTTTCTTTCTTTTCCGTCCTTTTTCTTAATTTATTGTATTGATTGATTAGCAACAACAAAAATTTAAGTATTACCTTATGTAACGGTTTTAATCTTTTAAAACCTTAAGATTTCAATAGCCCTCTCTTTATATCCATTTCTACATATTATATTGGTGACATCTATCTAAGAGTGACTAAAGTAAAGATTTTTCATTAGATTGCGATAATTACGTCGTTGATGAATTATATTTCTCGAATTGAAGTCAAGATGTTTCTCATGTGTCCCAGATTATTGGTAGGATGTTAAACAGTTAACATGTAAAGCTTGGGTGGGCACATGAGTTTAAATCCCTTTTAAAGAAAAAAAGATTAACTCTTTTTTGTTGTTGTGCTTTTCTTCTTGATGCAGATATACTTAATTTTTGAGACCTATGTGCCAATCTTAGAGATTGGTCCACAAGGAGCTCTCAAGATTTGGGAAAAGCATTTCCCCTTTGGATTTTTAGCATATTTCTTATTAGGAGCTTCTAAAAGTACAGCAGTTTGGATTCATTATACACAACCAAAATAAATAAATAATAATCCCCAAAATGCCCCCACCCTTTCTTTTCCTATACAGTTTTTCTCCCTGCCTCTCCACCTCCCTTTTCGTCCGCCAATGAGCTCCGGCGGCGGAAGGGGACTCCCCTCCCTTTCCCTCTTCCTCCTCCCCCTCCCTCTTCCCCTCCCTCTCCTCTCTTCTTATATGACCCACGAGGCAGAACATCAGTGTGATGTTCGGCTCCTCCCCTCTCCTCTCTTCATGTACGGCCTTGCGAGGTAGAATATTAGTTTGATGTTCAGCCTCGCAGAGCCGAATAGGGCGGAGAGGAGAGGGTGGACAGGAGGAGATCTCCCTCCCTTTTCCTCTTCCTCCTCTCCTCTCCTTTTTTCTTGTATGGCCCTGTGAGTTAGAACATTAGTGTGATATTCAGCATCGTAGGGTTGAATAGGGCAAAGAGGAGATGAGAGGAGGAGATCTCCCTCCCTCTTCCTCATTCTTTTCTCCTCCTTTTCTCTCTTCTTTGTTGGGAAAAGCGGTGTAACGAAAACTACTCACGATCAAAGAATCAACCACAATGAACAAGCACAATCACACCATTAAGCAATCACATACATGAACATAATAGTTTTACGTAGTTCGACAACCTTGGCTATATCCACGGAGGAGAAAACTCATTTATCATAATCTCATTTTAATTTCCTAGGATCTAGGGTTACAATATATCAATATATATAGTTTCCACTTTCTTCACCAACAAGAAAATCCATACATAATGACTAAAATGCCCCTTAACCATGAACCTCAATTTTGGCTAACCTAGACGACCAATCCAACTAAATCGGAATATAAGACAAAACTCAACATTCCTCTCCTCTCTTCTTTTCTTGTATAGCCTTACGAGACCGAACTAGTGTGATGTTTGGCCTCGTAGGGTCGAATATGGTGGAAAGGAGAGGAGAGAAATAGGCAAGAGTAAAGGAGGGGAAGAGGAAGAGAGAAAGGGAGATGAAGGGGAGGGAGAGGGGAGTCCCCTTCGACCGCCGGTTGGATGAGAGGTAAGAGGGAGAGTGAGTGTGTAGGAAGAGAATGGAGTATGGGTATTTTGGGGATTCTTATTTATTTATTTATTTATAGTTCCGTATGGTAAGTCCAACATTTTGAAGCTCCCATATTTCAGTTTCTTGAAGATATCTTTTTTGTAAATAGAAACCAATCAATTGAGTTTCCCAAACTTGATAGGAAAAACAAGATGCACCACAAGTAGAGAAGCACGTAACGACGAAGCAATCATTTCACAGGCATGTTGGCTAGGACTGATATAATAAAATCAATCAAATTAAACAAATACTCCAGAACTTCACCTTTGTCACGCATTTGATATATTATAATATTAAATGTCATATTCATAAATACCATTTTCTCTTTCAAGTTTATTGAAATGGATAAGAAAGACTCAGTATCTCACACTAAACAACTTGCAGGCTTAAGTCATCTTCGAGGCATAATATATTAAGCCTCCATTTGTACCGGTTTGGCATAAATGGTAGATAAGCAAGACTCAATATCTCACACTAAAGAACTAGGAGGCTCAAGTCATCTCCAAGGCATGATATATTAAGCCTATGTTTGTATCGGCTTGGTATCTCTATTTCCATCTTCAACTCCCATCTTCTACTCTTGTATTTTTATAGAGGAGGCAAATATTTGGAAAATAAGAATGTTTGGTGTCTATTTTGAACCTCTGCCCACTTTAAAGAAGTAGAGGTCATGCTTCACTCATGGGAATTGAAAAGTAGAGGAAGAAAAAAAAGAAAAGATGGATGAATAGTGTATTGGGCATCCACAATACCCAATTCAGTTTGTTAATCTTTTTAAATCTAAGAGAGTAAATCAGATCCAAATCGTTGGAAATATTCACAGGACCAAACACAGTTATGGGACCAAATTTCGACTGTTGAATCATCACCAATTTTAAGATATTTGCAAAAACGTGAGTCATTTGATATTATTTTCTAAATTCTATGGGACACAAGATCCAAATTGTTAAATCTCTTTCGTGGACTAAACATGGCTATGAGATCAAATTTTAATGCTTGATACCTCATGAATCTCAAGAAATTTACAAATAAATATCAACCATTGTTGTATAATGCTCAGTTATACATTGGTCCATAGGCAATTCGGTTTTTCTTTCTTTGTTTTTTTCCCCCCTCAGATAGTAAATCTTAATACCAAACCACTGAAACTATTCATAAGTTCAAACATTATTATGGGTCCAAATTTCAAATGTTGAATTATCACCAATCTCGAGATATTTGCAAAAAAAGATGAAAATTATTTTACATTATTTTCTAGATTTTATGGCACCCAAATACAAGATCCCAACCATTAAATCTCTTTGGAATACTGAATATAGCTATGAAATCAAATCTCAAAGCTTGATACCTTGTGGATTTAGAGAAATTTATAAAAAAATTTTCAACCATTGATTAAAGAAACCTATTTAAAATAGCTCATTGCATTACCAAATACTTTTTTTTTTCCATAAATTCTAGCATGCTTTTTTATTCTTTTTTTTAATGCCGTATTTTGATGGATCTACAAAAAGTAGAAAAATATACTCCTATGAGCAGTGAGATGCTGGAACTTCCATCCTGTCGCCGAATAAGGTGGGTTCATCCTTGAATTGAACATAAGGGCCCATGACTAAGGGCACCAATCCTTTTGACCGTATGGTATAGCATAGGACAATTAATATCTTCCATATTGAGTACGTTCAATGTGTGAATAATTAAATGACAAGTACCAATAGAAGTAATTTAATAAGAAATTTCGAACCTAATTGATATGAATAAATCGAGTATCTCTTGATATAATTAGTGAACCAAAATCAAAGTTTGAACTTAATAATAGAAATGGGTTCAATAGCAAATCACAAAACATTGAAAATCTCTCTATTTAATGAATGAGCAAATCAAAATCCAGACTATTGGCATGCAAGTTGGTTTTAGTAGTGGTTCATCTCAGACAACCTTTATCATTCAACCTTCACTCTTTGCCTGAATACAAACAAAAAAGAATAAATGAACAAATACACAAAAGTGCTTCAAAAGAAATCAGACGGTGTAAATTGAAAATAAAAACCTCTAGTGAAATGCCCAACGATAACCCACATATATATATGGGGCCCACTCAAATGGGCTTTAATCCTATGAGAAGTGTTCTCACAGTAGGGCCCACTTGTGGGTCCTATTTGGGGATGTGATTGGGGGGATGGAAAGATCTATATGCCATTATCCCAAATATTAAGTTTGGCCTCAATTACATGGATTAACACCTTTATCTATGGCACACAAGTCCAATCCATTTGAATTGGTGTTTAGTTAATCCAACGGTCTAGTAAATTCATATTTGACTGAAATTTGAGGCGTATAACTGTCAAAGAGGGTCCCTATATATTGCAAGAATTGGATTGGCTAATAGATGGGGCCCACCTAGACTTCTCACAACAAACAGTGAGAATTAGTTCTTATACGATTATATATATAGGGGAGATCTAGTTCTCATACGATTATATATATACAAGGGACGCTATACAGCTCCTAGGCGTTTTTTTAAGAAAAAATGCCCTTCCTAGTTGGAGCCCACTGAGTGTATGATGATTATGGAAGTCTATTAGATGTGAAGATCCATATGAAGCCTACCTATATGCAAAATCTTGAGTCCATAAGATATTATTAACCTTTTTGATTCATGGCTCTAAAACTTAATAGTTTAGAAGAATCATTTTGTCATTATTTCAATAAAACGGTGAAGAAAAGTTGGATGAGTGCCAAACTTGGACTTATGACCATTCACGCGCGCGGCAGTGGGGGGGGGGGGGGGGGGGGGGGGGGGGGCGGGGTGGGGGAGGTGTGTTGAAAAGACTAAACTAAATCAACATGAACCCCATGACCAAAAAAAGGTGGAGTGAAAAAGGAGTGTTTTTAAAGTGGGGTGCTCGTTCAATTCCTTATATATATATATATGGGGGCTCTTCACTTGTGCTTAGGCGTAGGTTAGGGGCGACCCCTTAAGGCTATGGGAACCCACAAGGGGCGGGGGGGGGGGGGGATTTGAAATACACACAAAGGCCTTTTTCTCTACAAAAAATCAGCCCATCCTTGTCTTCTATTATCTCCATCTAGGCCACAAAAGTTTAATGGTGTATTGGTGTCACTCTATCCAACGGTCCAGTTAAATTGGATGGGGCCCAAACTTGGATGACATTTACAATTTAAGGGGCCCTGTGTGTGGTCCATTTGGATGGACCACAGGTGGGCTCCACATGCTCGGTGGGCGAGATTTCTTCCATCCGTTTAAGCCGAGGTAAGAAAATCCATATATTTGGAAAATAATCCTATGAGAACTAGTTCTCATAATGGTATTGTAAGAAGTCTGAGTGGGGCCCATCTATTACTAAATCTAAATCTTGTAATACATAGGAGTCCCCCTGATAGTCATGCAACCTAAGTTTAGGTCAAATATGAGTTTACCATACCACTAGATCAATTGTGCACAAATCCAAAAGGACTAGATTTGTGAAACACGGATGAAGGGGTGTCACACCCTAAACCCAAGAATTGGGGAATTATAGTAGATTTTGAGGTGAAACACACATAACTTGTAGCAACCTGTGCCATGTCAAGACACGTACTAACTGTTACAAGGGAGATTTCACATGTACCTGTGAGGAAGATCCATGTATACGTATCAATCATTTTGTACAACTAAACGAAAACCTGAAGAATTTACCTGTAATTTATCATAAGCACTAATAAAACATTCATTTGTTAATATAAACCAAAGTCTATTAGTTGAAGTATCCACATGCACATTCGAGCAAATGTCCATAATCATACATGAGTTGTAAAATTTCATGTCCTTCTAACAATACGGCTAAACAACATGAAAAAGATAATAGGATCATTCCATAAAGCCAAATAAGGCTAAGGCTAACTAAACCCAAAAGATGAACCCCACGACGCTCTACGTGGGATGATTAATAAAAGATGACATTCTCATTCCACTCATCTACACCTCAAGGTACCGTTGGGATTTTCTCCGTAGTCGCATCGACTGTCAAGCTGGCATTGGGTTCCGTAGCTGTAACACCAAGAGTCGCACTATTAACACAATGGTAAAGTAAATACAAAGTGCATAAGACTATCATGATGTATCAATCAAGTTAGGAGCATATTGATTAAATGTGAGCAATAATGGTAGCTAGGTAAGTTGTGCATGAGATTAAGCGTGAGTAATGAATCATAAATAGAAATACAATAACATACAAGTTGACATCCACGTGGCTATCTTCTCTCTAGAACGAGAGCATATCATACTGTGGAAAATCACTAACAGTCGGGCCAAGACCATCTAGCTATCCTAAGAGCGTCGACCAACTCTTCATAAAACTACTGTAATAGGTAACGTATTGAATACTCTCATTAGGTCCCGCCGAATCTCCTATGGGTATCAGCTAAGTGGTACTAACTCAATGTATTAAGATCGATCAAAATTCTTACTTTCTTATTTATCATATGTAGCGATCGACTCATTTTTATACAAAAAATATATACCGGTCTTGAGATCGTATTCAATTATAAAAACTAGAATTAAATGAAGTAATCTGTTATTCAAACAATATATACTTAAATGAGCTTTTTGAGCTTGAACCCTTGTAACCCTAGTTACCATGTCTTGGCTTACGGGCTCACGCTTAGTAGAAGCTCCGTCTCTGATCTTGCCTCAAAGTTCACTAGGAAAAATTAGGTATATGATTAGATTATGTTGAGGTCAAGGTTTACTTGATGATATGAATGCACTTGGATTGAGTGGTTATCAAGGTTATTTACTAGTTAATCCTAACTAGGATAATCTGTGTTTCCTTAGTCATTTAATACGGTGTATTCATAAAACGTCCGATGTTGATATGTTATCGAAAATATTGGTGTTACATTGTATAAGCATTAGACACGACTTCAAATGCCAACACCCATGATAGGACATCGGAAAAACAAGTGGAAAATCAAAGGGGATGACTGACAGCTTTACACTCTTCCTCCTTAGTATTTAATTACCGTTTGGCTATTTTGTTTGGAGTAAGGGTACCATATCTAAGGCTCTATTTGGTCTTTGAATGTTCCTAATCTACCTAAGTTCACTGCATTCCTACAGCTTAGCTGTGCCTTACTATATTTTTCTTGTAGTTGCGGTTAAGCCATATTTTGTCTTACGGCTACGCCGTGGTTAGCTTACAGCTGCACCACTGCTTGACTACAGCTTAACTGTGGGGTTAACTAAATAGGAAATGTCAAATTTTGGCTCTCTAGATTCCAAGCCATAGTGTACTTACGACTTAGCTGTAAGCTTCAGAAATCTTGAAGCCGTGTTAGTGTATAGGTTCAGTTCTATACAAAACTTCTTCCATTTGATTCTAATATGGTTTTTTTCTATTCAAAACTATCATCATACATTTTTAAAACACACATTTCATCATTATTTTATAAATATACTCATTATCATTCAAACCATCATATATTCTTAATTAAGAGGGGTAAAAAAGCTTTAGATTGGCATTTAAGGAGAATACTTCAAGAATCAACATAAATCAGATATATATGTGGCAATATATAGTCCTGTACTTGCCTCTAATTTAGTGCTTGACCCAAATCAACTTCTTCCTTGATTTGATGGTAGAGAAAGCCTCAATAGAAGATGATCCTGATATATACAAAGATATGCAATGAGTGAAATAGATATGAAATACATGCGTGTCACCAATTTGAGTCTCTTTGACCAATTTAAGCTCTAAGAAATGGAATTGTGATGGAATCCTCACCTTAGAGAGCTGTAGAGGTCAAGAGGGGATAGAATTGAGAGATTCCAATAGAGAAGAGAATTGAGAGATTCCAATGGAGAAGACAAGCAAAAAGATGATGAGGAGGACAATGGGAGCCTTGGCTCTATCATGCAACAGCCCCAACTTCAACTTTGATGAGAAGAAGAGTGAGAGAGAAGGAAAGGTTAGGGTTCCAGCATAGATGTAGAGGAGATGCAGTGAAGGTGTATAAAGTTTGTTTTTAAATCTAGATTTTCTGGAATTTACAAGCAAGTTTACTGTTTTTGAAAAAATTACAGTTTGAGTCAATTGGAACTTTAATTGGGCTAAGATGGATTTGGATTGAGCTAGGCCAAAGACGAAAGATGACCTACATGATGAAATACACATGATGAAATTGATATGGTACCAAAATGATGCAAACCATGTAACTCTAAATACAAGAAGGTTCTTGACTACCTAAATAAGGTTCAAACCTAATCCAACTACCTATCTATGATCCAAACCCAAGTGGATTTGAGTTGAATTAGTTTAAATAAGTTTTAATTAAGGTAAAACAAGATTAATTATTATAAATTGAGATTAGTTTGGGTTTGAACCTTACAAGGGGTTAGGGATATGTGATTGGGGCCAAACTTGATATTTAGAGCAGTCCCACATAGATTTTTCCATCCCCTCTAGCTCTATTCCCAAATGGGACCCATAAGTGGGCCCCATTAAAAATCTTAGGGTAAGTGTATGAGAACACTTTTTATAGGATTAAAGCCATATATATATATAAAATTCAGTGGAAATTTGTATCCAAAGTCATATGTATCACTTTGAGAAAGAACTTTCATAACTTTTGAAATGTTTAACTGAGTTCTTACTTAACATAGAACAATTTAATGATATCTATCATTTCAAAAGAAGTGAAATTAAACAAATGGATTTTCATCAATAAAATACTTAGAGCATGTTTGTGCGCCATCCACGGAAGAGGAAAATAACTTTTCCTCTTGCGCGGCAACACAAATCTCGTGTGAGAGATCGAAATTGTAAATCCTCTCTTCACGCGGAATTACAGCTTATGTAGGCAGAAATCTCAATCTTTTTTTTTTTTTTGCACCAAACAAGGTTACAAAGTTGTGACATAAAATGTAGGCCGTCCTCACCCTTGTTTCCGCGACAACTGGAGTACACAAACACGTCCTTAAGGATTTTGGCTTTCACTTATAGATTTCATCTAAATGGTTAGTAAATGCATCTCATTAGTTTCTTATTCCATCTCGTTGAATGAATCTCCTTTCAAAAATATTAAAGGGGACCTTACACGTGCGGTTCCTATATCTCCTCTCCTGTTTATTTTAGTGATGAAATCTTATCTTAAATGCTTATGAAGGTTGAGAATGGCAAGTTTATTTGTAGGATCAAGGTGAAAAGGAAAACACCCATATAGATTATAGGGCAGCTCGTTTACTTTAATAAATTAGCAGTGTCATTTAACAAGGGGGTTTGTAAGAACAAATGCGATACTCTACTCAAACTCCTAGGAGTAAAATTATTGATGAATAATGATAAAGACCTAGGGGATCCTCTAGTTTTAAATAAAGCTTCATAGCTTTGAGCCGTTATAATGAATAAAGTAAAAATTGTGTTGGATTTTCCCCGTCTTAGGTAAGGAGGAATAGCTTATCAAGTCAGTAGCATCAACTATACTTATCTATAACATATCAGTCTTAAAACTTCCTAGTAAAGTGATGGATCAAAATTTATAAAATGTTACAGAGATTTTGGTGGGGACACTAGGACGGAAGAAACAATTCACAATTTATTAGATAGACAACTGAAGTTGTGTAAATCTACCTTTTACGTTATTTGGATATTATGTGTGCGGTTATGTATGTAACCACTAAAAAATATTTCTTGTTCATCAGAATTAGGTAACCCTTGGGCCAGAGGCCAACGGTCCAAGGCTAGGTTGGCGAGGAATACCTTAGGTCATAAAACAAAAATGTTGTCTAAACCCATTAGTAATAACCTAGTGCTCTTGATTAAAATATGAACCTAGTGCTCCTTACTAGAATTTGTTGAAGATACCTTTAATATATATATATATAGATATATATTTGGAAAGATGATAATTTATTAAAAAACATTTGAGAAAGAGATAGCATGCTTAATAATATGCATCAATGCCTCGACAAAATCTCATCCTTCTAAATAAGCTGATTCACTATTAATGCTTCTACTAATCACCATAAAATACATTTTAGTCAAGGCTTCTTCCTTTTATATCATCTTCTATAACAAGACATAAACTTTCCATGTGAAAGATTTTTTCTTTTTTTGGTACCCTAGCCTTAGGGGCTTGGGACCCCTCGCTCTCTAATGAAGTTAGGGAATCCTCCTAGCTCTCTAATGAAGTTAGGAAATCCTCTGGTGAGGGAAGAAGGCCTCGAGTGAGGCAACACATCCTAAAGTGAAGAAAGGTACCTGGCTAAGTTTGAACCCTGGTCAGATAGATAAGAACCGACACCTCTTGCTACTAGGGTGAGAGATCATTCTTCATGCAAAAGAATATTGAGTTGTCATTATTGAATCTATAATAATCTTGGAGTGACTAAAGAAACAACATTCTTCTCTCCACCCATTTTGTAGCTATGTCAATTCTAAAGCTTCTTTGATAGCCAAAATCTCCAGCATTAGAGCAGAATCCCCCTTCATTCATTTTGAGAGCCTTGCCAATATGCCACTATCTTTTGTTATAAGCAATGCATCCAACTCTTAGTTTGTTAGACTCTTTATTCATAGTTCCATCAGAAAAGATGCGGAAGTCTATATCTAAATCTTGACAATTATTGGAAGTATTCACTCGACCATCATCACAATTTTGATCTTCATGCATTTTCTCTAATGAGCATATTCATTCTCCACGTGTAAGGATAATTCTCTAAATCACATTCTCTCAATTTAGAACTTGGTTGCAAAAGACTTTTTCATTTCTTACTCTCCATATCCAACAAAGCACGAAGCTAAAATAGATAATATGATTTCGATCAATGATCCCTTCATCCTGTTTCTCTAAACAATATTTCCACCAAGATATAAATGAGATATGATTGTTATTATCCATGATAAAGGATAGTGAGGTACAATACCAAATAGCATGAGAATAGTGACATTTAAAATAAAACCAGGTGTCCAATAGTCAGCTTTGCTCACCACACAAGACATATATTATCGACACCAACTTTTTTCTTCAATTAGTTTTCCATTACAAATAGTTTGCTGTGTAGAGCCCTCCATAAGAGATTTCTAACATTGGGCATGAAGGGAGTGTTTGATAAGTACTTCTTCCATATCTTGATAGAAACAATGACTAAAGATGAAGACACTAAAGAAGAATCCTAGATTTGGAATGGTATGTCAATTTGACAAAAAAATGTACCTCTGCATGTATAATGCCATATCCATTTGTCATGACATGGTTCTTCTCTAACTTAAACATTCTTAATTGCAAACATCTCCATTGGGCTAAATAGTTCATTAAGAGGTGTATCAATCCATTCCTTTCCTTGTCTAAAATCTGCAACCGAATCTAATGTAGTCTTTTGAGGCTTGAGGATTCGATTTTGTCTAAAGGAAAAGAAGGAAGTCATTTGTCTTCCTATAGTTTATTTATGCCCCGATCACCAACCTATCTCTTAAGTCCCTTAACTAGAACACTGATCACTTCCTGCTAAAATACTTTACCATCCCCACGAGGCCCTCAAGCCAATCTTTGATGTGAGAGAATTTTGTTTCGAAGTGAAGGCCTTTAATCACTTTAACCCATAAGGATTGGTCGTAAGTCACCAACCTAACTAGGCGAATAGAGCAAGATTAAACTTGTATAAGTCTCCAAGGCTAGAATAAACTTGTATAAATCACTAAAACCATAACCTTCACAAAACCTTCCATTACAAAGCTTAACGGAACTCAACCAATGAATCTTGTTCTTCCCATTTTTGTGCCCCCACCAAAAGTTTTAGGTAATGCTATTGATGGCATCAAGAGTTTTCTTTGGGATCTTGGGCAGCTAACTTAGTGGGTTGATATAGCTTGAAGAATTAACTAGATAAAGATGCTCCTGCCTTCTTGATTAAGTAGTATTCCTTTCCAACTAGATGCTTTTGAGAAGATTTCTTCTTTTAGTACATCAAAATTTATATTTCTCTTTCTTTGAAAGGTGATTCCCACACCCAGGTATTTATCTTTATCGGAATTGATCTCAGAATTTAGAAACTTCGAGATAACTGCTTTCATCCTTGAATCAATATTATTTCTAAAAAATAGGGATGATTTTTTCCTATTTAGTTTCTATCCCGATTCCAAATAATATTATTTTTTTTTATCAATGCATTATGCATAGCTACTTCTTCAATAGTAGCTCTTGCCAAACATGAATGAGTCATATGGTAAAAATAAATATGATAGTGGGCGACAATGACAATTTATTCTAGAATTTTGTGAAAACACCCCCCTAAGGTTTATAGGATTGGTAAATATGCCCCTGTGATTTTAGTGTTTGTAAATAGGCCTCTACTTTTTCATTTTAATATCTGCCAAGTCCCTAGAACAAATATTCCTTACAAAAGTGAGCAACTATCAGGAGGTTTGTGTTTAACTTTTACAAAAACGATAGCTTTACCCTTACACCCATTAAACAAAAAATAAGTATATTATTATTTATAAAAATATTATTATTTTATCCCTAGTCCTAATGCCCTCACTTTCAATAACTCTCTCATGCATATAAAATATAATCATATATTTTAAAACTTTCATCAATCAAATGGTGGGCCATGTATGGATAGGATAAATTAGAATTCATTAAAAGTACCTATATTGATTGTCATCATGATGGATTTAGATTTAATGAAATGAGTCATAGATTAAGAGGATTGGATTTATGTAGTATATGTTCTCCTACTAATTGTACTTCTTAATCTTACAAGAAAAAAAATACTTTGCTTTTAAAATTATGCATATATGGATAAAAGAGCTAAGCAAAAGTGTCACTTCACTTTAGGAAATTATGGTGGTTGAAAGTCTACTAATTTTAGGGATATAAAAGGTATTAAAATGAAAAGGCAGGCGCCTATTTACAAATACTAGAACCAGATGGGCTTATTTTCAAGTCCTATAAACCTTAGAGGGATATATACGAAAAACTCTTCAGTCTAAATACCATTTAAGCTGTGAGCATTTCGAGTGGCAAAAATAATTGAAGATAAACTTTAAATATAGAGAATAAACACATATGCTGATAATGCGGCCCCTTGTCTCAAGCCCCTATATGGCTTGATATATCCTTCTGTCTATCCATTATCTTTTATTAAATTAATGACTGTAGATATATACTCTATGATCCGATCGGTCCATCCATTTCTCAAGGAATGCAAGAGCCAACAATATTAATTAACAAAAGCCATTCAATTTGATCATATATGCTTTGATATATATATATATATCCGATTCCATTGCCATATAAGTACCTTTTTCTTTCTTTTTATTTTTTAGTAAATGCATGATCTCATGAGCTATAAGGATGTTATCAATTATCAGTGTATTTAAAACGAAGGCACTTTGACAGTCAACTATAATGGTACCTAATATGGTCCTGATTTAGCTGGTAATGACTTGCAATCACTTTATAGTAAAACTAGCAATGAGGGCCCGTGCCTAGCTTAGGCCTCTAGAAAAAAATTAAATAGTTTATTAAAAAATTTATTAAAAAAATAAAATGTTAGATATTTTTAAAAGTTAGCCTTCTAAAGAGATAAAATAGAAATTAGAAAATGTTTGAAAATGTGAGAAACCCATTAAATGATTCTTGTGGTTTAAATAAAATAAAAAAAAAATTAAACTATTAAATTTTATAAACATTTGAACTTTTATTATTTTTATAAACTTTGTAATAAACTATTTAAATTTTTAGCATTATAATTTGATGGTGGGCCTAAATCTTATATGAAATGGAGCCATCTATTTTGATTGGTGCCAAATATTTATAAATAGGCCCCACAAGAATAATTAACATATTATCATTTAAGCACCAAATACAATTTAGCCAACATTGTTGAATTGGACGATACTCAATGGATCATATGGGAATAGAGGAGTGATTTAAGGGAATAAGAGATTTTAGGAAAGTCATTGAAGAGGAAGAGATTTTAGGGAGGAACCATGTGATTTTTTATTTTAAAATAAATTTTGTGCAAAGTGATGTGGTAAGCCAAGAAAAACAGTGGACGAGGAAGAGATTGACGGGAAAATTTTAAAATGAGAGTGATTTAGGGGTGCCATGGATGAGGGAGAAATTATAGGGAATAATTTAAAATGGAGTGAGTTTATGGGTAATGGTGGTGAGGGAAACATTTTAGGGGAGTTACTGATTGCTTATGCTAAGCGAGGGCGGAAAAAAATTAAAAATATATTAAAATCTATGGTTTTTTAAATTTAAAATATTTTTGGAAAAAAATAAATATAAAATTATTGAATGTAGTATGTATTGCTCTTAAAAGTTTTTTTTTATCAAAACTTATTCAAACAAAAAAAAAAAATTACAAAAGCATATAAACTACAAATCAAAATTTATTCATTTGGTAAAGCTCTTTGAAGATGGAATAGGGTAGAAAATCAAAATTGATAAACAATTCTAGTGGGAAGAGATGCATCAAACACGATAAGAGAATGATGATGATAATTGAATAAAAGTTATATACATCATCATAATACTGATGATAATTGAATAAGAATTATCTTTTCACTGTTAAATATTTATGAAATGTGGATGATTTCTCAAACAGACCATATAAATCTCATAGCAATAAAGGTCATCTTGAACTATAAATATATGAATGATCATCTAACAATGGGCCCCACATAAGTGGGATTCTCTTCTCATTACCGAGTGTATCTATGTGTGCACTATGAAACATGGACTACTCCACTCTAATAGTTAAAAAAAAAAATACAAAACATGGATGGCTTCTTAATCAGATATTTTGATTTGGCAAATGGAAAAAAGGAGAAAAAAAAGGAGAATAATAACGAAAAACTAAAAAAGGCAATGGAAGGGAACTGGCGTTCTTGTTTTACCTTGACCTGAGAACTATAGCTTCTGACTCAATACCTACACATTTCCTCTCCTCCTCAAGCCTTTTCCTCATCATTCCATTAGCCAATTCATCCATTGCGTTGCTGCCAAGTACACTCTATGTACTCAATGCACTTATTGCCATATATTGATGATGTAGGAGCATCTCATTTAGAATAGTATTTCTTATGGCACCTTGATTGTCTTCCCACAAATGGAAGGGGAATCTTTTAATTTAAAATGGGCTCTAATTAAATCGGTGCAAAAAATGTGGATGGGGAAGAGATTTTAGGAAATAGTTTAAAATGGGAGTGAGTTTAGGCGTGATGAAAAATTGGTGTAGAAAAGGTGGATGAGTGAGAGATTTTAGGCATAGCGGTAGAGGGGGAGAGATTTTAGGGGAATTAGTGATTTCTTGGCACCACATGTAATTTTCTGTAGATGATAACGTGGCGCTGTAAAAAAAAAATAGTGCTGATATGGCACCCTCCAAAAGCCTCCATTCTTGTAACTTTAATATATATATAATTGGAAAATTCAATCTACTTGAATTGTTTGATACACTCAGGGTGGGGGGGGGGGGGGGGGGGGGGGGAGAATTTTAGGAATGGGGACCACATTTGAGTGATTCAATTTTTTAAACATTTGACCACATTCGAAGAAGGAGATAATAGCATCCACTACCTCATTACCAACAATATCCCAGCAATGTTCAAAAAAATTTGTAAGATTCTGTCTGCGTAATTAGGGTTATTTTGCCAAGTTACTCATATTTTACTTTAATTACTACTAATCTAGTTTGATTTGTGGGGTTTTTGTGCTAATCGAGTTGGTTAGGTGGAGGGTTTACCCTAATGCACTTAAGGAAATTAGATGGACCCCACACGTATTGTTATCATGCACCATCTCATCATTATGATATATCATCTCATCAATCCACATAGGGACCCCACGAAGCCTAAGTTGTTCTTCAAAAGAACCCATTTAGACCCATCTTGTAAATTAACTAGACACAAGGACCTATATGCAATTTCTAAAGGAACCCTAGGTATAAAAGATCCTTATCCCCATGAGAGAGTTCTTTTGTGCATCCTAGACAAATCCCAATACTTACCTCTTTTTCCTTACCTCCATCATTTCCGAGCCTTGAGAAAAGCCTCTAACCACCATTTGAGACCATTTCCATCATCTCCACTAATCCTTCCCCATCTTGGTGTTTGGTTGGAGGTAAAAGACTAGTAGAGCTACAAGAAAAAGAAAACCCCACCATTAGTGACCTCCATCTCCATTAGAAAGCTCACCATATATATCTTCTCCACCTCCTCTCACCCCTTTTTGTGTTTGTTTGGAAAAAAAAATGCTTTATTTGGGTGTTTGGGTAGAGAAGAAGTTTACTAGCACACATTCCAAGGTATAGACTCAATTTTCCTTGAAGTTTGTTTCAATAATTATCTAAAGAAAGCTCTTTTCATCTCAAGCATCTCATTATGCTCTTCTTTTCTCATCCATCCATGATTAAGAATTGGATTTGAGTAGAAATTTAGGAATTTCATCTCTTGGAACTTGGTTTTGGGCTAAGTACTCCACTAAGGCAAGTATAAATGAGTCTTAGAGTACATGCATAATTAGATCTAGAATTTACAAGTTATTTCTATGCTCATTAATGCTTTATGTTATATGGGATCGCTTAAAAATGGATTTTAATGAATGCTGGATATGGGAAAAATTCAATGATTTTAAGTAACGGTTAAATGAATGCCATTTGGTGAAATAGGGTAATTTATGGCAATTTATTGCAGGTGAATGTAAGGGTGAAATAAGGAAAATGAGCAAAAATTAGAAACTCCCAACTACAGTAAATGAGCACATGCTCGAGCGTATGCTTAATCACGCTCGAGCGCGCCCTGAGAAAACCTAGGGAATGTTTCGACTTTTGCAAAAGTAGGTGCTTAGGCTTGAGCGCACCTCAACGCGCTCCAACACATGCTCCTCTACTAAGCATGTTCGAGTGCATGCACAACCCCGCTCAAGCGTACTTGGCTGACAAGCCTATTTTAACTCCTTTTAATGCAATGAAATTCTTACTGATTAGACCATAGTTACCAAATGCATGTAAGTTATAACTGAGCTTACCATGAGGTCAAGTTATGCCTTAGACTCTAAAGTTACCTTATGACTTTCTAGAGTCTTACCTGTAACACTCCGATCCCCTTTAGGCCGGTTTAGTGGATTATTAGTGTGTTTTTGTGTTATTTATTTCTTTTGGGCTTGGGTTCGGATCGTGGATAGGTAGTTGAGTAGCCTTTGACTTGGGATGAGATAGGTACTAAACCCTTTTTCGTAATTTTGTAATTGCTTTGAATGCATCATATTTGCATCATCTTGGTGTCAGCACGTGTATTTTGTTGAGCTCGTTATTTTCCGTAACTGTCTCAGACCCATTCAGAGTCAATTGGAGGAGTTGGACCCTCATGTGACTTGAATCGTAAATAGCTTAGACCATCGGACTTTGTTTTAAACTCCAAAACTATATATATGAGTCATCAGTCCAGATGTCTTCGTTCCTACTCATTTCCTTCAACGTGCATGCAAACCCAGGGAGAGCTCCGTCTTTAGTCTCTCCTCTTCACTTCTCTTCCTCTCTGGGTTGGTGTTGGGTTTTCCACCCATTTTGATTGGGTTCTCTCTCTCCCTCTTCTCTGTCTATGCTTTGAGGTAAGTGGGTTCTTCAATTCTTCTTCTCCAATTTGGATTTTCCATCTCTCTTGCTGTGTTCTCATACTTGTTTTCTATGTTTTGAGTCATTTATCATGCCTTACTTCTATCCACGATTTGCTTAGCATACTAATATGAAACTCTGTATTTAATCTTCTGTCATTATTCACTTTGATACTATGAATGTTTCGTCCATGTTACTTATAATTGCTGGATCGTTGTATTCATTGAGTTGTCTGTGGTGTTGCAGGCCCAGATCCCTTGTCTGGCTCCCCGGCGGTCGAAGAGACTGCAGGGCAGGACCTAGAGACACCCTCCGATATGGCAGAGTGAGCTTGATCACTTCTGCCGAGTGCGTACCTGCATATCATCAGTGTTTTGGTTCATTGGAGATTTTGTATCTTGTACTTCGGACTTTGTTACTCTGTATTATTTTGTACATCATGTTTTTGGTGTGTACTCAGCCTTGTATTTGGTTTATATCTGTGTGTTATCTATGTCTTTTTCCCATTTCGCATTTTGGTTTTCCGCTCGTTCTCTTTTGTTGTGCTTGCTATGATATCTACAGCTTCCGTGCTCGCTTGTTTCGCACGTGTTAGATCCCTTATGTACGTGTGTTTGGATTGGGTTTGGATGCACGTACACGGGAGTACGTGTGTCACTGGTTTGGCTTTTCTCTAACCCCCGATTTCTGGGCTCGGGTTGTGACATTACCTAAGGACACTTTCTTCATTAACACTTAACCAATGGAAGAAATTCACACAACAAAGGAAGCTTAGAGTTGTTGCCCCTCCTTGTTAGATGTACCAAGTAATTCTAAAAGCCATGTTATTTGAGAAAGGGCATAAGGTTCCAATGTCTGTCTCATATACAATGCAATGCTAAGAAATTGTAGTATTTGACATTGGCGAGCTTATGGTCATCCAAGTTGGAAGGCTTAGGACACGAGATTTTTAGTATAGAATTAGCTGGTAATTCATCATTGAACTATAATAAATGGACACTCATGCATCTTGTTCATTTACTTTCGTTATCTTATTTTGTTCTTATTAGATGCATTGATTATTGTTATTGTCATTATTACTCACCTGTGTTTTCTAACATGATATCAAGTATAAATGTAACGCAAATCATGCAAGTAAGTCAAGTAAGCAAGTGTAAGTACAAGTATGTAAGTAATTCTAACATTCTTGATTCATTGAATCGGCACCTCTAGTTACAGCTCTTATGAGGCTTTTTGAGCGAAGTATGAGTTGATTATATGATGCACGTTTACTCCTACTACAGTAGTACACATATTTGGAGTAAGTTAACACTCCTTTAGAAATTGGGATCGCTGCCCAATTCCTTTTCATGCCACGATATTATACATGCTCTTTGGAGAAATGAGCGATGTAATTTGTTAAATAGTAAGTCTTATATTATCTTGATTCCTATTTATATTTCTTACATGATATCATGCCTAGAATACATTTCTAACATCTTTTATGATCATATCTTAAATTATGCTTGTAACTGTGTACTAAGATCTAACCTTCGTTTAGATGTGCCAAACGCGGTGTTTGAGGTACCACTCTTAGTGTTGCAGGATGCTTCCCAAACTCAGACTACGGCATCGCGTAAGGAGCAGAGATTACCACTATGGTACCTCTAGTAGATCTTGAGTGAGTACCATAGGTTGCCTTTTTATGGGAATCATCGTGAGTGCGTCTTGGTTAAAACAGTTAGAATTTGGGCCTGAATGGTCCTTTTCATTATCTCACTTTGGTTTTATGATTTTTATACATTGATATGATTGTTTATGGCATGTACTCGGTCGTAAGTCCGCTATTTACTTTTGCAGTTGAGCCCTTGTGGTATACTTTTTAGTATGCATGGTGGACATCTAGTATGCATGGGTATGAACTAAATCTTTTGGTTTATGTAGAATTTATATATAGAATGCTAATTAGATAATTGTTAGTGTTCTCCACTATTACTGGATCACAAAAGTGCATGATATGTACATGGCTTCCGCATATTTTTAAATTGATGAATGATTACCATTCATAAGGATCTTCCGCACATGTGAATTTTCCTTATAGTGATCTATGTTTGCCTTGATGCAATATGAATTATTATGGAATACGTGTACTATGTCACGGGCCTAGAGTTTTTACCCTAATCTCAGGCTCAGGGTGTGACAAAATTCCTAACATTTTATCAGACCGAGGAGCTAAATATTATTACAGGAATGATAACTTGATCGGTTTGAATGTCATTAAAGTTTAATAGTATCCCAATAAACCATTATGGGAGGCGAGTTTTAAAAACAAAAGTTCTAATTTTAGGAGGCTATTATGGAGGCCTTTTAAGTTTATCAAGGTGGACAACATATGGATTGTCGGCTTTGGCGAAAGTAATTTTGCATAGGAATTGGAATTCTGTTCCATCTTATGATGGTCTTTTCTTAGGAACCCTTTCTTAGATACTTTAAGCCCCACTGTTGTTGTAATAGATCTTTGGGATTCTAACAAGAATTGGGATGAATCCAATATGATGAGTTATTTTAATTAATGATCTAAGGACGTAGAAGATATTCTTAAGATTTATATTCCTAGATATTCTAGAGTGAATAAAAGAACATGGCCCTTTACCAAGAGTGGCCATGTGAACCCCAAATATGCATGCAAAACAATAGTCAAGGACATATTTAACACAAATAATTGTGTTATAAACTGAAAATCTTTTTAGAATCTCCTTCTCCCCCAAAAGATCATTTTTTCTGTTGGAGATGTTTAAAAGAGGCCATCCCAGTAATATCCTTTCTCAACACAAAAATTGGTGGTTTTAATCCTTTCTGCTCAATCTGTTATAACGAGTCTATTGATCATGCTCTATTCCATAGAAATGTGTTTCTGAATTGGTGATTCAAATGCTTTGAACTTGTTCACTTGACTCTTTTTCTTAATAATCTTCATTCTTAAGCTTGGGTCTTGGCTGGTGGGCCATTTGAACAGGTGGAAATGATTTTTCATTTAAGGGAACTTTTGTGCGTCCGAAAGAATTATTTTATATACTGAGAATATGTAGTGTCCCAAAAGTCTTACGAGAGGCAACCTCATTTTGCCAAAAGCCCTGACCCCTAGTTTTAGGGCAAAGATTAGAAGAGATCAAGTGTTGATTATTGTTATATCATGATGCTTAATGGATCCCTGATTGGTACAGGCACAATTAGGAGAGCCGCGATATATTTGGGCATAAAGGCTGAAGCGAGAGCGATTGCTCGTGTTAGCAAAATCTAAAGCTAGAAGATTCTCCAAAGTTTTGTCTTCTCATTTGCGCAGGGAGTGATTGAAGGTCTTAATGGAGGCAAGAAATGGTTAATCATCACAATTATTCTGGATGTGTTTGAATCAAAACAGATCAAAGCCATAAATTTTTTAATTTGCCACTTATGAATGTGCCCATTGGAGATTTAAATGATTCGAATTTTTTACATGATTGAACTCACAATGGATGGGATACTAAAATACATCATCTTGGATTAAACTATTATATCGGTTGGAAAATTTTCACCTACCAAAATCGTATACTGTGCATATGCAGTCCAGTTCATGGAATCCACTTGAATGCATCCTAGCATTGGGGTGAGGCTGGATGGGAAAGTCTCTCTAAGGAGAAGAGTCATGCAAAAACTCAGTTCCATTAGATTATCCTCTTCATTGATCTAACATACTTAAAATCTAATGATTTCTTACCATAGATTTTGAATTACAGTATGAAAGGAGCTGCACTAATAAAAGGCGGGGCTCCATTGGGCTGGCCTGCATTCATCTGATTTTGGCTCTTTCTATAGTGGGGCCCGCAAATTTGAATTTTATGTAATGACTCAGTGTGGATGTAATCTAATACATGCCCAATTTCTATTTCTTGCGTTTAAAATCGAACGGTAATAATCATGACCTCAAACGGAAAGAAATATTCTCTGAGGACGGATTTTGGGACATTACAATCATGACATCGAAGGGTAAAATATTCCATCAGGAAGGATTTTGGGGACTAACTGTCAACGGTGGACCCCACCGAATCAACGGATTGTATCACTCATTAGGCAGTAGGTTCAATGCATGTAGTTGGATGTCTAATGCCCATGCACAAGACCTATAATTTTAAAAGCTATGGGGACAAGACAACCCCTTTTTGCAGCTTCATGGGATACCCAATCTTCAGCCACAAGTAAATCATCTCTTTTTCTCTCTCTTTCTGCACATACAAGAGTGGGATGTATGTATGGGCAAGGGGGGTTGGGTAATTGGCACTCTCTCCACTTGATAGTGGGATGTATAAAGGGATACCCCACTAGGAATTAGGAATAGCAGGCCCATCCAAAGCCCATCTAGTGGGCCCACCACGTGTCACTATCAAGAGAGAGACTTTATGCCCCATAACATGCAACAAGGTGCACCTTTTATTTATGCCCTGCTCTATGTTAATGCACATAATTAGGGTTTGACGAGGCAGGGGAAAAGCAAGGCGTCCTGAAATCATAACCTTACGCGACAAACGGATCTTCTCTTGCATTTACATCACTAGAAGTGCCCACTAAATGGCACTGGCACATCTTTGTCAACGAATGGAAATCAACACCTTTTTCTCTTGGCAGTTAAAAGGACATTGCATCGACCCTTGGGGTTTTCTCTCTCATCTTGCGAATTAATTTCAAATCTTAATCTGAAGTCTCAACCATATTAACCTATTTGGGACTTTTAGCAATACGGTTTTCACTGATGTTTTGGTGGGAAGTTTTTCTAAAAAGCATGCGCTCCTGTGGTAGCGAACCTCCGGACCATCACTAAAGGCAAGACACCCTTTAATTTCGTTGGGTCTGCTCTGACGAATGGGCCGATGCACAATGCACAAGTGTGCAAGAGAAAATCATCCTACGGTGATCATTTTAAATTAGGGAAAGAAAATCTTCACTCATTCTAAATGGTTTTTATGGTGTTTTAGAGTAGTGATTATGATAGAATGGGAAATGATTTTTTTTTTCTTCTCTAGTAAATTATGACACATACTACCTATGAGCCTCACAATCAGCTGTATTATCTAGGGATTAATCTTCTGTTGGCTTTTTTTTTTTTTCTGAGAGGAAGTGCCTCACTATTGAGGTACTAGTGAATTGATATATATATAGATATATATTAATGATTTAAGGTATTCCTCACCAATTTAACCTTTAGACCTTTGGCCTCTGTTATGGTTGGTTTTTTTTTCCTTAATGACCTAGGATACCAGTGAATTGATAATGGGAAATGGGTTTCAAAATTCAACTCGAGTTGCTCATGTGTGTGGGTGAAATCAAGTTTTAAATAAGACTAACTCGGATGCAACCTACAACATTTTAGACATGACTAGAATAGTAAATCTTCTACAAAGTAGCAGCTCAGGTTGTGTTACGTTCACTTGGATGAGGTTGGGTAATGGCGTTTTTGTGTTTAGTTTGCTTTTTCATATGCATATAATTATATATATATGTATATGCATACAGATATATATATATATATTATATACACACACAACTATAGTTTAATAGCTTTTTGAGTTGTATTTTTTTTATGAAATTCAGTCTAATCACTAGTTTTATTAAGAGGAGTGTCAGATTAAAATAAGTGCCAATTCATAGAAAATTACCTTTACTGAGCATGAGAGGGTTGGACTCATAATAGGCATTATCAAATAGTGCCAAAATTGTTGCCCTCCGAAGAACCCTGATGGTTACCCCCCCTCCTCTCTCTCTCTCTCTCTCTCTCTCTAAAAAGTTAATTCTGGCAGGAGCTTTAACACGCACGCACACATTCATGTACATGCTTTGCAAGCAATAGTGTAGACACTAGTATCCTACGGGATGCATGGTACTTCACATGTATATATGTACTCACTCCCCTATTTTCGATTAGGGATTAATTCCTGGTTGAGCAGTTTACTTTCAATCTATTGGCCACTAGACCAGGATAATTAAGTTTGTATCTAAGTCAGGTGAGTTCGGATTTCATCCAGGCAAGTTCTAAATCCAATTCGACCTAACATGAATTCCATGCGGTTTCAAATTGTAGGACTTGGTTGAGTCGGGTTATATGGGCTTGGGTTTGTCTAGGCACAAGTTCCAATTGCACCCCTCACCATTATCACCATTAAACCGTAGACCCATGGCCAAAGCAGCAACACCATTTCAGAGTTCAAACCAGGCCCCTGATTCTAGAAGAAGGGCATTTCACTTTTACCTGAGTTCGGTGGTTGGACGAGATTATCAATTGAAACCCACTTTCACTTTTTGGTAACCGAATATTACTGTGCCATATTCTTTTTGCTTAAACCCTACTTCTAACAATGATGAGGCTGTGAAATATCGCTCGAGTGTGTACTTTCTCTTAAAATTTTATTCTTTTAAACACCAAAACCTTAACATAAAGAGGAAGAAGTCTGAAACCAACACAGTTTTCCTGGTCTTCTCATGGACCAACGGCCCTGTTTGGATCCTCACAACTAGGTTGCCCGGCACTCAGTTTACTTTAAAATGTAATTATTCATAACCTTATTGCATGTGAGAGGTAATGGTCAAAAAAGCAAAACAAGGGTAACTTACAAATAGACTCGGACTATTTAAACGCGAGAACTCTGGCTTAAGAATGAAATTACCTGCACTAGGCTCACAAAGGTCATCTCATCAATGATGTAAATATCATTATCTTGGTGATCTCAGCCGGAGGTAATATCAGAACCAGGGGTAGCTCGACCATTGGGTCAGAAAAGCCTTTGCTTTAGGCCCCTAAAAAATAAGACTTCCAAAAAAGCAAATTCCATCTTTTTTTTTCAATCCAAAAAAATCAGGCATCCAAAAAGTAATTGTAGCAACTTAAGGCTTTATAAAAGTAATTAAAGCAACTATCACATTTTTACATTTCAACAAAAATAAGTGTTATCTTTTCATATTTCAAAAAAAGAATTAAAGACCATTTTCACACTGAGAAAATGTTGCTCTTAAAAAAAACCATAAAATCACAACAAGAAAGAAATCATTTTATGTTTTGAAAATCCTTCAATTTGCACATTTTTCCCTCTATATCTATGCTGCTTGAAATCCATAGAAGACAACTTCAAATATAATCTTTTTTTTATATTGAAGAAGCTGCATCCAATTCAAAAGTAACCCACATCTATAATCTTTGTGGCCAATACTGATAAATCACTAAGTTAGCTTTTATGGTTCTATGCTTTTGAAAAAGAAATTAATTATAAGCTCATATTATATGCTTATATAGTTAGTTTTTGTTATATTTGTAAATATTATTAGTTATAATTTATAAATATTAAATATGTCTACTAGAAAAAATATTGACAATAACTGTAACTGTTGTTTTTATAGAAAGAAGTTTTTCAAAATTAAAATTGATAAAATTCTAATTTAGATCAACAATGTTATAAAAAAAGATTAAGTAGATTAGTCATACTATTAATTGAAAAAGATACGTTAGCAAAATTTGAATTTAAAAACTTAAATAGTAATATTGCATTACAAAAAATGAAAAAAAAATAAATTTTAAATAAAATATTATAATAATATTAAAAATAAAAAATACCCCATTTAGGATTGTCGCTTTAGGCCTCAAATTTTCTTAAGCCGACCTTGATTAGAATAATTGCAAATTTTGTGTTTTTAATAAGATACTATTAAGAAAGTATCATTATAATAAAAATAAATTTCAAGTTTAACAATAAAAATTGTAGCAAAATAATAGAGGATTTAAAATGAAAGAACCCTTAGATGTGACTGATACTAAAAAGAATTATATAGTTCTAACCACATTAGATAGGTCTTCTAGGTCCTTTTTAATGTAAAATTTTTTTTTCTGGAGCGATTCTGTTGTGACTGCGCGTGAATAATGCAGCCTTTTTCTATTTTTCTCTTTTTATCTTCCTCTTATTCCTTCTCTTTCTCCATCCCTTTCATGATTCCAAGTCATCTTAAGTTGGCTTCCTCCGTCTTTTCTCTAATGTCAATAGGTAACTATGAGCATTCACAAGGTTTTAAAGCAGGACTACATGCAGAAAGATAAGCTCTAGTGAAAATAAAGAGGCAAAAACCCCACAAGATAGTCTTACAAAATAAAGACACTTTATAACTATGATTTCATTACTTTGTTCATCCATACATATAAAGGCAATAGCCTCACAAGATAGTAGCATTGTTTGGACTTAGCAGCTGAATGTCCAGTTTATTCTCTTTGTTTTCTATGGAGATGGGTTTTGCAAATGGCCCTCTAGTCCAACTGATAGATTAGGGAAAGAAGAAGAAGATTCGAGTGACATAGATTTTTTTCTTTTTAATAATCAAGTTTCTCCGGTTGATAGATTAGAGGAAAAGAAGAAAATCCAAAGTCTTGGAAGCCCAACAAGAAAGCGCGCCCACCAATATCCCGTTTTTTATTGGTAACGAGCAACGCTAGTATCGTTCGAGTAACACTAGCACCGCTCATCTAGAAAATTTTCAAAAACAATAATTCTTCTTCTGTTCTTCCTTCTTCATCTTTCTCATTCGCCTCTCCACCATTGTAGTTTTAGACGACATTACCCTCTTCGCCTATGTGCATTCCATCTTCTATAATATCACAAACCACAACACTTTCATGCATAACAGCATGATCCAAAGAGAGAACCCAATTCCTGCCATCTTCTGTTATGTTGACATGTTAGAATTGGGACTTTTTGCCAATAACTACACATTTTCCCCCTTTAATCAAAGCTTATACATTCCTCCTCCCTTGTTCGTTGCAGCTTGGCCATTTTGTTTATGCCCATGTTGTCAAATTTGAATTTTTTGATGAAGTTTTTCTGCGAAGTGTGCTCATTGAGTTCTACTCTTCAAATCTTGATATGGGTACTGCCCGGAAAATTTTTGATGGCTTTTGGAAGAAGGATGTGGTTTTGTGGACAACAATGGTAGATGGGTATGCGAAGAGTGGTGATATAGAGAGCACATGTTTAAAATGAAACTAGTGTCGCTTCCCTATTATTTTATAATAAAAAATAGACTTTGCACTAAAAACAACCCAAAGGATTTTTCATTTATGGTAGACACTATAGGGTCCTTTTCAGTGTAAGTCCCAACTAAGGGATTTTTTTATGTAAAATCCTCAAAATAATATATAGATTATTTGAATTCTTAGAAAAAACACCTTGATTGGTGCAATTTAATTTCACCTCATTAGCTACTTTGAAGAGACCTAAAGTGCGCTTCTACCCAACATTCCTCCCAATGAATCTTTCTTTTTCAACCTTTATTGACATACATTCCTTCACTCTCCTAATTCAAATTGAATGATGGTGACAATAGTTATGTCATTTATGCTTGAAAAAAGAGAGCATTTAACGTCCCACCTTTGGGGCTTATTTGAATGTATGCCAATGGTTGAAACATGAGGCACATCTGATAATCCTAACCCTTAGTTTAGGGGACTTAAAGTTGGACATTTTCCATTGATGGATGTTTTTCTGCATAATCAGTCCACCGGCAAAGATGGGCCTTGGTGCAATTTGGATGGGCGCTGATTGAGGAGGAGGTAAATAAGTTGACCAAGATGAGGTCCACGGCCAAACCGTTGAAAGGGTCAATTATAACCCTCGTTGTTCTAGAAAGTTTGGCAGCAAATACATGGAGCCCTCTAATCATATTATATAATTTAGCTTGATGGTTCCCAAAAATAGCAATGATACAAAATGAAAAAAAGGGGATGATTGCAATCTGGTCAGTGTTTCTTTAATTATGATCTACTTATATTGCAGTTAATTGAACAACAGCAGCATACCTTCAATGACTAGACTCTTTTTGTTTGGTTAATTAATCAAACTTTCTTTTAGACATGGTAGGACAATTGAGTTTCACATATCCTGTAAGCTTTTAAGCGGCTAACAATCTCTAATTTGTTTGTGAACCTTCAATGACTAAACTCTTTTTGTTTGGTTAATTAATCAAACTCTCTTTAGACATGATAGAACAATTGAGTCTCACATATCCTGTAAGCTTCTAGGCGGCTAACAACCTTTAAATTGTTTGTGATGGTGTATGTATGTCTTTTATTTCTGCATTCTACCGACACAACGGCAATTGGCAGCATGAAATTTGTTGGTGACAATCGTTTTATTCAGGCCATTTGAATGATTCCAATATAATTTTTTTTAAATAATCATCTATGCAAAAAAAATTAATATAATTGAAATGCAAATGGGTGGAACCCATGTTGGACTTAGACCCAATAATAGTTTTGACCCAGAATTGTACCTGATGTGTTTCTAAGGAACCAGTCTGCTCCAATGAGATGGACCCGACAGAAAGCATGGGTGTTTTTTTTTTAATTAAATTTGTATATTACATTATACTAATGTTTCAACATAAACATAGTAGTACACATAATACTTAAGAATATGAATCTAATTTATTAATTATTAATTTATTAACTCCAAGTGGTAACTCAGTTGGCCTAATATTATGCTTTATTCCCGAAAGTTATATAATTGAACTGCGTTGTGATACTGGGGTAATAGGGGATTTACTCGGCTTCCTCTAGATCCAAAGGGATTAGTTTAGCCCAAAAGACTAGGACACCCTCCGTTAGCAAAAAAAGAAATAACAAAATATATATATATATATACTATATATATATTAATCTAATACAATAATATATCATATTTATGTATAAAACTAAAATACATTTTTTTCTTTTGAGAGGTACTTCTCCCAACTTTCTCGAGAAACAACTCTTTGAGCTGGTTGTAGAACTCATGTCAACAGTCTCACCCCTTCACACTCACCAGGATTGACACACCACAGTTTGATTTTCATTGAGCTTTCATTTACCATTCATTTACCTTTGGATTAAACTCAAAAAGAAAATGTAACTTGATAATACTTTAAAATTCTTAGGCCCTTAAATCAAAGGCTAAAATGGTACAATTGGACTGATATTGGCCCAAAAAGTTATCCACCTTGACATCTTTCTCCTAAAACACTATTCCAGCATGGGATCTTTCTATCAATATATTTGAGAGCGCCCTTGGCCAACCGTCCGAGGCTGCGAACTGGCCAGACTCTGGCTGGACCATCTCAACTGTGTATGGGCCAAGAAACATAAAAGGCACAGGGCCCTGCTCTGATTTGTGCCTAATGTGGCCCCACTAGGCAGTGATTGGCTGATTCCCAGTCTCCTCTATCTCAACCGTTATTGGAGGATCATATGAGGCCCATTCGTGTGTACTTTATGTATAGTCTGGCTTTGACAGAGGGCTTTTACAAGGACAGATATAGGACTATGGCCCAAGAGTGACCAGAACGGTCCGTGCTGGAGCCTTAATTGGCTGGGTTAGAGCTCATTGGATGGAACTTTGGCTACTCAGTGTTTTGTCCTGTTGTCATTAATTTGGCCATGGCACTACACTCGTGACACTTGTCATAGTGCTTTCTTTACACTTCAGTGGTGAGGTTAATGCATAGTCCATGAAATTAGTCGTTAATTTTCTTAGCTAATATACAACATTCTACTTTTATGTACTATTGACATAACTTTAGCACCAGTAGCCGCCAGACACATGATTGGGTTAATCTAAGAAACATTCATGAACCAGATCTGAACTGGACCCTTTCATATGGGTCAAACCCGTTTCATATGGGGCAGGCCCACCTAATATGGGAAGGCCCATTTTGTATGTTCAAGTTAGGGCCATGGAGGAGTTTTAAGTTGAAATTCAAATCTGCCCAGTTACAGTTAGTTCTAATTGTTGGCCTACTATGACGGAAGGCCAGCTGTTAGAATCATGTTTATAAGGATCAATAGTCACAAATTATATACATCTTCTAGGATGACCTTATGCATATTACCCCCATAATTGTGGCATTAAGATTTTAACCAACCACTTAGAAAAGATTTCCTTTTCAAATCAAAGAACATGATGGTTTTTTGAAATCAAAGACCCTTGGGGGGAGCCCTTTACTTCCAATATCCCCATCACGAGGCCAACCAAGTAGTTGACTATTCGCTCTTGCGATTTTCAAGAAAGAACAAATAATGCATAATGAATTTTTTTTTATTTTTTTTGCATAGAAAATGCATAATAATGGCATAAAAGAACTGCGTTTAAATTGATGGAATGGTGGGTGACCCAAAGGAACCCATTATGTTCCCATTTATAATGGTATACGGTGATAAATGTGTACATGATAGAGTTGTTACTTGTGGCCAATGGTGAAGGACTTCTTAATTGTGATATATGCATTTGAATCAACTCTATGGTGAATTTTATGACCAATGAGCAAATTAATTAGTAAATTATAATTTGTCGATTTGCTGGTAGCTCAATGGTAAGTTACTCAGTGAATCGCAATTTTGTCAATCCATTAGTAACTTTATGGCTAGTCACCACTGCTCCATAGAGACTACCAAGGATCAACCCCTGATTGTATAACGATGATAGTGTCAGACTTTGAGTCAAGTGTGTTGTGTCATTTTATGAATATTTACCAGAAAAAAATCTTGCCATGGAAGGATTGCAATGCTGCGTGCCTACGATCGCAGGAGTTAAGTTCATGATGTTGTCACTTCAGGTAATAATAACATGTATGTAAGGTTAAATCATAGCATAAAAATTGGTACGAGCATAAATTCTATTTGCAATTTGAAATCCTTTGCCATAAAACAGTTTTTGATTTTATCACTCACTGCCAATAATTCTACATTGTGGAAGGATAAAGTGATGATCACATGGTGTGTCTCCAAGAGTCCAACTTTGATATTGGAGTCGAGGAAGTTCCAACATCTTTTTAAGAATCCACACAGAGTTGCTAAGATGCCGTGCTTGGTAAACTAAAATCCATGAAAAAGACTGATGTTTGGGATTTGTATGTTAGGCCAGTAACTTGGAGATAACAGTATAAAATGAAGATTCGAAGGTAAAATAGAAGGGTACACGGCAAGACTCAGTAACAAGAGGTTTTACATATAATCATGGATGACAAGAATACTTCCATAGGATGTTAAGGCCAGTAATTTGCAGAAAACATTATTACATGAAGATCCAAAGGGTAAAATAAAAGAGTTCAAGGCAAGATTAGTAGCAAGAGGTTTTACATAGAATAGTGGATGACAAGAAGACCTTGTTGCCCATTTTGAAGAAAAGTTCTTTATGATAGTTAGAATTGCACAAGATGCATGTAAAGAGTGCATTTCATGATGGGGATTTGGAAAAAATGTAAATGACCAAGCCGAAAGGGTTCATAGTGTAGAGAACGTGAATATGCACGAAAGAGGGCCATCAATGGCTTGAAGTAAGCTTCATGTTAGTGATATCTAAAATTGGATGAAACATCTCTACTAGCCTGGGTGATGGTTTACTGGCATGATGTATGAATTTGCTCCCCATGTCTTATGTTCGAGTCCCAGTACCGTTCACTTATTGCATGTGTGTTGCGGGTTTGCACTTTCTCAATGCTCTATGTGGATGAAACTAGACAACAACAGTAAGTCTCTTATAAGAGACTAAAAGGTTCTTAACTAAGCATTTTGAAATGAAGGACGCACGTGAAACTACTTTCGTCATCAGCATTTAGATATATCGAGAAACAAAGCGTCGGATTTTGAGGTTATCTCAAACAACATTTATAAGTAAGGTTCCTGAAAGGTTTCAAGTGCATGATTATACACCAACAGAACCTTCTTTAAAAGAAGACAAATTCAACAAACTTAATATCCATGGATTGAAAGTGCGCATAATCGGATGAAACACATTCACATTGGCTGTAGGGAGGCTAGTTTACACATAAATTTGCACCTATCAAAATATCAATTTCGATGTTGGCATACTTTGTAGGTATCAAAGTACTGCATGAATGACTTATTAGAAGGATACCAAAAAGGTCATGAAGTATTTGCAAGGTACAAAGGATTTTATACTCACATATAAATTGACCTACTACTTTGCAGGATAAGTCCACTTTAAGTTATATTTTTTTATGCCAAGAGGGAAAATCTTGCAAAGGAGTGCAGCATAATCACTTATTTTAAGCTCCACTATGGAAGCAGGGTACATAGTATGTGATGACGCAACATCCACAAGCATTGTGCCTAAGAAAGTTCATTCATGGACTTCTAAGTGATAGATAGCATTTCAAGACCACTGAAGATCTATTGTGACTATAGTTTGCTTCTCCAAAAATAATAAGGGTTCATATAGTTTCAAACACAATGGTCAAATATCTCTCTCATTCATAGACTTCAGGTGATGAAAACATTTCAAGACCACTGAAGATCTATTATAACTGCATATGTAGAGTTCACGTCTCCAAAAATTATTAGAGTCCATATAGTTCCAAACACAATGATCAAACTATCACCACCCGGGCTTGAGAATCCGTAGATTAGGATAACCCCCGAAGCTTAGCATGCATACTCTCGTGAAATCCCCACCTATATCTAAGTGCAGACGGAACTTCAAAAGGGATATTTACATTTAATTACATGTAAAGTACTTAAATGGACATCTGTCCAAGCATATAGCACACAGAAGCCTATCAATACCACCTATCATTTTCAAATTTTTCATTAAACATTTCAATAGTATCATTCCACTCATGAAACAATCCAATCCTACCATTAAAATGGACAAAAGATATTTATATCAAATTCTATTTATAACATGTACATCCCAATCATGATATGAACATGTATGTATCTATGCCAAGGACAAACATATATGAGGTCTATATAAAGAAGATATAAGCACTATGTACAAGGAATCAAAATATATACGTCTCTAGATCAAACTATAAAAGTAATAGTCTATGTGGATGCAACTATATATGATTAAAGGCCAAAAAACCCAAAATATACATCCCTAAGATAATTGTGTGTCGCTTTTAAGTATATGGATCAGTCATTAAACCATTGCTGTTCACTCGTTCAAACCTAGAGGAACCACAGAAGTCTCTTCCTTTGACTCGGTCTCTGCAAGACCGATAAAGGGATTTGAACCTGAAACACCAAATAGATAGCTGTGAATAAGGTTATTTAGCAAACCATAAGCATAATTAAAGTAATACAAATTGTGTCTAGCAGAATTAATTGATAATTGATTATAAAAGATCAATTTAAGTCTATTAAGCAATATTGTGCATTTTGAATAATCATGTTATACGAATCAATAAGGAAAAATATATTCAATTTGCACTACAAGAAAAAGCACTTTTGGCGACAATCATACTCGTCGCTAAAATCACTAATTTTGTTGCTGAAAACTTATAGCGATGGAAAAAAAATTGTCGTTACTTCGCCGCAGAAGCCTAGTCTGGGAAGTTCAATAGCGACGAATACTATAGTCGTCGCCAAAACTTTGACTTTTAGCGACAACCATAGTGTCGCTAATGTCGCAGTACCTTCCTCCATGACAAAACTATCTTTTTAGCAACGACATTACTCGTCGCCAAATAGATGACAAAACTGTTGTCAAAAACCTTGGGGGACGAAGTATAATCATCGCCAAAAAAAGCCTGCTACCATCGAATGGTTGTGCTGAAAACCTTTTGGGACGAATTTTAATCGTTGCCAAAAATGCCTTCCAAGTTTTAATGATGAAATTGTTTGTCGCCAAATGTTTGTCTTTTTTTTTTTCTAATGACCAACCTCTTTCCAATTCCATTTTACATATCCTATTTCCAACTCCATTCTATATAACCCGTTTTGGATTCCATTCTGCATAAGCTGTTTCTTATTTAAAACCATGAAGTTATTAATTTCATCTCAAGTAAACATCAACATCCAAAATCTAAAATTTAATTCAAAATAACAACCATTCAAATAAATATACATAATAAAGTCTACCGTGCTACAAATGTCAATACATATACATAAACTAGTACAAATGTCTAACTTAACATCCCCTAAAAGTCTATTGTAGTCAAACAATTTAACAAAATAGAAATAGCTAGCCCTGCAAACCACATCTTAATGATCCATATCCATCGCTAATTTGCAAAAGAAATGAAACTTATACATCAGAAAAAGGAACATAATTTATAAATATTTAATTTTTAACGAGATCCGAATAAATACTTCTCAAACTTTTGTATGGTAACAAACAAGATCACTAGAATGTTTTGATATAGCAAGGGGCCAGATAAGAGTTGATTTTTGATGGGCAGAGAATCTGAATAGTAACATTATGGTAAGGTGCCAAATGATCATTGTAAGGTGCTGGACATGATAATAAGGAGATAAACTAATAGACATAAATTGGTATAGAAGGGAAGAGTTTTTGTCTCTTTGAGAAACTAACTTATTGTGTTTTAATATTTAATTGTTTGCTTTACACTTTCAAGCATTATCCGAAACGATACGTTAATGTTAGTAAATTTACTAATATTTATGTTTATGTGGCATAGGCTATAACATCTAACCATAACTAAATGATGTACATAATAGGCTGCAACTCTTATGGCTAATCCTTTTTATATAGGAGCATAGTTCACTTTTACCAGAACAGACCTTGCTTTTGTTGTAAATTTAGCTTGTCGACATATGCATAGTCCAACTGAAGCTGACTTCACTACTATAAAGCTCTGAGATACCTTAAGGGAACTCTCGACTGTGAAATTCAACTTTGAAAGGGTTCTATTCAGTTAATAGCATTTTCGATGCTAACTCGGCAGGGGATCCGATTGACAGCCGATCCACAACTAGGTACTATGTCTTCCTTGGCCCATCCCCAGTATCTTGGTATGCCAAGAAGCAACATACTGTTGCTAGATCTTTAACAAAAGCTTAATATAGGTCGTTAGCTCATACCGCTGCCGAACTATCATGGCCGAGAACTCTACTTCGTGACCTTCAAGTTTTTCTACCTACTTGTCCAACGATCTAGTGTGATGACATATCTGCGATTTCCTTAGCATCAAACCCAGTGTTTCATGCTCGGACAAAACATGTGGAGGTGGACTATCATTTTGTAAGACAGAAGGTTCTTCGCAAGGATCTCTGTGTAAAGTTTGTCTCTACAGAAGATCAGTTGGCTGACATTTTTACCAAGGGTCTCCATCCTAAGAGATTTCGGACTTTGAGAAACAAGCTACTAGTCTCTGACAAGCCCATTAGCTTGAGGCAGCATGTTAGCGAAGTTAAGATAGAGCCACTTGAGTCATCACAAGTCAGCTGACAGAAGCATCAGGCTTGTGCATGTGATTTTCTGTTTTAGAAATTAAGCGTTGAGGATTAGTTGTGTGGTTAGTTAGAGACTTGTAACTAATTGTAATCTCTCTATATATAGAGATTGAGTTATGTCATATGTAATTAACCATTGCAAAAGAAAAGGATCTGTGAATCTTCTTCTTTCTCTTCTTTTTCTTTTAGTCTCTGTGCAAGAACATTTCCTTCTTTATGATGCACATATTAAATCTCAAATGCTCAATAAAAATCTTTGGCTAGTGGCTCTATTCAAATTATTTTACTCTAATCAAAGTTGGCCTTACGTTTAAATTGATTTGGTAAGACACAGGAGACGTTAAATTACCTACCTTATCTAAATACATCAAAACTATCAAGAGCTCATCATTTGTGGGTAGTGATAAAATTTTATGCTGGCTATCAAAACTAAAAATTGTGAATGTAGGAGGTGGAGTTTGTGGATTTAATGCCTACTACAGGCTTGATGGAAACCAGCCTATTTGCCTGTGCCTAAATGAGTACACTTACTTGGATGCTAATAGCACATACAAAGGATGCAAACAGAACTTTGCCCCTCAAAGTTATGCAATTGATGATTCAGTAAAAGGTCCTCTGTTTGACATGGAGGAGATTACTAACACAGACTAGCCACTATTTGACTATGAACACTATGAACCTATGAATGAAAACCATACAGAGAAGCTTGCCTGGGAGATTGTCTGTATGCAGTCACCATATTCAGGGACGGAGACTGTTGGAAGAAGAAGCTCTCACTCTCAAATGGGGAGATGAATGCTCGGTTAGGAGGAAAGGCTCTAATCAAAGTAAGAAAAGGGAATTCTATTGCACCTTTTGCTGCCCTACGAGGTTTGAGAGGGAACTGGCAGATGGATTTTGTACCTTTGGGGGTAGTAGAAAAGCTTGAAGTGTACTCAACATCAAGATCAAACAGAAGTGTTCCTGAGGTAATTTCTTTATTTGGTTGAAGCATCATAAGTAAGCACGCCATCTTCCCATAACTTTTTCAACTCGTCAACTAATGGCTGCAAGTAGACATCAATCTCTTTTCCAGGGCCCTCTGGTCCAGGAATCAACAAGGACATCATGCAAAACGGCTCTTTCATACACTTCCACGGTGGTAGGTTATAGGGCATGACTATGACAGGCCACATACTGTAGGAGGTGCTCATGTTTCCAAAAGGGTTAAAACCATCAATAGCCAGCCCTAGCCTTACATTCCTGGGCCCTTGGGCAAACTTTGGATATTTCTAATCAAACTGCTTCCACTTATAGTTATCTGCCGGATGCCTCGATAACCCATCTTCCACGCGTTTGTCCTTGTGCCATCTCATATCTGTAGCTGTTTTCCTTGACATATACAATCTCTTCAACTTGGGTGTCAACGGGAAGTACCGCAATATTTTGTGGGGGATCTTCTTACCCTTTCCATCATTGAGCTTGTATCTGGACTCCCCACACATCGGACAGTTTTCTAGAGCTGCATTCTCCTTCCAAAAAAGTGCACAATGATATTTACAAGCATGAATGCACACATATCCCAAACCCAAGTCACGTAAAAACCTTTTGGCTTCGTAAAAGGAAAATGGGATAGTGTGATAACTTTTTGGTAAAAGGTCTTTCAAAAGCGTCAGCAACATGTCAAATGACTTGTTGGTCCACTTGTTCAACACCGTTAAGTGAAGCATCATAATCACGAACAACAATAAAGTAAACTTTTTGCAACCTAGGTACAGTTCACGTTCTGCATTAGTAAGCATTTTTTCAAAGTTCTGCACATTCTCACTCTCAGCGCTATCACGCAGTTCATCTAGATCATCATTCCCGATATTTCCCATGTAATAATCTTCCAACATGTCAAATAATTCATCCTCATCCTCAATTTGTTCATCGCATCCCATTCCATCCCCAACATCTTCACCTTCATCATATTCGTTATCATCCAATGTGTGTGCCTCATTCACGGGTACAGGTTCCCCGTGGTGCAACCAAGTTGTGTAACCCAAGTCTATCCCCCTCAGGCCCAGATGATATTCCACAACTTCACAGGTGTGCCACTCAAAGTGCATGCAGTCCATACAAGGGCAACGAATCTTGTTATCCTTTGCTGAATTGGCCATTGCAAATTCAATGAATGACTTAACCCCATTCTGGTAAGGTTGGCTTCGTCTGTTAGTAAGTTTCATCCAACTTTTGTCCATAGCTAGGCCTTGGGAATCTCATAAAAGCAAGGCATCCACGAAGAACACTTCCCTGGTGATAATGCACATACAACATAGTAAACTGATAAAATTTTAAACCCTTGTAGTAAAATGATAAAATTTTGTACTTTATACCCCCAAATAGAGGAATAAGAAATGGAGCACACATGTCTTTTTTAGGAAGAAATTAGTAACCCCCATCTTCTTTTAAGAAACTCATAGATAAGAAATTTGTAGAACTAAAAAATCAAGGAAAAACAATATGAAGAGGTTTTATGGTGGGTTTTTTTCAGAGGAAATTAATGACCCCAATACATGTTTTTTTTTTCCATGCATCCATGAGATGGTTCTAGGCCAACTTTCATAAACATCAAATTTCATGTAAAAATCAAATCTTAATAAATATAAATATCCAAAAAACAGAACTTCCCAAATCAAGCTTCTAAAACTTCATCACATAGTAAAAAATTCTTTACTTCCAAAGCTTCATCATAATAAAGAAGAAGAAAAGAAATAAGAACAAGTAATCTCATATGCACTATTTCCTTCAATGAAAAATATTTGCTAATAGAAGAAAGCCTCAATATGTATTCCCACATGTTAGGATTCCTTATCTTAAGCACAAGACCCATTTCCAAAAATCATTACTATCCATCAAAAAACAATTAGAAAAAAAAAAAGAACCCAAAGGTCAAAACCACAGACAAAGAAAAACCCCACAATCCAAATCATGAGAAAACGGAGATAGAGATTTAGAGACAAAGAGAAGTGAGTACTTGAAGGAGATTTAGAGAGACAGAGAGACTATTCTAGGCATGGAACGGCGACACTATTCTTGAAAGTTCTCTTTGATAGTTGTGCACTTTCAATATACTTTTTGCCCATTCACTTGTTGCATTAAATATAGTTTTTTAAAGGTCTCTATTCTCTAATTTAATCAAATCCAACTGTTATGAGTATTTTACAAGTAGCAAACATGATTGAGAGCTCATAAGAATATTTAAAATGGTGGAGAAGAGCCATTGGGCCAATGTTATGAGAATATTTAAAATGATGTAGATGAATGGCATATTCTTAGCTACAGAGAATTTGCACATTGGGCCAATATTTTAGTTTATCTTTTCATTGCTCGTGAAGAATTGGTTGCACATCAAATTTTTGCAATGGCCAAAGCATACATGGAGCAACTTGAGAACAATAACAAGGCCTACAAGGATGGATTAAGTGGAGATCAAATAACAGGTCCCACATCTCCATAAAGCACATGAAATTAGACGATAGGGGCTTTTTTGGATAGGGCTAAAGGAATAAACTACAGAAAAAAAAAACAGCGAACATGATGTTTCTGTTGACCTTATTCCCAGACTCACAAGTCTGGTTATTAATAGTGTGAAACATTTAGGTCCAAATATTAATGATGAAATTGGGATGTTCCCCAAATCTATAGGTTGAGATTTTTTAATGAGCTCAAGCAGTGGGGAATTGGAAAAACAAATCATATAAGGGCTTTTCCTTTTTATCCTCCTTTTCTACCCCATTTCCTTGTTGGTGGCCATGTCAGACATTGATTTTGAGTGAAAAGGCAACAAAAGCACCACAGGAAATGTGGTTTTAAATTTGCATAGTGTCCCCAAAACAGAGGTGAAAGGATAGCAACTTTTTCAGCAAAAATGTTAAAACAGCAAGCCATTTGGAGAAGACCCAGGCACAGCAACAAAGGGATGCCAAACATAGTAGAGATCAAAGCTTCATCCACATTCATGTGACAGGGGAAAGAGCAGCTATGTTAAAACTACAGTAGCCTTCCACCTCTCTTTTTTCTAGACCTCTTTACCGAAACCAAAAAACACAACACAGGGACATTTCAATAGCTTCAAAAGAAGGGCCGTGCAATCAAACTTGTCATGCAAATCAAACTTGTCATGCCTTTCTTTCAAAAGTTGAATGACAGAAAATTGCAATCTGTTCCACTCATTGCATTGTTGTGTGTTCATTTTCGCAGATGACATTTGAAAAGTTATGAAGTCTACAGGCAATACAAGCTGCCAATATACAAAAACTTCAACGAGGATATGATATAAATCTTAACTAGGACTCACGTGAAAGTTTGCCAATGTGTGCTTGTTTGACAATGAGTCAGAGGCATTCTCATCGCCAAAGAGAGATAGAGATGGGGAGAAAGGGGAAAAAAAATGAAGCACCGCTGAACATTCGGGGAGTAGATGGCTAGAATAATACCTGGCGAAGAGAGGGCAACCGATGTGCCACCGTTGATGTCGGAGCCGGAGATGCTTTTCAAAAGCGCCGCTGTTAGAAGCACTATTTCCTTCAAGAGCGCTCCTGGGAACTTCTGAAATCGTTTTCAAATCGGTACCCTAATGAAAGCAGGTGGGGAAATAATAAAAGGTTTTCCACGACAAACACCAATCGTTGCCAAAATCAAAGACATTCCCTGACAACAAATATTGTCCCCAAAAGCGCGAAAATCTTCCAGCGACGTTTTCACTCCATCGCCATAAGTCATTTCCCGGTTCCCCTGTACCAAAGGCGGTGAAAATTTTTTCCCCTACTTTTGGCGACGACATAGTCTTTGTCGTCTTAAATCCAATGCTTAGTCCTTGTCGCCAAACACATGAGAAATTGTCACTAAAACCTTCCCACAAATTGGCGCGAAATTCCTGATGGCGTGGGTGAGTAAACCAGGGTATATATAGCGACGATTGGCTGTAATCGTCGCAAAATGTTACATAAATGCGACAATCAAAATGGTCGTCGCAAAAAGTCATCGCCATAAGTGTTTTTCCTTGTAGTGTTGGTCACTGCATATAGCTATATCCTCCAGCAAGGATCCTTAACCGTGGTTATCCAATTCCCTGTTAGATCTGAGACCTTTAGTTTTTAGAGTCCAAAAATCTAGATACTAACTGCAATAGTAGAACCTATTGAATCTTATAGGGGTGAAGCCAAGTAGAACCTAATTAATTCGAATTATTCATTAAATTAAGTAAGATTTCGGTCTCTATCAATCAATTTCGATTTCAATCATTTTTACTCAATATCAATTAAGCGGTGGGATTAATAATCAATCTACATCAGTGTAAACGATGATTCAATAATAAGTAAATCAATCAATATAACATCATTGTAAATAATGATTCAGTAACAAATCAAGAGAGCAATAATCGAGAAAAACAGTATGCAATACAATTCAATTTATGAGACAAGGAATTTACTAGCCAATCTTAAACTATTTACTCATAATCTTTAACCATCCATTTCGATATAATTTTAGGTTATTTGATACACTGTTATCTTTGTTTGATGTTACACTGTGTATCAATGTGTGTCAAAGTCCCTTAAGCAACATTCATAGTTAAATGCTCGACATACAAACGGCATTACATGAATGAATCTTAGCCAAAATTATTCATGCTTATGTAATTTCCATTGGACACATTTCAGGGTTGAGGGTTCCCAAGCTAAGGACCTATTAGGTCTTTAGATATCCTAAAGTCTTACAAATTACTTTATATCATAATTATGCTCATGGCTAATTATGAGGGGCTTGGGATCTATTGGTGTAATAGTAGAATACATAAATTAATTTAGAAGAGGTCCAGAATAGACCCTTCAAAGTTGATAGGGTCCGTTTGTGTGCTGCTTCAGGTGTGCTTGAACGCCTTTGTCTCTATTTTGGTGAGTTTCGATTGATGAATTTTCATCAGTCTTTTCTGCACTTGCGCTCATGTTCACGCTCCAAACTTCCAATTCGGAATTTCTAAATCACACTTCTCCATTTATTTTCTGTATCTGCATAAGGAACCACCAATTCCCAACCCAGTTGTTTACCTTTCAGATCCATTCCACTCCTTCAGTGCCATAACCATCATCCATTCTTCATACATCCATTCTTTTAAATATCTTGCCTAATAACAATATAAGGCAAAGAAAAAGGCTGAAAATTAAAAGACATATAATTCAATCAATACAATCAAGATGTTATCAGCATGCATTCACTAATAATTAGATTATACTTGCCTTTGTTTACAACTTGATATCACAATTCTTAACTTTGGCTCAATCTTAGAAAAATTCTGAATTCTAGTAACCCTAACCAAGGAATGAGAAAATGAAGATGAGGACAATTGCATGACACTAACTTAGCTTCTAAAATTTATTTGAAGTTAGAATTTCGGGAGTAAGAATCAAGCCTTTGCCTTATAGCGGCTGTAAAAGGAAGAAAAAAGAAGTTTCTCTTCACTTCAAAGGAGTTTCCCAATTCCTCTATTAATCCCAACTAACATGCAAGATGGCAAAAGGAGATGAAATAGCTAGAGATGCATACATTAAGATGAGTCTTCTTGACTCATTAGATGCCCAAAAGAATCTATAGGAAATATGGGATTCTTACCCTTAAAGCTAATTAAGGAGAACAAGCTAAAACCCTATTCTTCAAAAGTATTAGGAGAAAGATAAGTTGATGAAGAAGAAGATTTGAGCTTCTAGTTACACATGCAAGCTTTCTCAAAGCTCCATTTAATGAAAAGATGTAATGGTGGAGAGAAGGAAGTTCCAGCAGAATTTTAGCAAGTGAAAAGGGTTGAGTGAAGAACATGGGTTATTTTATATACATTTAGATTTTCTGGAATAATAAGAAAGTCCAATTTTCTTAGTATATTGTTAGATTAAGTTGAGGTCAAATGAGTTTGGGTCCAACACAAAACTTGATGAACTCGCTAAGACAAACACGATGATGTCAATATGATGCATGTATGACACACAATTACAAAATCTAAAATCACGAAAAAAAATGCTTTTTGTATCTAAATGAGGTCAAACCCAGTGCCAACTACCTATCAATGACTCAAACTCGACTCACTAAACTCAAATAAAACAAAATGGACATATCTTAACGTAATCAGACATTTAATAGAATTATTTAAAATAAAAACTAAATTAATTAATATTAATCATGATTAATTACTCACTAATCAAGCTTAATTTGGGTCGTAGTATTACACAAAATATCTCCTTATAAGAGAGAAGGTTAAGAAACATTGTTTGTTCATAGAGAACACTAATATGAGATTGATGATACATACGTTAACCAAGTTATTGGCATCAAGTATGAATAAAGATTATATAATTCACATTAGCCTAATAAGTTGTCTTTAAATTTATTAAAGTTTGTATGGACATGTAATGATAATTTTTTTTTTAATTTTTTATGGACATGTAATAATATTTTTTTTTAAATTTTGTATGGACATGTAATAATAATGTTTTTTTTAATTTTTGGTTTACTTACTTAATAATGCAAATTTAGTTTATGAGTAGGATTTATAGTAAAGTGTACCATTAGATAGAATTAAGGATGACAATATACAGTGTCTATCCATATGGAAATAATACATTAAAGACTGTGAAAAATAGTATTGTCCTTTCCGGCCCATGATTTGGTCCTATATTGAAATCAAATGAAGCAGTGAGTGCCTTGATCCTTGTATAATTGATAAGTATGAAGTTTGATTAAATGGAAAGATATGAATTTGTTTTGTAACATTATGAGTACACTCGTAAAGTTTTCAAAATGTCAAACAAATCAAATGTCATTTTTTAAGTAAAATTTTAAAAATGGAAGTTTCACAAAAATAAAACTAATGTGATTGTTTTGCACAAAGTGGGGGAATGTTGGTCTTTTTGATGAGGCTTTGCAACAACATCTAAGATTTTAATTTTTTGAAATTCAAATTAATCCCTCATTCATCAAATATAGACCTAATAGGTGTTTCTGCAATAAAGATTAGAATAATATTTAAAATGAAATTTTCTTGACAGTTAAGAAATCTATTTGAGTACTATTTAAGGACTACTAGTTTAATACAAAAACACTAGGGTCATGTTTGGACACTAAGTCCTAGAGTTCTGATTGATTTTCCTTAAAGATTTGGAAATTTTACATTTGACAGTTATAAATCCTCGAAGATTTGGGCCAATTTCAAATCCAACTTGGTGACGTCCCCCATGGAATTTGAAAATCCTCAATTTTTCAAATTTATGCACCAATGCCAATTTCTTGAGCTATATGCACCGATACATACTGCTAGCAATGTGAAATCTTCAGCTACAGCAATAATGAATCCTCAAATCTACAGCAGTTAGGGGTACTTAAGCATCATGAAAAGCTTGAGCCCAATTTATGCCTAATGTGGTTTGGGTTGGGTAGAAATGCATAATACAAAAATAGAGATAAAATAGAGATAAAATTAAGTACAGAAGATACCTCTAAAATAGGCAAATATTAAATTGATATTCCAGACTAATACACACACAATGTGAAGCTACAAAGGTTATAATGCAATGCATGTGCTACCAACAATCAATGAAAGTGATATTTTGAAACTAAAGTAAAGTTTGATTCGACCAAGTAAGGAAATATATTATAAAATAAATCAAAAGCTAGGTCTAAGTATTGTTGGAATAAAAAACATAAAGAGATTTGAAAGTGATTTCATGCTATGGAAACAAAAATGAAATGAATTAACCAAGTAGAAACGTACAAAGAATGAGGGAAAAAAATGTAATCTAGCATGCAAGAAATGAAAATGAAAATTTAAACTAACTTAACTTGAATCATAAAAAGAATCCTCCCTTATTTTATTTTTCTCTTCCTCTCTAGCATCTCCTACCTTGCACCTCTTGGTTAACCCCTCTGTCTCTTCACAAATTAGTATTTGAGTCATTGGGATGGACCTAGAGTGCTTGGGATGGACCCAGAGTACTGAGGTTGGGATATTAAACATAGAGTACTAAGGTTACGAACTAGAATATTAAGGATTGATACCAAGATAGAAAACACTTAAAAATAATATAACCTAAAGTTAGAAAACGTTTCCGTTATATTGATCTTAGGGTGAAGCAAACAACAGTAACTCCAAACTTAGACGTTTTAGAAATTAAGTCCCTTCCGTTATATTGATCTTAGGGTGAAGCTGACAACAGTAACTCCAAACTCAGACGTTTTAGAAATTAACTCCCTTCTTGTTCAAATCTAACATAAGAAAAAGATTGTTAGTGCACCATTTTATATAATAAAAAAAGAGAGTACTATATTGTGATATTATGAAATTTTGGGATTTCATGACATATGGACTTTCTTTTTCTTTTTTTTTTTGGAACAAGAATTTCACTTAATAAATGGAGACCTTGGAGAGTGATATTGAATTTTTTTTATTTCACTTATTAGTGTTGATTGCATGATTTGAAGAAGTTTAACTTATTGAAGAACTTGGCTCAAAATAGAACAGAATGAAGAAATAGAATTCATATAGCCGACCCCAATATGGTTGAGAAAAGGCTTTGATGATGATGATTAGTGTTGATTGCATAAGATTAAATTACGAAAAAAAAGTTTCTTTAAAATTGGTAGAAAATTATTATGACAAAATGGGATATTACTTATCAACTGCCCTTGAATCTGATATCTGTCCTTAGATAGGTGAAGTTCAATAGAAAATGCTTAAGCTTCAACAGTTCATGGGCGAATATAAGATCTATAAGAAATCTATGATGTTCTCCTTTTTAAAAATAACTTTGCATAGAAAATCAAGTTTATAAGATAAAGAAATTATGCAGGAAAGTTCAAGTTTAAAATTGAAAGAAATCAAGCATGAAAAATAAAGCACAAAAAAAAAAAAGAACACATCCAATCATATTGCTACGCACAAAATCCCTAAAGTTTCCATGAATATTAAAGACTAATGGAACAAATACAAGCTTGGAAGGAATGAATGCATCAAATCTGTTAGGATAATACACATTTAATAGATTCATTCTATTCTATTCTATTCTATTCTTCTTTGAATATTCAAATATTGAGATCCTACTGTGTACCCGTTGTCTTCTTGTAATGTGATAAAAGCCTTCTTTTCTCCAAGCTCTTTAAAGCTTTTGGTAGCAGTGATCATCATTGACATTCCTCTTCAATATCTTGGAAGCTCTTTTTTTGTATTCAACAGTTCCAACTCTCTCTTTTGGAAAAAAATTACTTATCAATGCTAAGATTAACCAATCCAAAATGAGTTTAGCTCACGGTTTTGTTGGAACTAGTAGTCTCTATCTTTGTCTTCATCATTTTGTTCTTTTTCTTCCTTTGTCTTGCTTTTTTTGCTTTTTTTACTTTCAAAAAAGAGTTGGATTCGTTAATGCGTTCATCCTTTAAATGAGTGTGTTTCTTCCTTGAGTTTTTGAAATTCAAAAAAACTTCATTTAAAATCAAAAAAGAGAAACTAAAATATCGATTGTGGAGGGCGAGATATAGGTAAATTGAGTGTCAGGTAGATAACAAATATCATTATATAAGTAACGACATCATCACGAAAGTAATTCTGTCAAAGAAAAATGTACTGCACCCTAAAATGTCAATTTTGTATTTTTCATAATCAATGTCTAATTAGTGTTTTATGATTTTTTTTGTAAAAATTCCAATAAAGTAAAAAAAAAACACTTCATCCTTAATGAATCATTTATTTTTTAGGCCCTTGAATCCAAGAGTAAAATATCAGTGGACCCCATTTTTTTTTACTCTTCTAAACAATTAATACTATTCCCATCTCCTACTCTTTAGCAACCAACCAAATAGCCCAAACTGGTCAGGCCGTTAATTGCTCTATAGTATTTTAGGTAAAATCGGTTTATATTGTATTTGTGGCAAAATCCTAACAATTGTCCCATGGTATAGTAAGAACAATCTATTTTTGAGAAACGTGAGATGTCTCATTGGTAAGAAGCATCCTTTCTCACTCGCACTATGAACGATCGACCCTTGGCATTGCAAGAGTACTACCCCGAGTGTACTAAGGTACCGTACAAAGTGGAGGCCTACTCAAGCATCATATAAGACAGCAGAAGAAGTGTACTCCAATACAGCATATCAGGCAAGAGCAAGTTGTGCATGGAGGACCCGGTACGACCCTAATAGATTACCCCAGTTTAGGAATAAGATAGTTTATCAGTCTCTCCTTTATCAAGCAGAAAAGTTAACCACTCTGTCCTTTATCAAGCAGAAAAGAAATCTACTTTTATCTCCATTTGACGAGGCTTTGAAACTATTCTCTTTATACTATATACCTATAATATCAGTAAATATCATAGTATAATATAATAATTCATGCAACAAAATTGTCTCTCAGACAAAAAATTTGAATTTTTTGGCACAAGAGATATTTATAAAAGGGGATTTAATGAAAAATCTCCTTGAAATTAGATATAACGACCTTGGATCCAAACTTTGAGAATTGATGGTAGAGTACCTCCCACCCATTTATTTATTTTGACTATGTTTGCTCTTGAACACTTACATCAGTCAACGCTGTGGACATACCACTACCAAAAAAAAAAAAAAGCGTCGTGGACATACACTGAATTTCTTTTTCCACTTTTTTCCCCGCTCTTCTTCATTTTCTTTATAATATCTTCTTCGATTTAATTAATCACCATCATTATCTTTAAGAAATAGTTGCTTGAGTCCTTCTTGATTTTGTGTCTGGATGGTATGGACATGGATCCATTACTGAGTTCCCAATGCAACACGACCCCCACCACCCACCAACCACAATACCCCATTGAACACAAAGAGAACATCTTTCTCATCTCCCAATCCTCCAATAACCTCTCCACCTTTAGTGAAATTAAAGATCTATTTTCCAAGTCTCCCCACCACTCTCCCACTCTCCCCTCCCCTCCCCTCCCGCTCCCTCCACCACTCCAGAATCGCCCCCGCCATGTCTGCCATGACATCTGACCTCTCCTTTGCACCATGCCCCTTGCAAAAACTCCCTTCAACCCAATTCCATTCCCACTGAAACCTTCATCTTCCTTTCCCTCCACTTCTCGTTTGGCCTCCTCATCTTCTCCTTCCCCCATTAAATTTGATTGTTGTCATTTGAGAAGAGGATCCAAAATCAATAATGTATTACAAAATTCACTAATAGTTCTACAAGATGCTTAGAGAAAGAAATTGAAAGGGTTACTAAAAAACATAGAAATAGTTTTTTTTTAATGGAAAGCTTCAACAGTGGATTGTGCTTATGGGACAAAACTACGATGCATCTATCTCTCACCTTGTAGTGATGGATACTTTCATATATGGAAAATATTGATATCCAAAAAGATAAAACAATCACCTTCATAGCACATTTTTTACCTTAGTAGGTCTAAAAAGGAAATTATCCATCACCACAAAGTGAGCGATGGATGCATAGTAATCTTTCCTTTTTTACCTTGTTAGGTCTAAAAAGAGAATTATTCATCAACACAAAGTGATAAATGGATGCATAGCAGTCTTTTTCGTATTTATATTATTACACCTTATGGCCCTTAGTTGTATTCTTTTTGTTCTACTTGAAAATTTCTAGCATTCACCAATATTGATGAATGCGTTCACTGACATCAATGAATGCATTCATTGATTTCAGTGAATCCATGGTTTTTATACAATATGCTTGCACATACAGATAGAAACTAGAACGGTTGTAAAAAATCACAGAAATGGGTTTTTCCAACGTGATAGTGGATTGTGTTTACATTGTTTACCTTATGATGCTTTTTTGTAGTAACCTAGCCAAGGGGCCTAGGATTCAAATGAAGAGCCCGTATGCATGGAAAGAAAGCTCACTCAAGTGGAAAAGGAAGCCCGTACATACAAAAAGAAAGCCTCACAAAAGGGAAAAGGAAGCCCGCACACGTGTAAAGAGGTGACATCCGAGGGTTTGAACTCTAAGTTACCGAGTAAGATCACTCACTCCTTACTACTGGGTAAGAGGGCAATTCTTTCCTTATGATGCTTAGTTGTATCTTCTTCATCTTCTTTTTAATTTTCACTTTTCACCATATCGATTAGTGTGTTCAGCAATATTGACAAATGCACATGGTGATGATGGAGAAGTAGAGGGCATTAATGAGGGAGACGTAGAAGTGATGGGGGTTGAGGTGGCCGAGAAGATGTAAAGGGAAAGGTAGAGGAAGGTTTGGGTGAGGATGTAGTTGAAGTTGAAGATAGAGTTAAAAGTAGGGTTTGTGCAAAGGGAGTGGTAGGGAGGAGATGTTGGATGATATGATGGACATTAAAGGGGTTATAAAGGAGTGGAGGAAGGAGAGGGGAGGTGGGAGAGTAGTGGGGAGATTTGAGAAATTGGCCCTTCAATGCCGCTATAGATGGGAGATTTGAGGTAGATGTGTTTTTAATCTTTGATGGGGTTATGGAGTTGGTAGGTAGTAGAATGGTTGCATATTGGGTAGTAGAATGGTTGCATATCCATACCATCCAAATACAATACAAAAAATAATTCAATTGATTGTTTTTTAATGACAAACGACGATAATGAATTGAATCAAAGAAGAGATTTTCTAAAAAAAAAAAAGAGAAGGAAAAAGTGGGAAAGGTCAACATTTACTAATATCATTTTATGTCCACAATATTGAAATATACCAGTGAACATGAGCAAAAAAAGTCAAAAAAATAATAATAATAAAAAGAAGAAAAAAGGGCAATAGGTCATCTACCATCGATCCACAGAGTTTGGATCCACAGCCATCATATCTAATTTTGAGATTTTTTTTGTCATAAAACCCCCTTAAAATGGTATTATTGCACCAAATAAGAAATTTCCAAGATATGTGCAACATGGCTTCCGTATCACCGTGGGAGCTTTTAAAGATTTCCCACTAACTATTGGTGGGAACCAGTGAACTTGTGTCGCACATTTCAATGGCACTTTTGGTCTGACAGAACCACCACCAACTCATTAAGAATGCTAAGGTTTGGCCTTTGGCATATAATACCAAATGAAAATACAAACGGTTTAGATTGCTGTTATTTGAACAATAAATTTATCTCTCTTTATATATAGAAAAAAATAAAATATTCAAAATATTCTTCTCTCCCCCACACATCTCTCTCCCTCCCTGCTCTCTCCTCCCCCCCTATTGCTCCAACAGGCGGGAGGGGAGCTCTCCCTCCCTTTTTCTCTCCTCCTCTTCCTCTTCTCCTCCCTCTCCCTCTTCCTCTTCTAATTCCTCCTCTTCTCTCTTCTCCTCCCTCTTCCTTTCCCTCCCTCTCTCTCTCTCCCTCTTCCTCTTTCCCTACCTCTCCCTTTTCCTCTTCCAAGCATAGAGGAGAGGAGAGGAGGAGGGAGAGGAAAGAGGAGAGAGAGGAGAGGAAGGAGGAGGGAGAGGAGAGGAAGAGGGAGGAAGAGGGGAGGAAGAAGGAGAGAGAGGAGAGGAGAGGGAGAGGAAGAGGAAGAGACCCAGCGAGGAGGAGAGGAGAGGAAAAGGGAGAGCAAGAGGAGAGGAAGGAGAGGAGAGGAGGAGGGAGAGGAAAGAGGAGAGAGAGGAGAGGAAGGAGGAGGGAGAGGAGAGGAAGAGGGAGGAAGAGGGGAGGAAGAAGGAGAGAGAGGAGAGGAGAGGGAGAGGAAGAGGAAGAGACCCAGCGAGGAGGAGAGGAGAGGAAAAGGGAGAGCAAGAGGAGAGGAAGGAGAGGAGAGGAGGAGGGAGAGGAAAGAGGAGAGAGAGGAGAGGAAGGAGGAGGGAGAGGAGAGGAAGAGGGGAGGAAGAAGGAGAGAGAGGAGAGGAGAGGGAGAGGAAGAGGAAGAGGAAGAGACCCAACGAGGAGGAGAGGAGAGGAAAAGGGAGAGCAAGAGGAGAGGAAGAAGGGAGAGGAGAGGGAGAGGAAGAAAAAGAGGGAGGGACCCACTGAGGAGGAGAGGAGAGGAAGAGAAAGGGAGAGGAGAGGTATAAGGAGGGAGCGGAGAGGAGGAAGAGGAATAGGAGGAACAATGAGAAGAGGGAAATGGGGAGAGAGAGGGAAGGAGAGTTCGTCGCCAGCTGGATGAAAAGGAGGCAGAGAAAGAGGTGTGGCGAAGAAAAGGGTATTTGGGGGATTTTATTTTATTTTATTTTTTTTCCACGTGTCAAGAGAGATAAATTTATTGTTCAAATAGCAATACTCTATATTATAAGACGTCCTAGATTTTGAGCTAGCCCACCGTCAAATAGAACAAAGTTTTGGATATAGCCATCAAAATAAAATAAAATAAAATAAAATAAATTGGATGTCATGGCCTTTCCCATCCAATGACGAAATGAAGTAATAACTTTTGACAGTATTTTATGACCTTTTATGGGAGCTGAAAATATCCAACAGATTTGATTTTTTAACTAATAATTATAATGAGACAACGAAAAGTCCGTGAAGCCACCTACAATCAAATACAAGAAAATTCAGGATATAGACATTTTAAAAAAATTAAATTCATTGGATACCTTCATCATCTAAAAAAATCAAGTATGTAAAATGTTCTCAATTGTCCCATCCAAAGATGGCATGGACAATCCAGTAAAAACTTTGACAATCTATTTCACAACCTCAATGGGATAATTGAAACAATATCCAATAAGCTTGATCTTTTTCTCATTTTCATGCCGTCATCATCCAAACATCAGTTGCCCCTTTATTATTATTATTATTATTTCCACACGTCACAATCTTTTTACCTCATAAAGTTGAGAAAAAGTGTGGTAAAGTAAACTCAAGGGAACAGGTAACTACTTTATCACTCGCTCACTTTATTTTACCTCATGAATGCAAAACACAAACATTAAGATAAAGTGTGGTAAAGTAAAATCAAGGCAACAGTTAACTACTTTATCACTCACTCACTTTATTTTACCTCATGAATGCAAAACACAAACATTACTTCACCAAATACTTTATCTCACCTTACCATTGATGTGATATTTACTTTATCTTTACTTCATCAGAGACGTAAAAACATACCCTTATGACAAATAATGTAAAGTAAATATCAAATCAATAAAGAATTTAATAATTAAGTTAAAGGTGATTTAAAATTTTTATTAACGTAAAGGTGGTTTAAAATTTTTATTAACGTAAAGGTGGTTTAATTTCATGAGGTAAAATGAGATAGGTTGGATGAAAAGTCAACAAGTGGTAAAGAAACCACTTGTCTTTGATGACGTGAATTTTCTTGGGATATGGTAAAATTTTTAGTGGCCCAACTTTATTTCTGCACTTTAAACCAACCAAACATGGGAAGTTTAAGTTTTGGCAGCTTAGATTACTTTACCACTTGTCAAATAAACATTGCCTAATAGTGTATTTCGGTGATTCCTCGAGCATTGTAGTCTTCTGTGTCCAAAGGAACCAAACACCACATGCGGACCTTCCAGAAAGAGTGCAACAAAAGCATTCCAGAAAATATCACATTATCTGCCTCATCATCATCAAAGCCTTATATCAATCAAGTTAGAGTCGGCTACATAAATTTTGTTTCTCCATTCCGTTCTACTTTGAGCCATCACATTATCTCCCTCCATAATGAAAATTTAAAAGTCAAGAGTAGTCCCCAAATCTCTCAGAGATTACACAATAGATTCAACGACATTTTCTCCACATCAAGTCAATTTTTGTTTCCCACTAATCCATAAGCATGAATCTCATGCCTGCATGAGGGAATGGCTGCATAATTTCGTTAGCCATTCCGACCACAGCCTCCACGTGGCCTTGCTTTCATGTGTAAACACACATCCAAGAAAGGAAAAGATCGAACAACTCTTTAGGGTACATAGCATGCAATCTCAGACTGAGCTTGTTTTTGTCATACCGGAGAAATCACCAACATTTGCAACAAATAAAGGGTCCTTATCTTTGCTATGGTGTGTGTGTCTCTGACCTGCCTGCTCCAAGTCTTTGGTCAAATCCTCTATGGTCTTCTTCAAGCTGGCCCTGCTCACCTGCCCACCCTCACCTGTTGAGATCCCAACCATTGTTATCTTGGGCAGAAGAGGGTTTGGTGGTAATTGGTTGACAAACTCTGGGTCTGAAGTTTCCGTACTGGTGAAAGAAAATGAAGTTAGACAGGAAAAACTTCAAAAAACTCCATGTGAGTGAAAATGAAAACAAGATCCCTCACCTTCTATGGCCTCCACCGGACTTGAACAGGTTATCTGGATTTCGCTTTTCACTGGACAGTTTTGACCATGGATTTAAAAACCAGTTTCCGAAGGGGAAGCGAAAATCAGGAACAATCATAGAATGATCTTGATCAGACTGGGTTCTCTCATTTGCCGTGGATTCTGATGCACTCAGCTGCCAATCACTACTGGTCCTATCAGCACCTGCTTCTGCGCTGGCAATGGAACAGGTTGACTCCATGGCTCTCTGGAACGATGCTGCACTCCTGAAAGCACAACCTTCCATCAGCATGACTTGACAGGACTGCTAGAGACATTTACAAAATTGATGATAACCATGACACCATCGCAACATATAGACAAATGAAAAGGTTATGAAGGACAATAATAGGAATAAACAAATAGAAAGTAATAAATTCCGTTGAAAATGACTCTCTTGCATGCCTGAACAACCTTTTAATCTTAGTGGACCTTCTTCATTTTTGGTTTCAGGAGTCCATGCGTAACATGTCAGATCCCAAAGCATCAACTCAGCATGGATAGGATTGCATGATATCACTAACAGGGGAAGATTTGAGGGACACAACTTTAGGTTTGGTTTATGTATACAGCTTATCTAAGCCAAGTGAAGCTGGTCCAAGCATACAAACCAGTCTGCAGATGCATGTAATCGTGCACTAAATAACAGAGTGAACACACGACTGATTGTTTAAAGTAAAAAATTGAGGATATGACACTGGAATTATCAAAATCTCAAATTAGAAAATCTATTTGTTAGATTTTGAATTTTTGATACAGAACCTTGAAGATTCCAGCCAAATAAACCACTAATGCAATATGAGCAAGAATCATCCCTAGAAACCTGCAATCGTTGTAAGGCAAAAGGCATTCCCCACCCATACTCGCACAAACCAGAGGAAAATAAAACTTCTTATTATAGTTCTCATCATTTTCATGACCACCATTTCTCCAGTAATGGATTGAGAGGAAAAAAAGATGCCCATAGTAAATTTACTAGATGACTCAACAGAGACAACATAATCACCAAACAGTGTACGTGGAAAGTACCTTTCTTCAAATGAATCGACAAGATATGGGAACTTCGGTTGAATACCAGTGGCTTTTCGTAACCACTTGTTCCCAAGGAGTACTTTGTCAACAACATCAAGGAGTTGAATTTCAGCAGCCTTAGAGATGACACTCAGTGGAATGCTTGGATGACCCATTTCATCAAGCACTTCTTGTACCTATGGAATTAACATGGATGCACATGTCAATATCTAGATGCATAAAATATGAACATTTAATATATTAAGAAGCTACTATCTAAAATATTAATATCCTGAATGTAATTATCAGTGTAGCAGTTTTTTCTTTAGTAGCCATGTGACTCCATCACTCCAACACGCCAACAAGAATACAATATACATATTGCACATATCCAAGTTAGGTAATAACATGAATGAAAGGACATACATGAAGGATTATGGAGTTTAAACCATGGCTGCAAATTGGGTTGAGTAAAAAAGTATAACTCACAAATTGATTATAAATAGATGGGATAGAGCTGAAAATGAGGATGAAGATTAATGAGATGAAGTGCTTTATAAAAGCCATTGTGCTACATCATGCAAAAAGTATTAGCAAAAACAATGAAGTAATACAGAGTCACTCCTCTCCCATAACTAAAGGCACAATTGAATTTCATATTATGCTCAATCACATGGATGGACCCACTTCGATTGCTTCGATTGGAGTTGAAACACACACACACACACACACACACACACACACACACATCAAACCCTTGTCCCAATTATGTTGAGGTCAGCTACATGAATTTTATTTCTCCAATTTGTCTTATTTTGAGCCAAATCCTCAAATAAGTTAAACTCCTTCAGATCTGATTTTATTACCTCCATTCACCCCTTCTTCGGCCAACCCTTTCCTCGTGGTAGGCCGTCCACTTGTATAGCCAAACTTTTTTTCACCGGCACTATTATCAGCCTGCATTTAACATATCCAAAAAATCTCAAACGGGTTTTGCTAATCTTATCCCCTATTAATGCTACCCCTAAATACTCTCGAAAGCACTCACTTCTAATTTTATCTTTTCATATGTTTCCACATATCTACCTCAACATTCTCATCTCTACCACCTCCATTTTATGGATATACTGCTTTTTGGTTAGCTAACATTCTGCACCATAGGTCATAGTTGATCTAATCACTATCCTATAAAATTTTTCCTTTAATTTTGTTGGCATTCGTCTGTCACAAAGCACTCAAGAAGCAAATCTCCACTTCAGTCATCCCGCTTTTATCCTATGTTCAACATCTTCATCAATCTTTTTATCCTTATTAATTATTGAGCCAAGGTACCGAAAAGAATCTTTATGTGGTATCTCCTAGGCTTCAATTCTCACTGTAGTTCCAGCTCTTTGTATATGCCCACTGAAGTTGTACTCCATATATTATGTCTTTTTACAACTTATTTTTAAGCCTTTGGATTTAAAGCCTCATGCCATCTCTCGAGTTTTGCATTTACAACATCTCTTGATTTATCCACCAACACAATATCATCTGTAAACAACATGCACTAAGATACCTCCCCTAGAATATCAGTAGTTTACTTATCTATAATTAGTACAAAGAGATAAGGGCTTAAGCCCGACCCCTAATGCAAATCTACAGTCACTAGGAACACACATGTAGTTATCACACTCGTTACCGCTTTTTCGTACATGTCTTTAAAATTTTCAATATAACCACTTGGAACATCCATTTTCTTCAATACCTACCTAATTAAATCTCTTGATACCCTGTCACAAGCTTTTTCTAGATTAACGAAGACCATATGCAAATTTTTCCTCTTCGCTCCATATTTTTCCATTATTTATCTACGTGGGAAGATAGCTTTCATAGTTGATATCCCTAGCATAAAATCAAATTGATTTTCAAAAACCTTAGTCTTTTGTCTAAGTGTTTGCTCCATTACTCTCTCTCTCTCTCTCACATAGCTTCATAGTATGACTCATAAGTTTAATCCCCCAATAGTCGGTACAATTTCTAAAATAACAATTAAACTTAAAGCAAATGATGGCAGAGATCTGATTTGTTTTGTTAATGTAAATATCCATATGAAATTCTTGCATAAAGTATGTTGTAGCAAGCACCAGCCACATGTAAACATGAATATCAACGACACTGAACACCTGTTGTTGGTTGAAAACAAGAACAAGTTCTCCAAGGTCCAAACGTCACTTTTAAGCCCTCCCACTCTAACAGTTTTTGGTTGAACAGGGTGCAACTGACCGAAGCAGGCCAATTTAGGCCTGAACAAACTGAACTCAAACCAGAAATTTGTGTGGAGGTGTTCCACGTCCATTCCAGTATGCATGGACTGAAACAGAACATTCTGAGTTCTGACCCAAATGGAATGGAACTGACGACCACTCTGGTATGCACTCCAGAGTGGACCTTCTATTCTGTCCCAGAGTGAAACCCGGAACAAAATGCCCCCTCCCAAATTCAGGCCAGATTTCCAGCCCATTCCAATTTGCTCTACCCTGTTTCAGCCAATAAACATATTTTTTTAAAATTTTATTATTCTTTACCTCTCTACCTCCTTTGAGGATTTAAGGGTATTTAGAAGCTATTAAACTCCCAATCAAATGGGTGGGCTTAAAAGCAATAAAACATATACAAGTGTGCTTTAATCACTCATACATGTGTGCATAAATCTTCTTGTTAATTGGTCATTTTATTGATTTGTGACCTAGATGCATGTTGACACTTGACATATAAATGTAAACTATCAATAGTTTACTTAAAATTACATACAATATTTTAAAAAAAAAATCTAACTGGTACTCATTCTAATTTGACACATCTTGCTTTGAGGGCAAAAGAAGAAGGGTGAGGATCATGTCATGTGGCAGATTCTTTGTGCAATCCTTTTTATCAATGAGATCTTTTGATTCCCTCCCAACCCCGTGATTGTCAGGCATCCAAATAAACCCCAAAGTCAAGTTCCCATCAAAGGTGCAAACAATGTGCACCTGACCACTGGTTATCGAGTGCACCCACAAGGGGGTCCATCCAACTGAGGCCCACATGTGGGGTCCATCTAAGTGGACCAACAAACACCACCCTTCTCTCACCCCACAGGGTTTGCACCCATCCAAATGGACGGTACACCATTGGACTAATTGTACACCCAACCAAATGGATTGTACACCATTAAACTTGTGGGACCCAGATGAAGATGATAGGATGATCGGATGGGACTTGAACTTGGTACGTACTTAGGTCCCACTCAGATCTTGAAACCCAGCAACCCCTCTCTAAGGTCCCAGCCCCATGTAGGCAACCACAGCACAGTGTGTACAGACTACCAAGTTGCAAGAGAATATAATTGTATTAGAAATTGTGTTATTAAAATTATACTTTAAGGGACACAATTTATTAAGGTAGCTCATTGGCTGAGAAACCTCCCATGGATCATTGACAGCCTAAATATCACTCAGATTAGGAAGATATGTACTGTTCCATTTAAATTATCTTTGTTGCCCCATGAGATCATTATCCATCATAATAAAAATACCATTCTGTAATATACAAGCCAATTAAGATTCCCAAGGGTACAAATGATAGAGTGGACTATCCTGATGAAATGTGGAAAACACAATTCAGAATTCACACTTCCTCAACTAAAATTTCTGATATGGTTGAGGAAAATTTTCAACATTGGGCCACTTTTTGTCAAGGATCATTCAACTGCAACCAAGAATCACTCAGAATGGAGTCACATTCATTAGTGGATCAGGATATATCTTCATTTGGTGAAAAATGCCCCCCTCAGTTATAACCTTTACAATTTCCATTTGGGACGTTGATAGGTAAGGCACATTGTTTGGGTAGAAACAACCACTCCTCCAACTTAAATGCTTGATGTACTATTATTCCACCACCAAAACTAAAAGGAGTTGGTGTGTCTCTCAATCAGCAATTTAGATATAACTAAAAAGCCCAAGCCATGCACATATGATATATGCTTCCATTAATACCTCTGGAGGCTCAAACAGACTTTCCACATTTTCCTCAACTACTTCTGCTGCCAAGCCATCATCAATCACATCTCGGCGCCGTTGCATGTGTCGGTTTTGAATTAAAGTGTGAAAGTGTTGATCGATAGAAGCTTCAAGGATATTGTCTAGCAAGCTTTTGTCAAAGAAATATGGCGTGTACCTGTAAAGAGAAAGTTAGAATAAAAGAATATCCCCTTGTTTCTGTTCCCACCCACCCACCCACCCACACGCACGCACACAGAGGCTATGATGATGATGAAGTGAAGAGTTCATATGCAGAGCATCTAGACTACTTAACAAAATTCGCAGGGCCGCCCACATAGATGAATGAAAATCATGGGGAAATGGGGATGCAAAGGTCTACATATGGCCTAGTGGTGTGCAAAAAATCTAATCATCCTAACCCTTGATCTGTGATCTGAAGGCTAAAAATTAAACATCTTTTAGCCTTCGGATGAAGTGCCTCTTTGCATGATCAATCCAACAGTAAGTAGAAGTCGAATGAATATCAAACCAGGGTAAGTGTTATTTCAAAAGAGTACTTTTTTTTAAGAGAGAAGAAAGAAGAAGAGAGCGGGGGAGGTGGTTGTGGGTTGGTGGTGTGTTGAGATTAACCATAGATGGGCCAAACAAGGCAGGCCGGCCGAAATTGCATGATGGGGCCTGGCCACTCTGTGCAGTGCATGTGTGTCACAGAGAGAAAATAATAACGAAATTTGCTATTTCACAAACAAGCTGGGCAGAGACACCAGATCAAAGCCTGAACAACAGTTAGGCATGGAAAAGCTTTGGCTCAATCCAGCCCATGAAATATTGCAAAATGGTATCTTATAATGCCAGTCAAAGAAGCAATGAAATGATCAGATATTGTTAGTAAATTAAAGCAATTCAAACCAACATACATGAAGAGCTGTAAAGCTGGTAGGACCACATGTACGGGAAAGCACAATTAGTTACATACAATAAGGTGGGCCTGCTCCGCATAAAACAAGAGGATAGATATCCTACAAGAGATGCTGTGCAAACTCCCGCAGAAGAAAAATATTTTATTTCTATTATTATTATTATCATTATTTTATTTTATTTTATTTTTTGTGGCATTGAGTTTAAGTACAAGAACCTTTTATCCAAGTCAACACTCTGCTTCCACCATCACAACCCCTCTTACTAAAGATGGCTATAAACCAGGAGCGAGTTTAAATCAATTGCTGTTGTGAAGAAAGAAGACTGCATCTCAAGAAGACATTAAAACATGCAAACAACTAAGCTATCAAACTTATAATCTATAAGATAAAACTTTGGGAGAGAGAGGAATTAAGAAACATACATGACAGGAATCAGTATTTCAAAGAATCAGTTTGCTTTATGTTGGAAATGTCTGCTTCAAAAGAAATTTTCTAATAAAAGCAATTCATGCAAAAGTTTAGAGAAAAGAAAAGGCAAACATCAACACATGCAAAAGTTTAAAGAGAAAAAAATTACACATGATTTTATTGATTTCGATTAGGGTTGAGATAGGGTGAAGTGGAACGGCATCCCTCAAGGTTATATAAAAAATATACAAGACTAATATGAACAGGTATAACTAGCATGAAAACCGTGCAGGGTTATGTCTGAGTTGCCAGCTGGAGTGGGGTAATGCCAAGGGTCCTCTCTGAGCTCTTACTTCGCTAATTCGATTTGGTCACAGAAATCTTCAAGATTAAGTTCTGTGGTGTACACTTTACAGGTGGCATGGTATCCAATTAGTAATTTAAGAAAGCAAGTAAAACATAAGCTTGAACTTTAGTTAGAGGCTTTCAAATTGAATCAGCAGTGGTGGATCTGAAAGTGGAGACAATAAATTGGTCAAAATTGAAAGTAACTTGTTATTATCGTATAATAGTTTCGATATCTATGGTTATAAAAACAAGGGTTTCGAGCTGGATATAGTTAGTTATTTCAGATAAAAACAGAGGATTGAAGCTGGATATAGTCAACAGGATCAACATGCCATGGGCAAAGTGGAGACAAGATAGTGAAGTGCCATGCAATGTTAGGAACCATTTTGATTAAGCAACCATTTCATTGTTGAATTTCTGTATGAAGCTGAATGCTGGCCAACACAGGAGATAAGAAGCTAAAACATGTGGCCCAGATGGGCAAGCTAAATGGATGTGTGGAGTTACAAGAAGGATAAAATTAGGTATGAGTACATAAAGAAAACCTATATGGTACACGAGTGCAAGAATCAACTAGTGACTAACATACTGAATGGTTACAAGTTCAAGGACCTTGCATGAAGCAGTGAGTAAAGACATTTTAAACTGTGCAGCTGTAGAGAGCCTAGCTTGAAATAGAGCTGAGTGGAAAATCACTTTATCAATCGGCCCCAAAAACTGATACGGTATCAGTATTGGTTGTGGTTCGCGGCTCGTCGCGGTGTAAATTTTCAGCCAGAAACAAATTTTAAAAATATCCAAAAAGTTCAGAATATTGTAAAATGCTGGAAAAACGATATCGTTTTCCATTAGTACACACTATAAATCAAAACATCAGTCCCATAAAGTTATAGCACCATGTAACATTGTTTAATCTGTAATTGTTAAACATTTCAAGTTTAATCTTTGTGTTTATCCTTACAATTTATAAATCCATTAATGTAGCCCATATTTAAAATCTAAATCATTAAAAATAAGTGACACCTCTTATATTAGCTTTATAAAAAAAAATACTCCAATTGGAGTTAGGCCCACAATTGAATTGGACATGTTCCATTATTAGAATCATCAATCATTAGCCTATTCAAATATATAACATCATGATCTAACTACGTACAAAAGTCTCAAAATTTTAGAGTTCAAAGGGGGTATTTTTTTTTATAGTAGTTTAGATTTTATTTGAGTGGGCTAATAAGTTATAATTAAAAAAAGAGTAAGGATATCTTGAAATTTTTGTAGGCTTTATGCTTCATACTGGTGCTCACCTACACAAAAATTAAACTGCTCAAAATAATTTTCCTACTCTGATTTGGGTTTTGGCCAAACTTAAATTTAATCAGAGATTGGTACTATTAGATTGATTGATTTTTTCAAAATTGATCGACTGGTCAATCTAATGGTGGATCAATCTCTTATTAGAGTAAAACTTGTCCGGAACCCATAGAAAAGAGGGACAGTTATTTTGATTGGCTCTGGTTTTCTATAGGTGGGCATCACTGTGGAGCCCACAGATTGACAAAATTTTTATGAGTTACATGCATGTTGTAACTTATGATTAACAAAATAAAAAGAAGAGCTTAAAAGGGCTTTTGCCCTAAGTCCCATTTGTTTTCACCGATACAGAAAAGGAGGAGGGTTTGGGACAACTGGAATGGAGGGAAACCAAGGAAGAAAAGGAAAAAAAAAAAGGAAGAAAGGAAAAAGGAAGGGAGGAGAGGGAAAGGAAAGGGCAAAGGAGGAAGATGGATGAGGGGCTTACATGCAGCGGAAGAGTGCTGCAACTCCGGCATACTGCAAATCTAGCTCCCAACTCTGGCAAACAACAACTCCGGTTCACTGTCTTCTCTTCTCTCCTCTTTCCTTCCTCTGTCTCTTTCTTCTTCTGACTTTTTTTTCATTTCTTTTTAACCTCAATCCTCTGTGCGTGCAGTGATGTAGGAAGAAAGGGGTAAGAAAAGGGGACCCTATTCATCCACCTACATTTTAACAATAGCAGACGATATATTGTTTGGACCAATATTTTCAACATAGTGGCCAATAAGTGCCGATACCCTGGCAATTTTTTAAGGTACCGCGATTGACACCGAGTCTCATGGGATTATCAGAAAGGTGATGGCCAATACCGGTACATATCAGCCGATACCGGTAGAAGAGCCACATCCCACATTGCCCAAAAATGGATTCTAACATGGCTTAATATGCATGTTTGGGCCTTCCACCCATTAGCTCGAGCTTTTGGGTTGGTTTTTTACTCATTACAAATACATATTGGTACCAGCTGATTTATTGTGCCATGATCCTGAATCCTACAATTGTACCAAATTCTAATGAAAAAAGTTTCATATCTATGTTATGAATCCCATTTACAAATGAATCTCAAGATTCTTGTGTATGATTCAATATTTGTTTTATTGTATCTTAAGATTCAAGTGATTTGTCTAGCCTAACCAAAGCCTAAGGGCTAACGTTTTACTTTATTTTTATAAGTTTTTCTATTTTTAAAAGGTTATCTAGTGATTAACAATACCTCTTAACATTTTAGGATTTAAGAGCAGGTTTTTGGGATAAACAATAGGTATGGAATTGGAGCATTCAACTGGACAAATGGGTTCCGTCCTACATTCTCTGTTTTTCATTTTTTTTTCATGAGCACTCATTTTACTTCATGAGAAATCCTAACTGTGCAACATTTTTTTAATGGTACCTATGTAACATTAATGATTTGGATTTTATTTTTATTTTTTTTATTTAAAGAGAACAAAAAAGTTGCAACTCATTTATTTTTTAGTAACATGTCTTAAACATATTTAACTATTCATTAATGTATCATTTATGATACGTTAATCTATGTCAATGATGTTTTCACATTATTGTATTATAATCTTATTTGTCACTCATCATCATCACCATCATCAAAGCCTTATCTCAACCATGTTGGGGTCGGCTATATGAATTCTATTTCTCCATTCCGTTCTATTTTAAGCCAAATCCTTTAATAAGTTAAACTTCTTCAAATCTGAATTAATGACCTCCATCAATGTTTTCTTCGGCCTACTCCTATCTCTTGATGGGCCATCCACCTGTATAACCAAATTTTTTCTCACCAGTGCCATTATCGGCCTATGCTCAACATGCCCAAACCATCTTAAATGGGTTTTTTTAATCTTATCCCCTATTGGTGTTACCCCTAAATACTCTCGAAAGCGCTCATTTCTAATTTTATCTTCCCTAGTTTTACCATACATCCACCTAAGCATTCTCATTTTCGCTACATCCATCTTATGAATATGTGTCTTCTTAATTGGCCAACATTTTACTCCATATGTCATAGCTGGTTCAACCACTATCCTGTAAAATTTGCCCTTCAATTTCATTAGCATTCGTTTGTCACAAAGCACTCTATATGCTAGTCTCCACTTCAGCCATCAAACTTTTATCCTATACTCCACTTCTTCGCCAATCTCCCCAACCTTACTAATCATCGACCCTAAGTACCGAAAAGAATCTCTATGTGGTATCTCATGGGTTTCAATTTTGACAGTGGTTTCAACACTTTATATATGTCCACTGAAGTTGCAATCCATATATTATGTCTTTGTACGACTTATTTTAAAGCCTCTAAATTCTAATGCCCCCGCCATCTCTCAAGTTTTACATGTACACCATCTCTTGATTCATCCACCAATACTATATCATCTGCAAACAACATATACCATGGTACTTCTTCTTAAATATACACAGTTAACTCATCCATAATTAATGCAAAGAAATAAGGACTTAAGATTGATCCCTGATGTAAACCTATAATAACGGGGAATCCACCTGTTTCTCCACATGTGGTTCTCACATTTGTTACTACTCCTTCATACATATTCTTAAAATTTTAAATGTAACCTCTGAGGACATTTCTTTTCTTTAAAACCCACCAAATTAAATTCAATGGTACTCTATCATAGGCTTTTTCCAAATTGATAAAGACCATGTGTAGATTTTTCCTCTTTGCTTGATATTTTGTCATTAATTGCCTAACTGAAAAGATAGCTTCCATAATTGATATCCCTGGCATAAAACCAAATTGATTTTCAGAGATCTTGGTCTTCCGTCTCAGTCTTTGCTCCATTATTCTCTCTCATAATTTCATAGTATGACTCATAAGTTTAATCCCTCGATAGTTAGTACAATTTTGTCTATCTCCCTTATTCTTATATATAGGTACTACAATGCTTTTTTTCCATTCATTCAGCATTTTCTTTGTCACAAATATTTTATTGAATAGTCTACATAACCAACTCACCCCAACTTCTCCTAAGCATTTTCATACCTCTATCAGAATACCATCTAAGCCTGTTGCCTTTCCTGCCTTCATTCGCTTCAATGCTTCCTTCACTTCCACCCATCTAATTCTATAGAGAAAAGTATACTCTAGTGATGAAGTATCCTCCTTAACTCTTGTATCACCCAAATGTTCTTCATTTAGAAGTTTGCTAAAATATTCCTTCCACCTTTCTTTAATATCGTTGTCCTTCGCCAGAATATTTTCCTCATTGTCCTTGATAAATTTGACATGATCTAAGTCCTTACTTTTCTTTTCTCTTATTTTTGCGAGCTTAAAAATATTATTTTTTCCTTCTCTTGTTCCCAACCTATTATAGAGGTCATCGTATACTTTGAACTTTGCACTACTTACTACTTTCTTAACTTCTTTCTTTGCCTTCTTATACAGCTCAAAATTTTCCATACTCTTAGTCTCCTAACAAACTTTGTAACAATGTCTTTTTTGTCGAATAACTTTCTAAACCTCCACACTCCACCACCATGTTTTTTTATTAATATATCTCTTTCATTTTAATTCTCCAAGTACCTCATTTGCAACATTCCTAATGCAATTAGCCATTTGATTCCACATTACTATAGTTTCTCCTTCAATATTACATTCTCCCTTCTCAATCATTTTATCCTTAAATATATTTGCTCTTTCCCCCTTCAAATCTCTCCACCTTGTTTTAGGGTCCATTTTGTTTACTACCGCTCTCTTTCTACTTCTAATGCAAATATCTAAAACTCCGAGGCCACATTGCATAGTCAAACTCTCTCCTGAGATAACTTTGCAATATTATTTGTCACTATATATTAATATTGAGGAGTGAGCTCTACCCAATGAGGAATATTAAAAAGTATTTCTGTTGCCTCTACTAATACCTTAAGGTTTTGATAACAATGGTTAGCTGAGGAAATTTAATATGGTATTAGAGCCAACCGATCGTGAGTTCGAATCCCGAGAGAAATATCTCGAAGCAAAAAAAAAAGCGTATCACCAAAAGTGTGCCGACCGGGTTCCACCTGGCGGGGAGTATTGAGGAGTGGGATCCACCCAATGGAGAATATTGAAAAGTGTTTCTACTGCCTCTACTAACACCATAAGGTTTTGATAGCAATGGTTAGCTGAGGAAATTTAATAACTAATGCTACTATGGATGGAAAATAGATGGATTATGAAAAGTATTTCCGCAGCCTCTACTAACAACTTGAGGTTTTGGTAGTAATAGTTAGCTGAGGAAATTTAATAATTAATGCTACTATGGATGGCAAATAGATGGATTATGAACAATTTCTTTTTAATTTTGTATTATATGTCATTTTTACAATATATATATTATGATTCACAATACAATATGATTTGGTTCAACCCCATTAATGATTTGCGATAAGATTTTGATTTTAAGAACAATGGACATAACAATAATAATATTTACCTCATGTTTTTTACTTCAATGAAGGAAAATAACATAAACCTTTTCATTATTCATAGTAAAGATCATCCCAAGCACAGCCACTTCCTATTTTGTTTAAATCCATTGCTTCTTGCTTCATGATTTGAGTTCACTGGTTTTGTGCAATTATGGTTCACCAAAGAAAGAAAAGGAAGACAATCTAGAAAAAGAAAATGGAGATGGTTAAAACAATAGGTATAGAAAAAGGCAGGAGTCTTATAAAAGAAGGAAAATGATGGAAAATAAAGTCACGTGGAACCACTGGTGGCAACAAGGCAGTCAACAGCACCTTGATATCAGCTCTCATCAGCTCTTCTTTCTCCTTTGCTCTGCAATATGTCCATTTAATCTCCTTTTTGTTAAAAATTATGTCATTATAATCAAAAGATAGAAATGAAGCCAAGAAACATGATCGCAACAGCAGCAGCAACTGACACAAGAAGACAGCAGTACAACTGAAAGGAAATTAAGAAAAAGACGGTCAATAGGGAGCCCAAGAAAATTCAAGTAGACCACCATAGGGAAGTGACCCTCGAACCAATAAATTTCATGCCACCTACAAGTCAGACCACTAACTTGAACTCAAACCTAGATTTTCTGTTTTGCCCTATCTTTCATTTCTTCTTCTTTGCATACCTTTCTCTTGCTGTTTTATTGTTACAACCAATTATGTCATGCACAGAAACTACAATAAAATGCAATATGCAATTCAACTAGGTTAAACTGTTTTTAAGTAAATAGAATTTCAAGTAACATGCTGAGAAAGGAGTGGTGTGAATATTGAAAATGAACTACAACTTTGGTGTCTCAGCACTGGATTTGGGATTTCCTATATAACCTTCTTTAAGAAAAATAAATTAAAACAAGAGAGAATAAACAGGAACAACAGGAAGAATCATGTCCATCAAGATTGAATATTTTAATTGAACAGTTGGGAAATGTTGATTTGGTGCTGACGAACAATGGCATATTTCTTTTTCTTGTCTCTGCCCTCTACAAGATCACGAGATACCAGACAAGCAAAAGCAGAACCTAGATCTGTCATAAAGCAATGGTGGGAAGATAATGCTGTTTGGACAAGAGCCCAAAGCACAACTTGAAGGTGCTCATTGTTGCAACCATGATATTGCAGGTTCTAGTCATGTCACCAATGAAACAGGTAAAAAAGGATAATATTGTTTGATTAGTCGGTCCAAAAGAAAGAAAAAACAATGGTCATGCACAATGTATTATGCACAATGGTCATCCGACAGAGTTTAACTATATTTGAGCAAAAATTACTAATGTACAAAATAAATACATTGGAGACAACTTAAAGAACCTTAAACTGGTTCGCTGCATGCTCAAAGCTTATACATGCCAATATCATTGGTGTCTACATCCTGAAGCTGGATAACTGAGTCCTATTATATAAAGAAACAACAAGAGTACAAGATCTCCACCATTTTGCATGAGGCTAAACTTGAACAATCAATGAGAAAAAAAAAACTTAAAAGGGCATGGCAATTACTAAATATTTAACCAGATCTCACGTAATCAAATAACTCAAATTCAAGAAATGAAATGAAGACTAAACAAAGCATAAATGAAAAAAAAATGAAAATACATAAACAGAGAAGCAACATACCACTTAATTCCATCAACCGTAGCAATAGCGATATTTAAGTTCTGAGCAGTAAAAACAGGAACTCCCTGAACCCTTCTCCTCCTATTACTACGTGAAATTTTCTTAAGAAGTTTGTTTGCTTCTTTAACCTGTATGAGAAACAAATCATTATAAAGAACCAATAAATATCACAGGATACACTTTTTTTCTTAAATGATTAAATAGTAAACATTATGCAAACTTCATCTTACCTGTTTTTCATTGGGAACAAATTGGAACATATGAGGCTTTTCCTGCATTACATATGTTAAAACATTTAAACAGTTCAATGACAGCACATAATTACAGCCATCACCAAGCAGAAAAATCCTTAAAAAAGAAAAAGAAAAAAATTGTTGAGAAGCATAACGAGCAGCATGAAGACAAAGGCATATAGATTTTTTTTTAACTTTTTAATGTTAAATGCGTATAGAAATTACAGGACGTTTGGTTCCAATGCTAAGATTTAATAGATAATCATGGCCCCTGATGAAGATCAAAGGCATCAAAATTGAAGATCTTACGCAGAAAGGTAATATTCATGAGAATATAAGTCCATGTGCAGTCCCCACCCTCCATTTGCCAAATGATGTGGATGGTCTTGAAGATCAAGTGGTTGAGCGGGCGTTGAGATTTGAAGAGATATTCGATCAAACACATGAGGTCTGAACCCATGTGTAGATGGTTCCACCAGGATTAAAGACCCCAAAAACAATCCCCAGAAATTAACTAAACTCACATGCAAGGACTGTTATCACATGACAGGAACTATGTTACTATAACAGTAAACATAGTGAGGTTTATTGCAGTTTTCCAGAAAAGCCCAAATGAAGAAAAAGGCAGAAAGGGGCCGAACTTATGTAGTTTTGGAACCTAGTTGGTCAATCCGAACCCAACCCATTTAAACCCTGGATGAGGTTGGTTGCTCAAAGTTCCTCCATGGGATCGTGGGGTCATTTTTCATCAATTCATGGGCATGCGGGGTCCACGGCCTGATTTGCAAATATGTGTAGGAAAAACCCAGCCAGCTGAATCCTCCAGATTTTAGCCTTATTCATCTCCACTCTAGCTTTTTACTTGCATCTTTTAGCAACTATTAGTAAAGAGTAATTGTGTAACAAGGAAGATTGGTTTCTTTAGGGCACATTTGGCAACGGCCATCACTGAGGATTCCTCGCATTTTTCCTCACACCCATGGAAAGCCACATTTGGTAAAGTGAGGAAAACCACAACAAGGAATCCTCGAGTCCTTGATTTCAATTATTTGCAAGATCGGACCTCCGTAGGTCTGACTTCGAAAATCCGTGCGCTCGAAGAAAGTGGAGCTACAATGAGAGCGGGCGGAGATTTAGAGGTCACCGGTTTCTTCAATGTTTTTGTTTTAATGGGTCCCTCAATGACGATCCAAACAATTAATGGTGTTTAAAAAATCAGCCGAGTCCAAGTCAACTCTAAATGAGTCGGGTCTAATGGGACTCATGCTCGAATTATGGGACTTGGCCGAGTCCCATGGCTGATTCAACTATGTGACTCGAACCAGCCGGAATTGACCAACTTTTTCTTTTAATTTTTCTATGCAGTTAATTGGGACTCGACCCTAACAGAGTCATTTTTTCCTCGGATTAAAAGGTCCACAACAGCTAGGAGGTCAAATATCAACCATTTATTCCCCATATATTGACATATTTGCAGAAAAATCCAGCCCATTCTATCCTAATTTCTGACTTCTGTGGACCCCATTTATGAAATCCAAACCATTCAAACTCTTCAGATAACCGAAAAAGGCTAGTGGTTCAAATTTGGCAGCTTGATTCATTGTGGATCACAAGAAATTGGCCAAAAAAATCTAGACCATTGATCTGCCACAATGCAAAAAAAGGGATTTTTGGCAATCCCTTTTACCAATTTTTCAATTCTTGTGGGACCCTGTATCACGATCTAAGCCGTTCATCATCTCCAAAAGGCATAAGACAGTAAGAAGTCAAATACCAGTTGCTGATTCCTCAATAGATTTTGTGATATTTATAGAAAAGTTCAGCCATAAGAACTTAAATTTTTTTTCCTGTGGAACCCATTTGCATGATCCGAACCATTCAAAAAATCTAGAAAGCCAAAAATGACTATGGGATGAAAGCTTGGGTCTTGATTCTTCATGGACTTTGAGAAATTTGAGGAAAAGGTAGAACCATTGGATGACACATAAAACAGATGGTAGGATTCCACAGTGTTTGCCAAAAGTGGAACTCCCCTAAGAAATCCTCCCTGAGGACAGCTTGGTTCTAGAGAAATGGAGGAATCCACTAATCTTGTTTACCAAACATGCCCTTAGTGTTTTCTTGAACATTCACTAATCATTATTTTATTTAAGTTGAACAGTCGAGTAATCAACAATGTGAGGAAGTGCACAGTTGAGACAGTATTATTCAATAACAGTAAGGTTATTGCATTGAAATCTCTGTTTTTTCCTCTTTACATCAGTTACTCTTGACTTACGAGGCACTCATGTGAGAGAACGAGTGCCCTTGGTGATTTTGAACTGTGACCAGTTTGTCAAAGGTGGATGGCAGTTATTGTTTAGTGCTGTTGCAGCAGTACTAGATATTGTAACTGCTGTCATTGGGTTCTGTCAATACCCATCACTGCATCGCCAAAGGATGACAGAAGTTGGAGAACGTGCATAGATGGCCGAGCAATCAGCAAGATTACCATCAAGTATCGATTTTCAGTAGATAATATGCTCGACATGAGACAAAATCCCCTGGATCCTTTGAGGATTGGCTTTTAGAGTACTACCACCAAATCCATAATCAACCCAAGGCAACGATAAATGGAAGATTACTTTCAAGGCCAAAGATGGCTTGTGTAAGTGGCTTGTTAAGAGAAACTTTACCGCATAAGAGAGCATACCATAAACAGTGTGGTATGTATATCAAAAAAGCCTCACAAAAAATAATAAATAAATACAAAACAAAAAGGTGAAAAGGAAGTGAAAATCCAACAAAAGCAAACTGTTCCTATCAACTCACAAACAATTGGTTGAGATGGATATATTCATGACCTCTCATCTTTCTAGAAATAACACGGTATGGACAAACATCATATTGGCCCATCCAAGTCCATCAGACATACCTTAAAATGCTCATATGCTACATCAAGACGGCAAGCACCCACCATGCCAGTTGGAATATTCAACCGTTTCACATATGCAACTGGCAGAATAGAAGAATCCAATAGATCAAAACTCAATTTTTATGTCAGCCCGTAAATCTTATTCAGTCCAGCACAAATTTCCAAAGTAAAAATTCCAATAAATATCACAATTTTTAGTGCAGGAAAAGGTTTCTTAGCAACTGAGCAGCAGAGGAGTTGAAACAGGAAAATCAAATGCAATAGTAGTAAAGAACTGACTAAAGTGTTAAGTCACAGAATCAGTAAGCACCTAATGTGCAATGATATTATGTTGACATCAGCCTTACCAAATATTAGTAGCAACAGCAATAATATAAGTATAATAATAAGACAAAAAGGATAGATAACCACCAGGAAACCCTATCCAAGCGTTCCTCTAATTTTATATCCTGCAAGTTGGAGGATTCCCCTCCTAAAGGGCATATAGACATCTCATATCGAGCTATCATCTTTGCCATCTTGATGGCATACAAATTTTGTCTGTTCTTAACAAGTTATTTCTCAATCAAAAAGGCAAAATTAAGTTACATCATGTGTAGTGTGCATTGGTGCATGAGTTCAAGTCCCCTGTAAAGCAAAAAGGAATTCATGTTCATCTAAACTGAGAGTACGAAAAGCAACATATCAAGTCCAACATCCAAACATGATGCATGGCAACTTCAAATTGGGCAATGTATCCTGTTGTATCGTATCAAATACTTCACTTTATTGCGTAAAATTCATGTCCCTGCCTCCGTGGCTCCTACTGTATGACTGTATCCATGTTGTCTACAGGCATCATAGCTAAAAAGGCCCTCTACGTGTGAGGTTTCCTAATTTGGTTGGAGTCCTTCGAAATTTGGATTTCTTTCCTTCCAAAACACCCCAACTCCTGGAAAACCATATAACAGGGGTAGGGACCAAAGCCAAGCCTGAGGCCCAAGTAACTTTTCCTATAGTATCTAGAGCCCTTTCCAAGAGATTTAGGGTGCTCTTGGATGGCATTTTAGAAGTTCTTTACATTAGAAGGTAGTCTCATTATTACATTTAAAAGGGCTTTTTTAAGAAGTACAAGTTGAAACCCCACTTTTTTAGAAACATTTACTCACTTTGCATGAACAAGTCCCTCTACACTTTCCAGGAAGAAAGCTGGAAGCATCCTCTCCTACACTTTTTTCTCTCTCTCCTAGCATCGCATCTTCCCCCTCCCATCCCTCTTCCCTTTTTCCCCTAATACATACAAGAACACTTTTGGAATACAAATCAAGCTTTTTCATTTTTCATCTTCCTAAACTCACTGAACTAGAAGTCAATCTCTTTCTCTCCCTAGAACCTCTCTCTTGCCGAATCCATTTGACCTCGCCTCACCCCTACTTCTCTACTTTCACCAATGTACATTGCCTAGAAGTCTTTTTCTATACTGCTCTTTTCATCCAACATTTAAGGTTAGAGTTGCCGTCGATCAAGCAATTCAATTAGGAAAAATCAAACAAAACAACGTTTCATCATTGACGTTTATGAAAATAGAAAGAGTTCCCGGTTCACTTCTTCACATTCCCCACCCCCCCCCCCCCCCCCCCCCCTCCCTCCTTGAATGATGGCCAGTTTTGTCAATTTTGCCGGAATCGACCAATTTCAGTGATTCCAACCAGAATGACCTAACTCCAACGCTATCATGAAATTGGGTACTATATCCAAACCGTATCTTACCATATCTCATACCGGTATCCATATTGGTATGGGAACCATGGGTCAAATGTTGTATCCGGATATCCAGAGAGAGAGAGAGAGAGAGAGAGAGAGAGAAGAACAAAATGAGTACTTCTATCATTAATTTTTCCTCTTTCTAAAATGTGCTTTTTGATATGCCCTTATGTTGTGTTTTATTTATTTTTTTCTCTCTAAAATTGACTTTTGAAAACTCTTTTAGTTTTTACAGTAAGTTTCAAGTTCATATAGATTTTTTTCCCACTTTTGTGATATTTGATCTAATAAAGTTTGTTGGAATAATCTTGGAGGCTAAAATTGCATTAGTAAGGGAGTGTTTGGATGTGAGGTAGATTAGAGTAGAGTAAAATGAAATTTTTGAAATTCAAATTTTCACCGTTCGTTTAAAAAAAAATTCAAATTTCCCTCATTCTTTTTAAAAAAAAGTCAAAAAGTCATCACTAAATTACAAAAAAAAAATCTCTACTTTTTATACAAAAAGTCAAAAAGATTCCATGTCAAGCAACTCAAAAAAAAAAGTCATCATAACTCCATCATATATTATTCTTTCTTGATTTTGAGTTCACTCTACTATATTTTACTCTACCCCACATCCAAACACACCGTAAAGGAGGGGCTATAAGCCTACAATCCAATGTGCATTTTCCAAAACTAGATGAACTGCGGCGATGCATCCACCAGATTCTTATATCATATTCACTTATAAGTTTGTAATGATTTTGATGATAAGATCCAAGCCTAAGGTCATTAATAGATTTTGGGACCAGCTTGTAATAAATTTTGAGGTCAATTGTAATAGGGATGGGTTTATGCCAGATTGAGCCTAGCTTTAAATTGAGTTTGGGATTGATCTTGTCAAGCATTGTTCAGACTTCAGAGACTATAATAAGAACATCCATGCATAAATGCTCCTGCATGAAGCTCTATTATGGAAATTCCACAAGAAGAAAAATTATCCCATAAATACCCATAATAGGAAATTCTACTACATATATGCCCACTAGATGGAAATTATAGAAATGCCCCCCACCCCAAACACAGAGAGAGAGAGAGAGAGAGAGAGAGGGAGCGAAATGTCACACCAAAAATACCCATTATGAGAAAAAAAAAGTCTGAAAATTTCCAATTTAGAGAAAAACTTAAGAAATCATATACAATGCTTATAAATTGTATGTTCAATTTTAATGCCCAATAGTGTGTAATATCCTTGAGTCATACTAGGGGATTAGAATTTTTGTTCTAATTAATGTCATATTTTTGAATCTCAAGTAGTGGAAACCTTCTTTCAATTTATGTAGTGAGTTGAGATTTTATTAGCTAGAATGTGTAGGACCCATGTCAATTATTTGAAACATTAAGGAGCTCTTGAGATGGGACCCAATCTTTTGTGGGCTTGTGAACATGACTTTCCAAGTTCCAAAGGACTTGCGCACTTTCCTCTAAGAGGGGTTCTTGTGCAACAAGAACTTCTTCCCAACTCCAAATGCATGTGGATCCTAGATCAGATAATAGACCAATCTCCCAAGGGATTGATCAAATCCAAATATAGACTTAAGCACTAAAGTCACAATCAAGATAATGGGAAACGCCAGCACTGAAGAAAAACTCAGAGAAATCTTTTGATTAATTGAAATAAACATAAGCAATTACAATAGGGTCTCATCTACATATAGAGGACCAGGATCATTCATGTCCTACTTAAGACTCTAATAAGGCATGTTTGGTAAACTAAGAGAAATCCTCCATCTAGAGGATTTCTTCATTCCCTTGAAACTAAACTATCCTCTCTAAAGATTTTTTTATAAGAGGAATCATTGCATCCCAGGTTTGGAAAAAACCAAGATTCATTCACAATTACTTCTTTGCCTTTGTGGATTTGCAAAATTCGATGTTGGGAGGTGGAGACAAAGGAATCAATGGAAGAGAGGATTTTTGGTGGGTTGGGAGGATGTAGACAACCCCTCTCACTTTTCGTCTCTTTACCCAAACGTGGGTTTTCTTTGCAATAGAGGAATATCAGAGAGGATTCCTCTCAGAGGATGGTATCCAAACATGCCCAACTTTCCTAAACATGAGAGAAGGCTAAAACAAAAAGGGGAAACTAGCTAATAGCAATCCTAATAAATGAATATTAGAAATAGGGATAAAATTAGAATTCCATAGTAGCTCACAATCACAATTGGGCCTTTGGCTAAACCCAATGGACCGGGTTTGACCAATGAGTCAATGGGGCCTTGTTCGTATTACATCAACTGTCCCCGACTTAGAAAAACTCAACTCCAACGAGTTAATAGCTTGGGAATGGTCATAGAGTTCTGGAGTCAAGTGCTGGAAGTCGGAAGCAGTAATCCATGTAGTATCAAAGAACGTACAGTTCTTCTATTAAAGCCAACATATGGTCTAGCCGGCAGTAGTTCTCCCAACATTGGAGAGAACTCGTCAAGATTTGGTAAATGTCCTCCAGGTAAAAGATCAATCGTACAAACTTTTGATCTTTCTTTTGATCTCTATTCGCTTCATATGTCTTGGAAGCTCGATGCAGTTTTCTACTCTGTGTATAGGAAGGTTGGCTATGATGCTTCTTCAGATGTTTGAGTTTAGCTTGGACGTTTGATCACATTAGATCTTCAATTTTGCACTAATAAATCACAATCTTTTAACATCCATTGTGGATTTCTAAAGAAGACAACAATATTGGGGACAACAACTATTGGTTCTTCTTTTGAGGCCTTTTGAATAATGTAATTGCTCTCCAATGATCTAGTTGACTTTTATGAACGTGACATTACGATCACATCCATTAGATCACGGTCTTCAATGTTTGTTTGTCCTTGTTATTCCTCAACCTTTTTGTGGCTTGTGATTAACATTGCATTCATCAATATCATCGACAAAGATCAATTCAATAACCTTCCACTCCTTCCAAAGGATGATCCTTTGTAAGAGTTATGCATGATACATCTTCCAAATTAATCACGAAATCATTGTTGCTTTAATCTTGCACAGGAGTGCCATCTTTGATGTCCTCTTGAATGAATTTCAATTCTGTGAGTGCAAGCAGAACTTCTTCTGGTTTTTTTACCTTTTGTTCCTTCTTTGACTCTCCTCACTGATAATCCATAATAGCACAAAGTTGATCTCTAATAGTTCTCCTCCTTTTGGGCATCAGTTATAGGTAGTTCACTAGAAGATTCATTTGGAGAATAGGTTCCACATGTATTTGAAACTAAGATTGTTGCATGTTAGACCAGCTAAGCATACACTCAACATGGAATGCTTCTAAATATAGCTCTTGACTTGCATGGCAGTGATTCATATTCAATATGTCCAATCACAATCCTCTGATATAACAAACTATCGCATGTATCTTGTCCTCCTCCAGTTCACATGCCTTGCAACCCTCAAAATTGGTAGGTATATCCATCAATTGTCAAATCTTTTTGCTTCAAATTAAGAAATTGTTGTAAGTAGAACTCATTCTCAAAATACAAATTTCCATATTTGTATTGATGCAAAATTCTTTGAATTTCAATAGAGTTTCCAAAAACTCTCATGTTGACTATAATGTGAGGACATCAACATATAGTGATTTCCCAAGACTGACTAACCTACTATGTAGATCTTGTTGATAGAGCATGCACTAAAAACAAATAGTCAATGGAAGTTTGTTTGAAATAACTGGACCACCTAAGCTTGTCCATAAGCCTTTTGCCAGACTGATGCAGCCCTAGGGTTAGGGCTTGCGTGGAGGTGCCTAAGCACGTGTCCAAGGACACTTCGAACTATCAAAATGACTTCAAATACACACGAGGAAACACCTCTGGGAAAACCCAATTCTATTAATCAACCAAATCTGAGAATTTCTTCTCTACAATGCCATATATATAGTAAAACAAACTTAATAAGCAAGAAAACCCTAGGCTAAAAATGGAAACTTTCCTAATAACAATAATAATCCTAATCTAATTTGAAGAGGGGATGCTGGGGCCTAGACTGCATCACAGACATTTTTTTTTTCTTTTCCAGTGTTGCGAATTTGGATTTGCATCGAACCCAAACTCATGCCCACTTAAGGCTGTGTTATTAGGAAAAAAAACATGTAAGAAGAGCGCTTCTCTTTGTCAACAATAGTGCAGAGTCAAAAATAAAAATTAAAAGGAGGGGCTTATCAATTATCAACAATGGAGAGATGAGGGGAAAGGGCGGCGACAATGAGACTCAAAACAATAGCAAAGGAAGGGACGAGGGTGACTTTCTTGAGCTCGTCAAGGCAGTGGAGGTGATGCTTTCTAGAGAAATCGATGCTGGTGGCTGGTTTGCGACGACAGTGGTTACGAGGCGTTGTTGTAGTATTGCAATCGTTGTGTGGTGACAAGTACAATTTGAACTCATATCTCCCTCTTTTTCTTTCCCGACTGCATTCTCTTCTTTCATTTTTTTCACTCAACGGGGCAAGGAGTGGGTTTCAATGAAGAGGGTTTTAGAGAAAAGGATTTTCAGTTTGGGGTATTGGCATAGTGTGGGGTTTGAGGAAGTTACAATAGGGCTTTTTAATGATGGTTTAGGGTTCGAGGTGTTGTGAGGTCTAGTTGGGTTATGGTGGGTGGGGATTGGGAAAAAGGATAATGAATTTAGGGTTTCAGTGGTGTGATGGCCTCGGTTTGGGTTCAAGGGTTCGACTAGACTTTTGGGGAAGTCAGTGGAAGGAGATGGAGTTCCAATGATCTGGTGTAGAGAGGTTTTTTTTTAGGGTTGGGTGAATTTCAGTAATGAATTTCAATAAATTTTTGGAGAGGGACTTGAGTTAGGTTTCGACGGGGAAGATTTAGGTGTCGGTTTCAAATGGATTAGGGTTTAATTAAAAGTGGAACGGTTGTCAATTAGGGCCTGTTTGGTATTTAAATAGTAGAGTAGCTCCATTTAAGAGAGATGAATAGATGAGGGGGTCATATTGAAAGTACAAATTTTCAAATTTTACCCGTTCTTTTTTAAAAAAAGCCAAAAAGCAACATTCTCAAACCACTAAATGACAAAAAAGCCATCTACTTTTTGCAAAAAAAAAAAGGTAAAAAAGGTTCATTATCAAGCCACTAAAGACAAGAACCCATTACATTATGATTAGACCCCCTCATATTTTATTCTCTCCTCATTTTAGGCTTTTACTTCACTTCACTTTACAAACAAGCCCTCAAGTTTGGGTTTAGAAATGAAGGTTTCGGAATTTGGAGAGTTGGGGCCCTAGCTACTAGGACGGGTTTGAATGGGGTTGAGGGCTTTACAGTTCTGATTTGATGATGGGCTTGATGGTTGGTTGATGGTGGCACTAGAGGAAGGACTTGCTCGAAGGGCTTCGGGTCCAGATTGGCAAGCAGGGATCTAAAGTGGAGTTCAATTTTGGACTGGGTAAGGTGGGCAATAGATTTGGGACAAGGATTAAGGGTTAGGATTCAGAAATTGGGGACTTTTTTGGAGTTATGATGAATGGGACTCAGATTAGAGGGCAATGGGTTATGAAGGTTAGGAAATGGTTTGGTAGAGGGGCTGTGGGTAGTGAGCTCTTGGTGAAGGGATACTAGGACCTAAGGGTTGATGATGGGGCTAGGGTTTGGATAGAGGATCCGGGATGGGTCATTGTCTTCCCGGCGATTAGAATTCGGCTCTAACACCAATTGGTGCAACCCCAGATCCTAGATCAGAAAATAGACCAATCTCTCAAGGGATTGATTGAATCCAGAAATGGATTCAAGCAGTGAGGGCACACTCAAGATAATGGAAAACACCATTATTGCAGAAAAACTTAGAGAAATCTTTGATAAATTGAAATAAGCATACGCAATTACAATGGGGACTCATCTATATATAGAGGAATAAGATTGTTCCTCTATTACTTGGACTATAAGACATACCTAAACATGAGAGAAAACTAAATCAAAAGAGAAAACTAGCTAATAGTAATCCTAATAACAAAAATTAGAAGTGGGGATAAAATTAGAATCTCATAGGAGCTCTCAATCACAATTAGGCCTATGGGCTGAACGTCATGGACCGGGTTGACCAATGGGTCAATGGAGCCCGTTCGATACTGCATCACCTTGAAGCCAACATAAAACCTATTTAAACCCATCAACACCTTTGAACCCTATCATGTCACACATGACACAACCAACTCTCTCAAAACTCTCTTTCTCTTGCTTTCTTCCACCAAAACCTTAACTAAGATTCGGAATTAGAAGGAGGCTAAGGAGAGTTTGTGATGCAGCACAGTTTGGCGGAATTGAACAAAACAAACAATTTAGAAGATTAGTGGATGATCAGATTAGTGGATGACCTATAGCAATCCTCACATTGCTAGAGCCACCATTGCCTATACGAGGTGAGTAGAAGCCCTAATTTACTTGTGGTCTTGATAATTTTATATTTCTTGTCTAGTTGGATTTGAATAAGATGGATGATGTCAAATTGATTGAGGCCGACCGTGACGTTGGGTTCTAAACCCATGGCCAAACCCAACTGATGGGTTTTTGGCACTCAAACGAACTCCTCCTTGGAGTTTTATAATGACCGAGGCCTTATTAGAGCCTAGGGTTTGGTCAGCCATATGTAACATCATGAATTATTGATGGGTCGATGTTTAAACTTTATCCATTGATTGTTTTCTGTATGTTTGAGGTTTGGATTGCTTTGTATGATGCATTAGATGAAAGTTAATTGATTCTTAAGTGTGGAATGAACAAGAAATTCCCATTATTGATGGGATGGAGGCATATGTGTGATGTGGGAAGAGTAATAATGAAATACAAATGGTAACAAAAGGGTTGTATTGGGCTGAATTGAATGCAATGGTTTTTGAAGAAGGACCAAAACCTTAATTTAGGTTTCTTCGTGCTGGCCAAACATCATAGGAGAGTTTCAGGCTGGGTTGAACCCAATTCATGTTATAGGAGTGGTGAAACCTGAATGAATCAGGTATAGGACTGTTTGGTGAATTAGGTGGATTTCATATTAGTTTTGACAAGTTACTTCATACCTTCCTGCTGGTATCTATTAACTAAAAGTTCGAAGATCTGAATCCTTGAGCGACCAATGCCAATTACCTGCACAAATCTGTTCGGGAATGGAACTATACTGAACAACACACAGACCCCAGCCAAACCCCTTGAGGGAGTATAGTACCTTTGTCAAATTCTTTGAATAAGGTTTTGGCCATAGTTTTCTTCAATTACTGAATAAGTTGCTGAATTCAGTCTTAAACCATAGATGAATGTTATATGGCTTGTTGCAAGTGTAATGGTTTCTAATGAGATATTATGGCATGCTAATATCTAAACATGGGATAGAGATTTCTTTGTTGTGCTGATTATGGCAATGGATTGTGTAATATGATAGGTGTACATGTTGTATCATCTCTGTGCTTCTATGTAGATACAAACCCATGGGGTATGCAAGTGTGCTCACTCTATCAGATACCAATAGCAAAACGGTGCAGGGTCATATTAGATCCGGAATACGTGTAAGGGGCTAATTTCAAACTACCACTATGAGGATTGAGAACAACAATGAAAGTGATTGTAAATTCTAAATTACATTTATGAGATATCTATGAAAGAGACAACATTATAAATTTGGAATTGTCAGGACCAATCTGTAGACAACCCTAGACCACTAGCACAATACAATGTTGATGTCGTCTTACCAGAGACTCTTTTTTTTTCTCTCTTTCATTTTTTTTTTTTTTTTGTGTGTGTGTTTTACCTGACGACTAAGATCATCGGTTTTACCAGACTAGTTGGTCAGCCCCTTCATATGCATTTACTTGTCTAGCAGGATCGGTGATTTTACCTGACTAGTAGAGCAGGCCTTTTTTGTGTACAAGCCATCCATAAGGTATATTGAGTTTAGGCCGGTGCTATCAGGTGGTTAGGTGGTTGTCATATGGTTAGATTTAGCAACATTGACCCAACTTCAATTAAATTTCCATATCATCATTCTACTTGAATTACTATCTGTAATCATGTTTCATGTGCACACGTAGACTAGGACTCTATTCACTCAGTATCACTGATTGTTATTATTTTGCGACTTTGCCCCAATCTAGGTCATCATAACATAGAGATGTAGGAGGGTCTTGATAATGCAGCATTAGGTTTAGACATTTGTGGCCGAGTGACAACAGAACTCACCAGATTCTTTACAAGCAGTGGTTTTAATTCTTCATTTGATTTATGCAAACGTTTAATATTTTCAGTCAGATTCTAAAAGGTTTTATTGGTTTGATTTAAAATTATTGGATTCAGACATGTTAAATAAAATAAGTGGAATTGTTAAGGTGATTGCCCACTTTATTATGCAGTTATTGATTTGATCCATGAATATAAGTATGATGTTTATTGTAAACAACACAAGGATTCATAGGCCATGGATTCCAGATCATGACACAGTGTGGTAGATTATGGCCATTGTGTTAGAGGATTCGTGGTCTAGCATGACCACATATTAAAGATAGTTGGACTCCACATGAGAGACACCATGTAAATTGCAACGATTTGATTTTCTTTCTGATGAGACGTCTTATTATCTTAAAAGGGTCTCGTTTATTATGTAATTAGTTTTCATTATAAAAGTTCAATATACTATTTAGTTATCATATGCTAAAACTATTTTTTTATGTCCTAACCAAAAAATACGAGCACTTTTGCTGTTGAAAAGGGTACAAAAGTTGTGCTCATCAAAAAATATTTTATTCCAAAAGGCTGCTTGGAGTAAGTAGCTTCTAGAAGTAACTTTTTAAGAAAGCATTTGTAGCTTGTAAGAAGCCTAACTAGCCACACCCTTATGTCATTCATAACTTTTGTAAGATCACCCTACAATGACACAAATTAACCCACTTTGAATTTTATTGTAAGATATCTTACAGATTGTATGAAAAGCCTAAGGGTGTGTTTGGTTGGGCTTCTTAAAAGCCAAAAGTACTTTCTTAAAGGGTCATTTGTTTGCACTCATTTACATACTTACCATGTTGCACATGCATTAACATTTATGCATAGTCACATTTGTTTGCTCATTTGCATGAACAAATGAGGTGCGAAAATAGTATGTAAATGATGTCATTTTCATCTGAAATTTTTCGAACTTGAAAAAGTTGAAAAGATTGCACACCTCCTTGTTACAAAGGTGCTAGTATAGATGACAATTGAGACAAGTCTTGGGATTAAATCCTGTGGGCCTCAAATTTAAATCCAAAGTGTTCAAATTTTATATTGACCCATTAAACCACAAAATGTTCAGTTCCATGTCTTAAGCATTCATAGATTTGACACGTATGAAGGCTTTTTCTTTTCTTTTCCTTTCTTTAGTAAATACTCCCATCCATCCCCACAGACGTTCACCCAAGTTCCTCACCATTAGCTTCACACCGAGGGATTGATACCTGGTGTTTCTAGGGAAGGGCAGTGCCTTAACAAACCAAGCTACTAGTGGATTCATAACATTTATGAAATGTTGTATTGTGTTTCAGATGTGTAAAATTTTACATACATATAATTCACATGTAAATCTCATTTTCATATCCCATAAGTGAAAGATAAACGCCCCCAAAGTAGCTTCCAAAAATCTACTTTTTAAAGCAGCTTTTTAGAATAAAAGGTTGTTCAGTGAGCATAAGCTTTGTACCTACTTTCTAACAACAAAATCACTTGAGGTTGTTTAGTTAGGATATAAAAATAGCTTTTAGGATATGATAACTAAATAATGTATCAAAATCTCATAATAAAAAAAGTTATAACACGATATACAAGACCATTGTAGATAAATAAGACGCCACTTGTAGGAAACAAAATCAAAGAGTTGAAAACAACAAGGTGCCTTGCATGTCAAACCCACCTATCTTGGACATGTGGTCATGCTAGACCACTACTGTTCAAGACAATGGCCATACTGTGATACACTGACACTATTGGGCCTTAAATTTGAATGTACCCACTTTTTAATAGCAAAAGCACTTGAAATTGTTTAGTTAGAACATAAAATAGATTTTAGCATATGATAACTAAATAATGTATAAAATCTGATAATAAAAAACATTATAACACTTATAACGCAATACACAAGAGACCGCGGTAGATAAATAAGATGCCACTTGTAGGATACAAAATCAAAGAGTTGAAACAACATGGTGTCTTGTATGTGGAATCCACCAATCTTGGACATGTGGTCGTGCTAGACCACTAATTGTCCAACACAATGGCCATACTGTGACACTATTGGCCTTAAAATTGAACATACAATCTAAGCATTACAAATGATTTGTGTGGCTTAAAAAAACCGAAATACTTGGCATGAAAACTCAATGAGATTGATGTTTAAATACATCCACGCACTTGGTTTGAAATTCAAGAATTCTCTTCTAATGGATATTTATCTAGTGGGCCGATACTTTGCTTTAAGTATTTGCATTGTGGGTGTTTCTGCGGTTGGCATTTTTCTAATCATTTCCATAATTCCATTTAGAGGATATGTAACAATTTCCTTGTAGAGAGTATTTGTATATTGGGTTTTTTTTCTTGTAATGAGCATTTGCACAGTAACTAACCTATGGGCCTGTTTGTTTGTGAGGTAGAGGAAAATAAAAAATTTAAAATTCAAGTTTCCCCCCTTCTTTGTCTTAAAAATTCAAATTTCCCTCATTTTTTCAAAAAAATTCAAAAAGTCATCATTAAATTACAAAAAACTCTCTACTTGTTATACAAAAAGTCAAAAAGATTCCATACCAAGCAACTAAAAACAAAAAGTCATCATAACCCCATCATTTATTATTTTTTCTTAGTTTTGGATTTACTCTACTCTACTCTACTCTACTCTACCCGACAAACAAACAGGCCCCATAGTTAATTTCATGTAGTGGGTTTATATGGAGCAAGGTGTTCTACAGTGGCATTTATGCAGTGAAATTTTCCTTCAATGAGCAAGTTTTCCTGTAGAAGGTATAGAATAGGTTTTCTTAGAATAGGTATTTCTATAGCTTTCACAAAGTGCATACACACACATGCAGAAGTTTCTTTTGTTAAGTATTTATGTAGTAGGTTTTCCTATCGTGGGTAATTAGTGAGTTTTCTTCTATTCAAAGAAAAGGGGAGGAAACAAGAAGTAGTGAGTTTTCTTGTGTTCAAAATAGTTGGGACAAGACCTTGATGATGAGGATGAGTTTTCTTGTATTGAGTATTAATGTGAAAAGATCTCTAGTGAGGATTTATGTAATGGGTTGTTTTTTATTGGGATTTACATGCTTTTTTCTTTTTGTAGTGTAATTTCATATGGGGAGCATTTTGTGGCTTCTCTGTAATAGGCATATATGTAGTGGAATTTCCTAAAGTAGGTGTTTATGTAGTGGGTATTTATGTAATAATCTTTCAGGTAGGGGAGTTTCCATAATAGAGCTCTAAGCAAAAAGCATTTATGCAGTGGGTATTCCTATTATTGGCTTAGGTCAACAAGTTTACAAACTCAGTAAAATATTAGTCCCAAACTCAATTCAAAGTTAGGTTCAAAACTAGGATAAACCCATCAATGTCTCAAGCCCAATTGGACCTCAAAACTTACCAAAAGCCAATCCTAACCTCTATTATTAATCTAATACTTGGAGTTAATCATCAAGATCATAACAAACTTATAAATAATAAAGAAAAATGTGGTGGATGAGTTGCCGGCAAACACAACTCATTTGGTTTTGGGAAATGTACACAGGATTTTAGCCCCTTCTCTATTGGTGTAATTTCAACTTTCAAGATTTATCATCATAATTATCATCAAAGTCTTGTCCCAACCACGTTGAGATTGGCTACTTGAATTTTGTTTCTCCATTCTAATCTCTCTAAGCCACCTCCTCAGATAGTTTGCACCTCTTTACATCTATTGTTACTACTTAAATCCATATCCTCTTTGGCCTACCCCCTCCCCTTTGTGGGCCATCAACTTGCAAGAAAAAAAAAATACTCACTAGCATTGTTACCCTGCATTAGACAAGTCCAAACCATCTCAAAGAGCTCTTGTTTTATCATCTATTGATGCTTACCTAAATGCTCTCGAAAGTGCTCATTTCTAATTTAATTTTTAAGATTCATCTCTCAAATTTTATAAGAATAAATCTCACAAGGGAAGGACAAAACCTTTACAGTGAGAAAAGATAAAATTCATAACACATTAAACAGCAATAAAAAAATCTAAAACTTATCATATTCATTTGATAAACAAGAAAAAAATAGACTAAAACAATCTCAAAGAACCAATTGAAGATAGAGACGAGGAAAAGATTAATGAAGAGAGAGTACACATCTTACAAACATAAAAGCACAAAGTAAAAGCATCTCAAAAAGCACAATTTGAAAGATGAAAAAATCACAACAATAAGACTTAATGCAATGACGCGGCTGAAAAGGAGAGAAGTAGGCATCAAGACAGGGTCAAACACATCTGATGAGAGAGAGAGAGAGAGAATGGACCTTCTAGTCTTCTGAGTTGAGGAAGCACTAAGTCCTACCCTACTGTCTAAATTATTTGACTAGGTCTCACTAGTTGCTTAGTGGTAGTACCATTGTACCCAAAAAATAAAGATCAAAATAAACCTACTTTCCAAACTCAAAGGACTCTAACTTTTGATTGGATAGCTACTTCAGGAAGAATCCCCACTGGGGATAATCTTCTGAGATGTAAGATGATCATTGTAAATGCTTCCCATTATGACTTGCATATGCAGAGTTTATCAATCATTTATTACTTCATTGCCCTCTTGCACACAAAACTCTGGCAGGCCATCTTATTGTCATTTGATTCTAGTCGGGTCTTTCAAAACTGTTTCACATGTCTCATTGATGCTTGGCAAGTAGCGGTTGGCTCATGGAGAGACAGAATTAAGTGGAAAGCTTCATTCATTGTTGTCATTTGGGTTATCTGGAAAGAAAGGACCAGGCGATGCTTTAAGGGGAAGGCATCTACTATGGAGGCGCCTAGGGATGCAGTGAAAATTGTAGTAGCCACTTGGGTATCTACTCTCCCTTAGTTTCAGGATATTTGGATTTTACCTATAATCAAATACTGGCATGAGATTGCATTTTTCGTCCCATCTGTGCAATTTGTAGAGCTTGTGGGTGCTGTTTGGTTTTTGGCCCTTTAGTGAATATCTCTTGTACTGTATAGCCCTTTACTATATTAACAAGTTACCATTCGGGAAAGAAAAAAAAAACCCTCCATTCTCCATTATCCTTCTTTCTGCCTATAGGGAGATAATAAAAACAAGAACTTGAATTCATATATCAAAGCAATCAAGTGTGTACATATATATATATTGAGAGAGAGAGAGAGAGATCAAATGTGCGTGTGTGTGTGTATATATATATGGATAGAGATAGAGAGAGTTTGAGCTAGTGACTTTGTGCCAATATCTTCAACATCTGTTGCGCTGTCGATCGTAATAGAACACAAAAACAATAACACCCAAGTTCTAAGTTTCACAATCCAAAGAATATTTCATTAGAAAGAAAACCCCATACAAGGCATTAGAGTTACCTGCATCACTTAAATCCATGAAAAAACGGAACACGGGCCCATTCTCCTCATTCTTGGTAACCTTTGCAAGCATCTTTTTGATCCACTCGGGTGTTCTACAAGTGCAAAGGAAACCAAGTCAATAGAAACTTATGCAATAATGGGTGCGCTTGACTCAACCGCGGACAATGCGTGCAAATCAAACTATTTTCAATTGAAATATTCCTTCAACTGACCAACACAACTGTTATATCTGAATAAGAACCCTGTTCCAGAGTTAATGACGAAATCTAAGAAACTCCTAGTGGTCATTAAATAAGCACCTCCAGAAGATGTAAACAAGAAAAACAAAGAATTCTTGCACACAAATCACAATACTTGGATGGACCATTGCTAAGAATTCCAAATTCACCCAATGATACCATCTAGGCATGTTTGGTGCACATGTTTGGTGCACAACTTGCTGTTTCTACAAAGGAATCTTGCACGTATATACCTTTTGGATAAAAAGGGGATCTGAAAGTGGGCAGTGACAGCCATGAGGCCGGTGCCGGAAGGATCACACATGCTATAGACCTGCCCCACGAAGGCGGGGCCTCCCTTGGAGCTGGGATTGAGGCTGTCGATCCGCACACCCGAAGGCATGGTCTTGATGGCCGCGGCAGGACGCGGCGGCGCCTCAGCAGATATGGAGCTGCTGCTCTGGTTGTGGGAGATGGAGAAGGGCACGGGAAAAGGAATTACAGGCGCGTCCGCGAACACGAGAGGAACGCTGACGCCTAAAGAAGGTGAGGATGAGAGTGCCCTGTTGGTGTTCGACGAAAAGCGGGACAAGAGATTGGAGGAGACGGACTGCATGAAACGGGCAATAGGGTGAGGGGGATTGGAAGGGCTGTCGTGGGATTCTGATGCCATGGTGAAATGGGCGTTTGGAGGAGGGTTCGGCTATCACTAATTCTGATGGCTCTTGCTCAGCTCTCTCTCTCGAACGCTTTTGCTTTGTTTCAACGGTGCGCATGGCATATCCTCAATTTGTGTCGCCACTAGAGTTGTCTCAGTCTCAGTTGGCCAAGACGGGCACTAACTCTGAGTGGTATTTTGTTCCTCAACCACTTTTGTTATCTCCCATAATTTCAACCATGCATGCGAATAGCCGAACAGGTGGGTTTCATGTGGCCCAGGGATAAATTCTCGAATGTTCATAACCTTGTGCCTTGTTTTTACTTTCTTCTTCTCCTAAAGGAGGATGTCGCCCTGGGATGAACTAATCCCTTGCGTCCAGGGAGTCAAGTAAATCTCCAAGGCCCAGTGCAACTTGAATGTGCAACTTACAGGAGCAAATCATGGTCTTAGTCCAACTAAGCTAGAAATTACAATCGGCGTCCCTCAAGCTTATGGTGAAAGACTTTTGGACTAGGCTATGTTGGGCGACAGATATCCTGGGTTTAAGAAAATATCATTTTATATAAAATTATAGTTCATGAATATGCATGAGAATGTGTTAATCACGTTTTTAATTTAATGTTTTATCATATGTGGGGATAATTTCTATTGGAATAAATTTTAAGGATATCCCATATGGAAAATGAGAGTTTATTTTGAGCAGCTCAGACGTTTAACAAGAGACTACAATATGGAGTTCCATTATATATTGGAATTTCTTTCTGTCAATGCCTCGGGTATTTGCACTCTTAAATTTAATTGAGGTTGGAATCCCCCTAGTGGTCCTAACACAAGAATCGTGAGTGGGCCAATTGCACCATGCTTCGCTACCCATGTCAACACTCATACAGCCATAGCTTGTGTTGATCCTATTACATAAAATAAATGAGTTTTGTAAGATGCCGGCCCCAAATCTAGGGTTTGCTGCTAATATTTTGTACTTATTGCTAATTAATGGTGTTTTTTTCTAATTGTACCTTAGATAGTTGGATTAGTGGAACCCTGCTCTTGATTAGGTAGCATTGAGGACCTATTTGTAATTTAACTAGTCTAATTTGCATCATCTCATTAATCTTATCATGTGAGTTAATCATGATTATCATCATACATTAGTGGATCCATTTCATTTAGACCTAAGTCACCTATGTAGGATCCCTAATGACCACTTTTGTAAATAACTTTAACACATGGACTTCCTAGCAATTATATAAAGTTTTAGCAACCCTAATTCTATATAAGACACACTGACCAAAGTTAGAGCCTCTTGCACCTCCTAACTAAAACCCTAGCTCCCATTTTCATTTTCTTTCCTCCTACAAGCCTGAAGTGTGTGTGAGAGATATTTTATCCCCATTAAAAGTTGTCCTCATCTTTTTCTCCACATCCTTTTTTACTTACTCGGTGTTTGTTTGGAGTGAAAAGTCCATCTTCACCTTTTTGCACAACTTTCATGGTAAGAAAACTCAACTCATCCTGGTATTTGTGCCTATTTAAATAATATAGAGTGTTTTCCCAGCATCACTCATCATAGCATATTTTCATGGCATTCATCTCTTTTTCATGTTATTTCCACAATTAGGGATTTATTTGAGCCAGATATTTTGGGGTTTATACTCTAAAAGCTTTGATTTAGATGTTGGGAGCACTTAAGGCAAGTATATTTGTAAGCAGTAACATGTATGGATGTATTAATTATTGATTGTTTGAGATTCTTATGCTATAGTACATTGGTACATCTCATCCTCTTCTTGTTTTCATAAGTGAGGATGTCTTGGTGTGTGGAAATGGATTTTGATGAGGAAAATGAGGGTTTGGATTTAATGCAATGGAATGGAAGTAAATGGCTTTCAATATGCCAGGTTAGGTATGTGAAATGATGGGTTTTGTACAAGGGAATGATGGGATTGATTATGGTGAAGTTTTGACTCGAAATGAGTCAAATTTGAAATCCAATCCTATACCTGATCAATTAGACACATGCCCGATCAATCGGATGGGATGTTTTTGGCATTTCGTTAAAGATTCGTAACATTTGTTGAAATTCCAGAAACATTCGATCGATTGAATTACCCTTCTGGGATCAATTGGGTAAGGTCTGACCCATTTAATTATTTATTTATTTTAATTATTTTTCAAATTGTAAAGCCCTTAAAATCCAACTCCATTTGACTTGACTAAGTCAAATATACTTTAGGAAACCTTGAGCTTGATCATGGAATCAAGTGACACATTAAAATACCAAGGGAACCTTATGACCACGTGGGACCTTGATTTTGAAACCTTATACCTTATACTTGTCAAATGAAATGAGAAAATAAGGAAAATGTTAGCTGTCATTAATCCTTGTTATATGATCTGATTTGTTCTAATGTTATGCCCTTCATGCATGGGCATAAGGAGCTCGGTGTCCAAATTTATACACAATGCAATGCCAAGATTTTGCTAACACATGGCATTAAGAACTTTACAATCATGCTAAAGTGAAAAGCTAAGGAAATGGACATCTTATTTAGCTTAGCTTGTAATTTATCATTATTTCTTAATTAATTGAAAACGATGCATATTTTTTATAACTTTCAATATCCTTAACTTACTTATGTTATCAATTCAATTTTATTTTTTTATTATCTTCTCATTTGCTTTTGTTATTAATGTTTGTTATTGTTATCATTATACTTCACTTCCGTTTGTGTAAATGATATGTTAATAAATTCTGTTAAGAAAGATACATTCTCATAGATAAACAGGTTTTAGCCGGACACCAACCTACCTGATGTCATGAATTCCAATCAAGGCGAATTCTCACCACAAATTCCCAATCAAGCACACTCCTTTTAAAAAAACTAAAAATCTAAAACACTCAACTCCAATTAAAATCTCACCCAATCAAGTTGACTCATGATTAAATCAAAATACTCGCCCTACCCAAAAAGGTCTTTTCCAAGCCAAGCCTACGGTCCACTCGAGCAAATCCTGTCACGACTTATAGTGCGAATTGAAGTAAACTAAACTGTGCTATTACTCATTTCAAACAACTTAACCAAGTTAAGATTTTGCCATTAAAATCCTTGATTAGTCAGATAATAATCAACCTAGTAAATTAAAATCCCACCCAAATCCAGCCTCTCCCCATTTAAAAAACCCACCCCTTGGTCCCCTTTGCACTGCACAAACCAAATTTTTTTTTTTTTTTTGTGTCAAACACAATTGTTGGTGTTCTCGCTCTCAAATTCCAGAATCCGGAAAGGAAGGGATCTCCTCCTCTTTGACTCCTTGCTGATTAGAAAACAAAGCCTCCCATCAGAACACAACGGCAACATAAAACATAGAGAAAAGAGAGAGAGAAGAGAAGTCTCTTGTTACTTGTATCTATCTGCTACATCTCTCTAGTGATCACCACCACGATAAGAAGGAGGAGGAGGAGGAGGATAGCAGAGAGATTCGTGACATGTGAGAGATCATCATAGCCGTCCATCAGAGGAGTGGGCACAGGCGATCAGCGAATCGGATGTCGTCGATGATGTCTCCTCCTTCTTCGTCGTTATCGTCCGCGGCGGCCAACAGCAACAACAATAGCATCGGCAATGCGCAGGCTCCGGGTCTCAAGACCCATTTTAAGACGCCCGAAGGCCGTTACAAGTTGCAGTACGAAAAGACCCATCCGGCTGGCCTCCTCCACTTCGCCCATGGCAAGGCCGTCTCCCAGGTAATCTCGTAATTTCAACCCCTTCCCATGCCCAATTCCATATCAATACCTTCTTCTTCTTCTAGGTTACGATTGCGCATCTGAAGGAGAAGCCGGCGTCGCTCCCGACGCCGCCCTCGTCGTCCTCCGGCATCAGCAGCGCCACCAGCGGCGTCAGGTTTGCCGCGGCCAGGCTGCTTGGGGGCGGAAACGGCAGCCGCGCCCTCAGCTTTGTTGGAGGTGGCAACGGCGGGGGAGGCAAATCTATTGCCTCCAGCAGCGGCCGGATCGGTGGCGGCAGCGCCTTCGCGTCTTGCGCCTCGTCCAGTTCGCTGTCCTCGTCTAATTATGATGCCAAGGGCACCTACCTCATCTTCAATGCCGGGGATACTCTCTTCATCAGTGATTTCAATTCTCAAGACAAGGTGAAGTTGGAGTTTTTACTGCTGGCTGTTCTGTTTGGCAACTCAATTTGATGTGGGGATTGTCCTTGTTGTCGCAGGATCCAGTAAAGGCGATTCATTTTAGCAATTCGAACCCTGTTTGTCACGCGTTTGACCCCGATGCGAAGGATGGGCATGACCTTCTCATTGGGTTGAATTCTGGGGATAGTATGTGAATGTGCTTTTTTGTGATGCTGGATTTGACTGTCTTTGTGGTTTTGGGTTGTTGAATTGGTTGTGTGTTGTGTTGTCTGCAATTTTAGTTTATTCGGTTTCACTGAGGCAGCAATTGCAAGATGTTGGGAAGAAGCTTGTTGGAGCACAACATTACAATAAAGATGGTCTTCTTAATAACAGGCAAGGAAGGTTAAAACTCTTTTGACTGCGTGTTCTGCTTTACTCTGCTTTTGCTAAGTGTACTCGTGTTCTTTAATTATCGAGCATGCCTGCTAAAGAGCCACGGCAAGTGATTAATCTCTTCCTTCAACTTGTTTATTTGCTTTAATATCATGTATCGCTTTTTTTTTTTTAAATTTTACTGGAAATAATGTTTCATGGGTTGTAGGAACATTTAAATGAGTTTAGGAACTTCGGTTTGATTTGGTACAAGCTAATTACTCGTTCATGTATGCTAGTCCACCAAGCCTGTACTTACCTGCTTTTTATAATTGTGAGTAGAATTTTAAAGTTGTCAAATAAAAAATTGGTAACTGCCATGATTTTGAAAACACAAGAAAATAAAATAAATATATATATGTTTACTTCTGAAAATGAAGTGTGAAAACTAGTTCTTTGCAAGGGGCTGACTGTAAGATCTAGCACTCTATAAGCTGCATGTGAGGTTTAATGGTTAGTCAAAGAAACTTAAAAGTTTTGGAGCTTTGTCTTGATAAGAGAACTACCATCCATTCAGCCAAATTCATTAATTATCTTTCGCCTTATTCTTCTTCTTCTATTTTTAAAATTCTTTTTGAATGGTCAAATTGATTGATTCTCAAAAATCGTCGTTTGAAACAAAACAAGTTCAGGTAGTGATGGAATGAAGAAACATGGTAGAAACCAATGGAAAATCAAAGTTTTTTCCACACTTGATTTGCCATGTATGTACTATACCCCATGATTAACCAACCACATATCTACTCTTTCCTTAGGGCATCTTTGTAACACTGCCCAATACTTTTGTTAAAAAGAGGAAATGCTTATTTGCTGAAGTGGAGGGGGAAGACATAAGGTGAACCTATTCGAAAAACTCCTGGAGCATTAAAGAGGGAAGGGTCAAGTGACCATGGATGTAAATATCGCGTAGCAGCTAATATATTGGTTGTAGTGCCCGCGGGCACTACACTTTTTTGCATTTAGCGCCGCTCACAAGTGTAGCAGCTGCTACAGCCCGCTACATTACTGTAGCACCGCTACGTAACAGGTGGCAACAACAATAGTTTAAAAAAAAAAAACCCATACCCCTGCATTCGTCCAACCCAGCTGAAGAAGAAGAAGAAGAAAGAAAAAAAAGAAAATAGCAGCAGCAAGAAGGACACATACGTGGAGAGCCGGAGCACTAGTAGCCGCACCATCTAGCACTAGTAGCTGCAACAGCCTCCATAAGCCACCAGCAACATCAAATCGTTGCAGGCAGAAATTGCAGCAGCACCAAACGCTTGGAACAGCCGCCGTCCTCCTCCTCCTGCTTCCCTCCCTCCCTACCTCCCTTTTCCCTTTTTTTTCCTTTCCCTCCCTCCTTTTTCCCTTTCCTTTCCTTTTCTCTCTCTCTCACAACTCTCGGTGCTTTTGTAATCGTGAAACAAAAGGGCAGCAAATGCCCTACTTGATTATTCCCTCCCTCTTTATAAAAGAGTAACATATGGGTCCCAAGGCTGACCTAATGGTAGATTCAAATAAAGCATAAAGTGGGCCCAGCAAAAAGAAAAATGTACAGCACCAACAACTGGCGTGCTCCACAATGAGGCCCAAGCATTAAAATAAAAAAATACACCCTAACCAAATCTTAATTGAAATTAGGGTCTTAGCCAAACTTCATTCTAATTGAAAACAACACCCAATCAAATTTTCACTCTAATTGAAAATAGCCCCAACCAAAATTTCTCTCTAATTGTAAGTAGACCCCCAATGAATTTCATACCAGTTGAAAATAGAGCCCAGTCAAATTTCAATTTAATAAGAACTAGTGCCCAACCAAATTTCACTTTAACTAAAAATATCTCTCTCTCTCTCTCTCTCTCTCTCTCTCTCTCTCTCTCTCTGTTTATTTATTTCAAAATGTAACTATGAAATGTTATATTCTAATCATAATGGTGATGGTATTTTGTTAACTCATTTTGATTGTAAACATTTTATTAGTTTTTAACTTGTCATAGCTAATCAACATGGATATATATGAAAAAATTAAATAGATATTACTATTTTATAATCATACAGTGATACGGGATTTCATACAATGAGGGGATAGCTACAGCTCCCTATATTAGGTACTTTTGCAAAAAGATCATATGTTCTAGCATTTTCTAATATTTTAGATTTTCTGGAAAATTTTCAGATTTTTTTGACAGCTTTTTCGAATCACCTTGCTATACCACTACGTATTGCTGTTACTGCTACGTAGAGCCCTTTACGTAGCGTTTTGGCAGCTGGCTGCTGCGCCCGCTGCTACCGCTATTTTCATCCTTTCAAGTGACTTCTATCTTAGGACCAGGATTTCAGTACACTTACCTTGGTAAAGTGTGGTAGTTGGAACTTGGGAGAGGGACAATCTTTGGGCATGAAGCCCTAAGAAAACATACATTGTGAGATATAGAGTTTCAAGATATGAAGATATGTTGGAGATGGCTTGGCTACTTGGATCACTTAAACAAAAAAAAAAAAAAAATATATATATATATATATCAAAAACAAAAACAAAAGCAAAAAAAGGGCTTGGCTTCTTGGTTGGGATTATTGTGAGGTGGCATTTTTCTGTTGATTGAGTTTTGGGGTGGGGACAATGAATGCATTAATTAAAAAAGATAAATTAGGTTTGCTAGTCGCAAGGCCCTGTTCATGTGCCTGGTCATGCGTAAGGCATGTGGAAGGCTTGCACAATGCACAAGTTGAAACAGTGGGCTCAGTGGGCCCAAAGGATTGGGTGCATGTGCTAGGCCTAGCTGTGTCTTTGGTAAAGAGTAGCAGTGGCTATTGGGCGTGTCATAGTCTTTGACGGGTTTGCTTTGGCTGGTTGGGCCTGCTAGTGGTCTGAACAGGGATGGCAGCTAAATCAGGCCCTTTCATATGCTTCTCTGATTAATTCAGGGGCATTGGGTCCTTGGTCTGCCCAAATGCCATGTGTCTGAGGGCCACTACATAAATCTTGTTTAGGTTGGGTTTCCAATAGTCTAGTCTTCATAAGCCTCTTCCACTCAGGAAGGACTTGACCTCGAGTCTGCATTGCCTTGCTGCCACTTGTGCTTCTGTTTTTCTTCCTTCCATGCTTTTGTTGCAAAATTTGGGTAATGCCGTTCCATTTCTTTCTGCCATGTCACGAGCTTGTAATTGATGAAGAAATTACTGTGCTTGGATGACCATTGTTTCTCACAAATAGTAAAGGTCTCCCTCCTCTCTTGCCAGACCTTCTGAGAGGGGGTCACTGTTTTCTGCGATACTTTGAGAGACTTGACGGGTTTGTCCATTTTCCAACCCTATTGCTGTTAATGCTTTCAGCTGGTAGTTCCTTCTGTTTGCTTTTAGGGACCAGTAATTTGGTAAAGTTGTTATTCGACCGAATATCGACAATTAGTTACCCTATTTTCCTTCTTCTACTTGGCATACACGAGCTGTGGATCTGGAACAATGCATATGAAACAACCATGTTCATTATCATTCCCTTCTTGAAATTCCTGTTTCAAGATATTTCCTGAACGACAATTTGATATTGTTTCTCTTCACTATTTAGCTTCTTTGGCAGTTGTATCACAATTAATTTATGATTATGAATGGCATGTCTTTTTCTGGCCATCACTGATCACCCTCATTACTGGGATTAATAGCACAATCACAAAAGTACTCATCAATAACAAAAGGGTCTAGAGAATAGATTGTTCATGGACGATTACCTTTTTATGCACTCTTTTTTTTTGGTAGAATACGTTGTTATGCACTTAAACCACATATATTGATAGGTTATGCCAACATTGTTGTTGCAAGTCGAAGTTCTTTGGCCACTCCTTCACTGTCAAATTTGTGCTGCTGGCATCACCTGTGACAAGCCCCAAACGCCGCTCACCAACTTGACACAGTGAAACAGATTTGAACATTGATTTCGTAGTCCTCATTTGACTCTTCTGGTGATTATGGGACTTTGTGGAATATTAAGGTCTTTGTTCCATTGCCAATAATATCTGCTTTGTCAGTTGTCACGCTGCTAGAATTGGGCCGGATCCAAGTCCAATCCCAAGGGTATGAGAATTGGGGTCAATTAAAAATTTTGTCATTAATGGTATTATGGCCCCAACCCTACATGGATCGAAGTCCTACGTAAGGTCATGTAGGATGATTAATCACTATAATCACATGCGGAAGCATATGATACAGTGAACTGCGCAACTAGTGTACACATCCACATCATATAGAGATAACAATAATAATAATCAATTGGTCAAGAGTTAGAATCTAGCTACATAATGTTCGAGTATAGAGTTAAATGGATTAATTAACAAGTTCTTAGGCCCAACCAAAAAGACCACAAATGAAAGTCTAAAAACAAAGTCCAAACGATAGGGGTAAGTGTGAAGTCACTCTCATGCCAACCATGACGACTTAAACTATGTCGTCGGTGTACCACTCAATATCTCTATCGTTCGGTGGAATCTCCTACGTTTTTGGCATCGATACCTAGGCACCAAATATAGCTCCGTCAGATTGACATAATTTGGCAAGTAGATAGATATAAATAAGAGTCATGAGTGTATAAATTGAATAATAGACGAATATGATCATGTGAGCAACAGAGGGAAACATACTAGGCATAAGCATGAGTAAATAGCGTACCAAATGAGTCAATAAAATGGAAACAACTCACGCTGCAAGAAAGCACTCCTCATAGCTATAACATATGAACCTAGGCGAACCTGTTACCTAGACAAGCTAGTAACGTGTGCAAATGCAACCCAAGGGAACCTTGTACCTAGACAAGCTGGTAATGAAACATGAATGCACCCAAGCGTACCTGGTTAGCTCAATTACGCGATACGTCACATATAACGCATTGGCCCGATGGCGTACGTCCATCTCCCAATTTGCAAATGGTAATAAATTGCATGTACAAATCCTCATCCACAAGGAGGCTCCCTAAACCATGGTGGAATGTCTACCTAGAGGTGCTCGACTCACGAATCAACGGAAATCATCCACACAGGGCTTGGCCATATCTGAAGGCGTATCCCTCCTAACAAACACACATAACACATAAGGATCTACTGTACATGTGTGTATTTGTATAATCGCAAACATACCCGGTAGCCCTGATGCCCATCACTTGGCCCAAGCCTTCCTAACGGATCACATTCTACTTCTAATTTATATTCATTTAATTAACAATTAAAAACTGACAGGGGAGTGGATATGTGCTCGTGTCATGTAATTTATGGACATCCTACCCTACCTCTATCCTAATCCTAATCTATGTAGTAGATAAGATTGGTTGATTGTGTGGTAAGGTCTATGCGAACCTAAGGTCGAGGCTAACCAACGCACACACGTAAGGGCTAAACCGCCTATTACAGTGGACAAATAGGTCTGTGATGCGGAAAATATGCCCATTTGGTGCCTCTAATGTTGGGCATCCAAATTCTATACAATCATTTTGGAGTAACCCCACTTGTGTATATGCCTAGACAACTATGGAAGAGCGTAAGCTCGCACCCTTACTTCTTCACTTTTGGCCTCTAAGCCTAACTAATTTTATTTAAGTTAAAAACACAAACATGGGCCACAGTCAACGTTGGGTGGGCCACGGTCAACCGTGGGTCTCATAGTTCTGTGCTCAGTTACCGAAGTAATTGTGCACAAAATGGTCCCCCGCTCGAGTGAGCCTGATAGAGGGTGTCCTCGCTTAAGCGAGGCCAAACCCTGCTCGAGCAAGCTTGATAGAGCATGTCCTGGCTTGAGCGAGGCCAATCCCCACTTGAGTAAGCCTTCAGAGTTGCGAATCTAAGGGGCTCGGCCTAGATAATGAAGGGGGTATTCTTCCCCAATCCATGGGCGCTTCCAATTTTTCATTAAGGGTGGTATTAGGTGCCTAATCCAACCATCCTTTTTCCAATTAGGGCCTCTATTACTAAACACCCAAAATCCATCATTAATGCTCAACCACCCATTACCTACAACCTCAAATGAGCTTAAATGGGTTTTACTCCTTGGAATCATTAGAGAACACACAAACAAACACAAACATCACATTATCCATAGCTATCCACTTGCCTTAGTAGCTTTCCAAATGAAATTTCCTTCCCTTCATGCCTACGGCTTCACCCAAACATAACTTCCACCCCAAAATTCGTCCAACCAGCTATAGCCACTCCCTACACGCCATGAAAAATAAAAAAACACCATTCTACATGATTACATACTCCTATTGAAAGAAAGAGAGCCATAGTAGGGTAGTGGAAGATGGGTTTGCATAAAAAATGGAAGTGAGGAAGAAGGAGAAGGAAGAAGGTGAGGGGGAGCTTCTTGGTGCTTGAGAGCCTTGAATCCTCTTTGGAACGCTAGTACGGTTTTGAGGTGAGGAGGAGAGGTGGTAAAGGAGAGTAGAGGCGAGAAGAATGAAATGAGATGAGGGTTTAGAGTTTTAGCTTGTAAAGAAGGTTTATGCTGAAGGTTTTTGCTATTTACAAGAAGGGGCCTTTTGCTAACTTAAGTGAATTTTAGGTAATTACATAGGAGGGCTTTTGGGCTTACGATAAGGTGGGTTTGAAATAGGTTTGGGTTACCCATCCCCAGTGGGTCACACGTGTGAGATGCATTGCGTGAAATGACCCGACTCCTAAAATGCCCACTAATTGCACCTCTAAATACAATTAAATATTTAATTAAATTAACCCCACTTACTTTAGCCCGGGGCCCTACATCAGTATAACTGTTATCGGACACCAGTCCTTTGTCAGCATGTCCATCTCACTCTCTTTCACCTTCATAGGCATCTTCGTCTTGTGTAGCTTTTGAAGTACCATCGAAACTGACTTGGTGCTTGTGGTATTCTGATGAGACATGTCCTAGTTCCTTACATCTAAAACAACAGACAATTTTGTTTTGTTTGTGTCACTGTCTTGTTGTTCTGGATCTGTTATCCAGTTGCCAGAGTGGCTTCATGGGTTGGCATCGGGTCTGTATTAGATCTGCTGCCACATCCTTTTTAATGATCCATTAGCTTAAGAAAAATTCAACAAGCCTGGCACTCTTCTTCTGCCACCCTCCCCTCCCCCCCCCTCCCCTTTGATTGTCATTACTCATTAGCAAGTTTCAGCCAACATAAATATCAGCAGTAACCCAATTGATCAAGTATAACTGGCCACAATCCATCGAAGAAGTGAGTGACCACCTACTCTTTGGACTCTGAAGTCATTGTGGGCAACGAACTGGTGGAACTCCTCTGCGTATTTCTCGGTGGACCTGTTGCCTTGGTGGACATACTTCAATCTCCAACATTGGGACTGCACAGAATCCACAGGCACGAGGCCTTCTCGTAGCAAGCTCTTCATCACCTTGACTTGTTCCCATCATGCATGAGCTTGCTCTCTCAGTCGCATTGTGATGTGGAGATCCTTATCATCCTGATCCAGTCTACCCCAGCATTGCCTATCAATGTTTACGCTCCCACTGGAGAAATGGGTTGATCAAACTTCTGTCAGACCCATTCCGATTCTCCCTTGTGTCCAAATCCACGAGCTGTTGGATGACAGTTGGTCATTTCCTCTCTATTGCCTCCATTTGCTTGTCCATGATGTCGACATGATCCTCCTCGTCTTTCCCTCTTTCTCCTTGGCCTTGATCCCACCTGCTTGATATTGTGAACTAAAACACAAAAGAAAGAGATCAGATGGAAATGTTTTGCCGTGATACCAAACTGATGTGGGATTAATCTAGTATTGCCGAAGGAGTTGTCTCTTGGATTAGACAGCATTCCTATGCTTCAAATACCAAAAACCTGCAACAAACACAGCAAAAAATCCAAATCACATGGAAACCTGTCATAACATGATAAATCACATGCCCAACTGCTATATACCATCCACAGAGTCCAATAAAGGGAATATTCAAGACAGAAAATTGTAGGAAAGCCAGCCAAAAATGTGCAGGCTGCTACGATAGTATTATTTTTATTGTTTATAAACTACAGAGGCCCTTAAAGTGATCCTAACAACAAGTCTGCAAGAGAAGAAATAAATTCAATCGATCCATACAAATATAAGCAATTAAATGCAAATAAATAAACAAAGACAGTGTAATAAAAACCCTGCATATGCAGTTACTTTCAATTTGCAAACTGTGAGGCATGCTAGTGTGGCTGTGCGGCCTCTAGGGGTTGCGTAAGCTAGTGAGGTGCTAGGACCAAGCACAGTGGCCGTAATGTGGTTTTTGTTGTTACTGAAGATAAATTCTTCAGGTGATGGTGGAACATTCGAAGATATGAATGATGATAGTGAGGATGAGTTTCATCCAATATGTATTGATAAAAGGGTGACATACTGAGTTGCACTGAATTGCCAGTGATATTGATCAGAGTTCACATCAGGTGTGGTGGAATGGTGGGTTTGGTGGCCGGTGAGTGATGTCAGTGGGGCCTGAAGTGACAACTATGTTCTAATGCAAGGTTTTTTCCATTTGGAAGTGGGGTAGGAGCCAGAATTGACAACTATGGTCTAATGAAAGCCTTTTCCATTTGGAAGTGGGGTAGTGTATGTCCAAATGTCTGTGGGGTCATTTTATTTATGTATTCTTTTTTCTTTCTATATAATTCTGGTGAAGTGTAGTGATGTAACCGATTCAAACACAGAAGCAAGCTATCTGGTTAAATAAAAAATTTGAAACATTTTAATGTTTTCAAGTTTTTGCCTATTTTTATGGTCAGAATTTGCTAAAATGTTGTAAATGAGCAGCCATACTGCAAAAGCATCATTTGATTTGACCATGTCCATATTACCTATGCACAACTTCTATTGTTTTTAGTCTGGTATTGTATACAGTTAATGGCTTGTAAATAAGATGCTAGCACTGTTAGCCTGCTACCAGATCATTGATGGGCTTGCTTGATAAGTGCTCCACCATCATGTTTTGCGGTACTGTCTTGATTTTCAGAAAGTTGTTCAACATTGCATGTTTAGTAAAGCTGAATCTTTTTTGCTCTAGGGCCTACGTGATGTAGGGAGTGGTAACTTGTGGAGGATTGCATTGTCATGATAGGCTTTCTTTACATTCTTCTGTCATATCTTGTTTCTGTTTGTTATATTCAATTTCCTCCAAGTCCTTTTTTTTGGTTAGCTTTTTCTTTGAAAATAATTTTCCTTCTTGTCTGAAGTTGTATTCTACCACTGTTATCCACAGCCGTTGCACTAGTATTACATGGGTGCCTGAAGGTGATGGTACTTTCGTTGTAGCTCATGGTGATGGAAACTTATATGTGTATGAAAAGGTAGGCTGATTTCACTCAGTGATTCCTTTCAGGCTTATTTTTGGCAAGGTCGTGCATCTGCTTGAACTGAATGGTTCCACTTTTCTTCTTGTTTAGAGTAAGGATGGAACTGGGGATTCTTCATTCCCTGTTATAAAGGACCAAACTCAATTTTCTGTTGCGCACGCAAGATCTAGTAAGGTAATTTTGCCTTTATTGTTTGTGTTGTCTTCCTTCCACTGCAATATGATCTAAGATTTGTCTATGCAACTTTCTTATTCAATTTTTCTTTAAAGCTGATCTCTCTCTCTCTCTCTCTCTCTAATACAAATATGCATCCGCCCTATATCAATATTTATTGAAAAAAATATAGCAAATGTATTGAGAACACTCTTCGGATGCTAACGAATCAAAGTTGTTTGCTATTCTTATTGGTTTTTGTGAGTTGCTTAAGTTGGGTGCTTATAGTGCTATTCTTGAGGGAGATTCTTTCTTGGTTATCCGGTGGTGCTCAGGAAGTTCTTCTCATCCTTGGAGATTGGCGGATGGGTGGAGGAGGTTCAGGATATTTCAAGGTGGTTGGGGGCCAGCTTTCATCATATTCTTAGAGAAGCGAATATTGTGGCAGATAGCCTAGCCCGGGAAGGAGTGTCTTGCTTCTCAATTTCTTCTGATGTGTAGTTCTTTTTTGGTTCTTTTTTGTTAGTTTGTGTTCACTATGTTTTGTCCTTTTGGCTTTCATGAATAAAATTTATTGTTATAAAAAAAAGAAGTAGTATTGAGTTTTGAGAACACAATTGAAGCACAATCCACATTGCACATTAATAAAAATTTATAGAAAAAGCACCACAATAAATGCTGTTATTTGCTCAACAAAATATGCCTATGATATTATTCATCACGCAGCCCTTACCAATTCCAAAAATCATGGCTACTCCTTTAGATCTCAATTTCAAATGATGACCACCATTCAATGGGGAACTCCACACTGATCCTTTACACTATTTCAAAACTTGTGGGTTGTTTGGTTTTTGTCTCCATCATGGGGCCTAATATCACCTTTGCGGTTCATCTTTCTAGTCAATTGACTTCGCTTTGCACACGTTGATTCTGCTACGTTTCCTCACAATATTTGGTGCTTTAAAAGTTCTTTACAAATGGGTGTCTTTTTTCTGTCCACTTCCAAATTATATATATTATGACAATACCCTCTCAAGCGGGAGGGCGACATGTGGTGTAGCCCTCTTCGTGAGAGTGTGACACGTGGCACAATCTCATTAAAGTCTTCATCAAAGAGTTCTGATTAGAGATAGTTTCCTCAAAAATAGATTTTCTAATTCATCATAAATTATAAATTATAACTTATAAAGAGAATCATACATGCTCAGAAGGCTTTACTAAATGTTCACCAAGATCTATTGTTTCTCTGATATTCTTTCCTCTTTCTCTTCTCGTTCAACTTCTCTCCACTTCAGTTATGCTTCATCTTTCCTCTCTCTCTTTCTTTTGTATGATTGTTATATTCTTTTTTCTCTTCATGTTATCCTATCCATCTACCCACAATAATTCAGATCTTCCGAAAAGGAGATTGAGATTGAATCCATTGTCATGATGAAACCATATCATGTTTCTTAGTTGTGAATGGCTCCGCAACTGCCTTTTCTTATTCCTTTCTTTTTCTTCTTTCCTTTTTTCTTTCTGTTCTTCTCTATTTTCTGACGATTGGAAAGGGGAAATCGAGAGAGAGAGAGAGAGAGAGAGAGAGAGAGAGAGAGAGAGAGAGAGAGTGGGGAGAGTTACTGTGCAGGACTTGATGAAACCATCTCATGTTTCTTGGTTGTGAATGGCTCCGCAACTGCCTTCTCTTCTTCCTTTCTTTTTCTTCTTTCTTTTTTTCTTTCTGTTCTTCTCTGTTTTCTGACGATTGGAAAGGGGAAATCGAGATCGAGAGATCTAGAGAGAGAGAGAGGGGGGGGGGGGGAGAGTTACTGTGCAGGACTTCATGGTGTGGATCTTGAGGAGGACGATGACTCTCATGACCCATCTCATCCGATTTCTTCTCTGTTTTCTGACGATTGGAAAGGGAAAATCGAGAGAGAGAGAGCTCATGTGTTTAAGAGATAGAAGAAAGAGGAGAGAGAGAGAAAATGGGTTGGGATAGGAACTTTCTATTTCCAGATTAGATGATGAAGGCAAAGCGACCCAGTTTGATCTTCCCGACTCCGCGCTCTCCCTCACATGGTTCCAAATTAATATCTTAAGTCGGCTACTAATCCACTACCAGCATCAAAGGAAGCAAGTCCATATCTGGATAAAGATCCAGATGTAGCTGTGACTGAGATGAATGGTTTAATTGAATGGTTTAGATTGAGAGAACGTGATGGCCCACCTTGTACCACTATTGTGATCAATTTAGCATTTATTTGACTTCTAATGATATGGAGCTCAAGGTGGTCTAGTGTTGGCAACTCTGCTCATCTAGGCTTCATCATGCCGGCTTAAGCCTGGCTAACCCTTCATTGGAAAAAGGAGGTAGATGGGGTAAATGGGTTTCATTTCACAAACCTTTAGACATGTGTTTGCCATTCCAAACCTGATCATGGCTCTGCTTTCTCCATGCATCAGCACAGGAAGAATCGCCCCCTAAGCCTAGCCCCGGAAACCAGAAACAGAAACAAACAATTAACAGAATCCAGAAAAAGAAACACAATGCAAACGAATCACAACCAAGGAATATCCATCAAAAGAGCTTTAATTATTTTTAAGAACGCAAGAAAAAGAGCAGAGCCAAGAAACAGAAACCCAGCCCGGATGAATGGAAAGCAAGAAATATCCACTAACATATGTTGCAGTATATATATAAAACCCAAAAAACAAATTCGATTTCTTCTCTGTTTTCTGACGATTGGAAAGGGAAATCGAGAGGGAGAGAGAGCTCCTGTGTTTAAGAAAGAGAAGAAAGAGGAGAGAGAGAAAATGGGTTGGGATAGGAACTTTTTATTTCCAAATTAGATGACGAAGGCAAAGCGACCTAGTTTGATCTTTCCGGCTCCGCACTCTCCCTCACATGGTTCCGAATCAGTATCTTTAATCGGTGGGTCCATATCTGGATAAAGATCTAGATGTAGCTATGACTGAGATGAATGGTTTGATTGAATGGTTTAGATTGAGAGAAGGTGATGGCCCCACCCTGTACCACTATTGTGATCAATTTGGGCTAGGTTTGCTACTTTTGCTGTAATTTACTATTCTCCTTTTATCAAATGACTCAGTCTAATGGCAGCTGTTAAGGGCCCAAGGCAAAGGAAACACGTTTATAGCACGTTCTAAAATCCAGTGGTTCGACTAATTCGTCATTACTGACTATGATTTTGTTTCATGCCTTTCATGAATCCATTTTAGGGGTGCTATTAGATCAGCTAAAAATGGATTGACCACAGCAGGTAAACGAATGGAATCTATCTATAAAATATCACTTAAATCACAATATTAGATGGACAACTTAGATTTACTATAAGTGATTAATTGACTATAAGCTTAGCACCTAGGTTAGGTTAGGAAAGAGAAATTGGTTGAGATAAGTTGTAGAGTAATGAGAAAGAAATTAGGGAGATAGTTTAGGTAAAGGATTTTTTAGAGATAGGAGAGAGAAATCAATTTCTTAAAATATAATTATTTTAAAAAATTATTTTTCATGCATTCTAAAACAAGTACATGCCAATAAAAAATATTAACGTTTTTTTTTCCTTAGACCATATGTAATTTCTTTAATCATTTAAGGATGATTAATATCAACGGTTTTTTTTTCTTTCACTCTCAACTTTTATTTATCTATGATTCAAAGAAAATATTTTCCCCCTTAAAAAAAATACATATTCAATATTTTAACTATGTTTTCACTATGATTTATATCATAATATTCATTAATATTTTATTTAAGTTATTAATAATTTTTCATAAGACTTAATTATTATTTTTTTAAGCGCTGGCCCTGAAGTGCTAGTATTATTTACAAGGTTACACAGATGCGAATTGCATAGGTGATTTTCTGATCGTCTCTCCACTACTGGTTTCTTTATCTTCATGGATGTTCTCTCTTTGCTTGGAAACCCAAAAAGTAGTCAATTGTTTGCTGCTCCTCTATTGAAGCCGAGTATCATGCCATGGGATAAACTGAAATTATTTGACTGTTGCCTGCTTACTGAGTTTGGCATCTTCTTTTCTCATTCGACTCCTCTTCATTTTGACAACAAAAGTGCCATCAATACTGCAAAGATAGAGGCCTTTCATGAATGCACAAAACACATTAAGGTTGACTGTTACCTTGTTTATCAATTTCTTTTCCAATATTTTGGCACTCTCAAATTGAAGATTTCTTCACCTAGAGTCTTTCTAAAAGTAATCTCTTGTGGAGCACTGAATATGTATTGGTGTGCTTTAGATGGTCTCTAGGATTACCATACCTACAACTGTTATCGTATATAACATTGTTCACTCAACCCTCATCCCGCCATCTTATGGTTGCCAGCTATAATAAGAGGGAGCGATCAATTAAGAGTGACTTGCTGGAGATGGTTTGGACATGTCCAATGCTAGCCAACAATGAGGTGGGCTGAAGAGGACATGGATGGAAGTAGCAAGGATAGATTCGAAAAAGTGCAACCTATTTGAGGCTTGACCCATGATAGATTGGAATTGGAAGCATAATTCATATAGCTGGCCCAAAATAGTTCGGACAAGGCTTCTCCATGAGGATGATGATGATATAAGAGAGTGATATCTCATGATCACTCAGACTTTCCCCAAAATTCTTCTCATGATCTCTTAGACTCTTCCCCTGAATTCTTCTTCTTGATGCTTGATTTAATTCCTGTTTACTTCTACCAAGTACTTACATTACATCTTTTCAGCAATTCTAGGGCATGTGCATTAGATCTGGCCTTCATATTTTGAGGGATCTGATACTTCATGGCTGCAGCTTCTTGAACCTTCATTTTGGAAGGTGTTCTAGGTAGAGGTGCATCATGACCAATTCATTAATTCTTTTTCATCGAAGTCCATGAATCTTTGATACATATCCGCTTACTTTGCATATCTCATTGCTCAATGCAATCTTTTTGTGAACTTCATGAGCATCACACACACATGCTTTGTGAAGATTTCAGTTTCTTCACTTGGCCATGATTCCATTGGTAATGGCACCAAGTCTATGGTTCTCATGGATGATAATCCATGATAGCTTAGATGGTGATCTCCTAGTAGATTGATTAACGAATTGTTATGGGAAAGTTCTGTTTTTGAAAGAATGAGATCCAGTGAGGTAACATTGTCTCTTACCAAGCTTCATAACAAATATCCTATGCTTTTGTTGACAACCTAAATCTGGCCATTTGTCTGGGAATGGTGTGCCCTAAAGAACTGTACCTTTATCTTCAGGAACTTCTTTAGTCTTGTAAAAGTGTCGAACTTGGCAACCCCATTGGAAATAATTGGGATGTCTTTGGAACAATTGGGATGCCCGTTAGAAGTAACTAATCAACTTGACATCCCAATTGAAATGGTAGTGTTTTGAATTCCGTAGAGATGAATGACCTTTTTGAAGATTGAGGTTGCAATCTTTAGGGCATGATGACTTTTATTGCATGGATTGAAGTGAGCATTTTTTTAAAATATGTCATGTCATGACAAATATAGACCTACCCTTTTGTGTTGTCTCTGGTAAAACCAAGAATGACATCCATAGTCTGTACTTTTTAGGTCTTGCCATGGTTCTTGTGGAACTGGAAATGGAGTGCAGAAGCCTATGTTGTGGTTTTGACTCATGAGTGGTTGACACTTTCCAACTGTTGAAGCAATTTAATTTCCGACCGTTGAAGCAATTTAACTAACTTTTTGTTTAAGCCCAATTAGTAGAAACGATCCTTAAATGTCTCCAACATGTCATCTCACATATTTCATACTCTCAAAGTGAAATGTTTGGTAAACTTGGTTTTCTGCCATAAAACATGTATCCGTCATGCATGCTAGACTTTGGCTGAGTTTGCGAAAGTGCCAATATCTAATTGGTCCATGGATAGCATTGGAATACTTATCATTAGTTTAGTCTCCCTTTATCTGGTCAAAAGTAGTCCTTTTTATAGATAATGCCATCACCAGTGACTCAATGCATTTGCCACTTTAGGGATGCATAAAGGTTGGGTTCAAAACAGGTCCATGGTGGATCTTGACCATGCACTGAAAAAAAGGGTGGATCTTGACCTAATCTTGTTTACATTTGTGGAATAGATGACTCTAGTCAACCTGATTTGACCTGGACTTGACTTGGACCCAACTCAAGATGTGAATCATTGTCATAATCATCATTAAATCTTTGTCCTCACTATATTGGGGTTGGCTACATAAATTATGTTTCTCCATTCTGATATATTTGGGCAAAATCCTCAGATAATTTAGACCTCTAATTTTATCCCTTATTGATGTTAACCCTTAAATACTCTCAAAATGAGTCATTTCTAATTTTAACCTTTCTAGTTTTACCACACATCTACCTCAACATTCTCATTTATGTTATATCAATTTTGTGCATCTGTTGCTTCTTGATTGGCCAACATTTTATTCCATAGGTCATAGTTGGTTTAATCATTGCCCTGTAAAATTTTCCTTTAATTTTGTTTATATTTGTCGGTTACAAAGTACTTCAAAAGTAAGTCTCCACTAAACAATCCCGCTTTTATCCTGTGTTCAACATTTTCATCAATCTCCTCATCCTTGCTAATTATAGAGCCAAGGTAATGAAATGAATCTCTTTGTGGTATCACCCGGGCTTCAATTCTCACAGTAGTTTTAGCTCTGTGTATATGCCTACTGAAGTTGCAATCTTTATATTCTATTTTAAGGACGTATTTTAAAGCCTTTGGATTCTAAAGCCTCTTTTACTATCTCTCGAGTTTCGCATTCACACCATCTCTTGATTCACCCACTAACACAATATTATCTTCAACAACATACTCTAAGGTACGGTACATCTTGAATATAAGTAGTTAACTCATTTATAATCAATGCAAAATGATAAGGGCTAGGAATATCCCTTGATACAAACCTATTGTCACTAGAAAGTGGGAACTCATAGCTCTCCATAGGTAGTTCTCATACTCGTTATCGTCTTTCATATATGTCTTTAATAGTTTCAGTATTACCTCTTGGAACATTCCGTTTATTTAAAACCCATCAGATTAAATATCTAGATATCCTGTTATAAGCTTTTTCTAGATTGATGAAGACCATATATAGATTTTTCCTCTTTGCTTGATATTTTTCTGTTAATTGCCTAAGTGAGAAGATAGCTTTATAGTTGACCTCTTCGGCATAAAACCATATTGATTTTCAGTTATTTTGGCCTTCTGTGTAAGTCTTTTACTCCATTACTCTCTTTCATAGTTTCATAGTATGATTCATAAGTTTAATTCCACGGTAGTTGATACAATTTTGTATATCTCTCTTGTTCTTATATATATGTACTACAACAGTTCTTTTTCGTTTGTTTGGCATCTTCTTTGTCATTAGTATTTTATTGAAGAGCCTGGTTAATCAAATCCTCTTAACTTTTTCTAAGCATTTCCAAGCTTCTATCTGAATGTTATCTGGACCTTTAGCATTTTTTATCTTCATTTGTTTCAATGCTTTCCTCATTTCCACCACTCTGATTCTGTGGGAAAAAAGTATGTTCTGCTCATAAAGTAACTTATCTTGTTTTTATGTCTCCTACATAGTCTTCATTTAAGAGTTTGTTAAATAATTTCTTCACCTTTCTTTGATATCGTTGTCCTTCACTGGAACCTTTTATGACTTCATTATATAAACATATAATATTATATATCATTAACATCTTTTTTTTAGAAACGACTAGATCATTCCCAACTTAAGAAGGTTCTAGCTCCGTGTGTCCATATGAAAGCATCGCAGTCATGGAGTTTAGGGTATCTTTACGAACTACTCACTACCTGGGTTCAAAAGAATTGAACCATACTGTCTAGGGAGGTATGAATAAAGTAGGATGGGTGCCAATATTTGCTTACTCAATTGGAAAGCCCTCACAAATTGAATAAGTGTCAAATTTGGGCTAGTAATAATTTAAGAGAAAAAGCGGAGAGGAAGAGAAACAAAAGGAGGAAAGAGGGTCGGTTCATTTGTTGGTACTTGCGCACCCCAAAATTCTCTCGCCAGCATTATTTAAAAAAAAAGAATCTCACCAGCGATTACAGAGGGAAATCGAGCAGTACTTACTGGAAAACAGCTGCACTGTGTCGATTTTCTACCCCCAAACTCAGTTCAAAGGTTCTCTGATGGAGGCATCTGTAGGAAAAAGAAATAAACTGAATTTGCATAATGTCCAGTCTCATATTGAATTCCCATATAAGTGTATATCAACTTGGACCTTCTCGGTGATGTCGTCATCAAAGTCTCAAGGCTTGTTGGAGCTTTTTTCGATAGCTAAGGATAAACTCTTCGAACTTATCTCTGTTCTGAAGTCTACCATTGATTGCTGCTTTTGTTTGTGTTGTCTTCCTCGTGGAAACTTGGAAGGTCCTCTATCGTTGGTCTTCTTGCCAGCCATTCATCTAATTGCTGTTGGATGGCCATGACTTAATCTTGCACTAGGACAGTAACCTGTGCTTAGCACAAGCATGACCGACATGGCTAGCGTCCTTGCTCTATCTAACTACTTTGATATATTTTTTTATAAACAATTACACATTGGTATTGTGTGGTTTAGTGGTTCGGTTAGTTATTTAAATAGGGAAAAAGGTCATGAGTTCAATTCTCAACGTATACTTTTTTAACTTTTTACTAAGGCACATAAAAAAAGTTAAAAATTGGAAGGAATCTGGTCAAATTGGATCCAAAACCCTTGGCTTTAATATATTATAATTTTTTCTTAAGCTTCAAATCTTTCATGACTGTTGAGTCCCCCCACATAGTTTTGACTGCTTATATATCACATGGTGACTGAAAGAAGGCGTGTGGGACTGTGTGAGTGGAAATAATGAAAAATTCAACCTTGGTGAACTGATTGATGGTGCAGTCACCAGGACTTATTTGGAGCACAAGTGGAGGGTACTTGATGGACTGGCATAAAGAAGTACTGCTTATTGATGGGGTACTGGAACAGTGGAAAGCTTTCTGTAAGGAGAGGGTTTCAAAGCTGTTTAGAAACCCAGATAGAGTTGGAAGGGTGCTGTAGTTGGTTTCTTACAGGGAGGGTCTGTTGTAGGTTAGGTAATGGTTTGGCTTGCAACTTAAGTAGTAATTGGGGCGGGGTGCTGGATGAATGGCGATTGCAATTGAGCTGTAGATAAGATTGTAAAAGGACCGTGGTTAGGGCTGGCTCAGATCAGGGTTTAAAAGAGTAGTAGTTAAGGTTAGGGTAGGAGTATAGGAATGTCTAAGATGAGGATTTGTAAAAGATTGAACCTGTACAATCCTGCTGGTACTGTAGTGCAGGTTATGCAGGGGTTTTGAGGGGCTAGATTGGATTTAAATTCGATGGTATCTGAGGGTAAGGTCTATGGTCAACATTTGATTTGATTTTAGGTTGAAATAACATCAGATTAAGACTGTTTTAGGAGTAGAAATTGGATTTGGTTGAGACTGTTGCAAACTTGCTTAAAGAAAGCAAAACTCCGTTAAGGAGTAGTTTGTTGGTGGATCTTGATTAGAATTTTTGTATGGGCTAAGTTGATAGTTGTAGGGGTTTAGGGTTGTATTAGAGCTGTTCATAGTGG